>OZ038478.1:151139391-151174391 GCA_964036315.1 Acanthosepion esculentum | reverse complement strand
ATATCTCGCACACTAATGTCAGGAAGAGACCGGCTTCCAAATATTTATATGACAAAGTTCAATACATATATTGTGAAAACATATAACACAGCATTGCAAACATTGTTAACGGTCAGACCACTGGAGCACAGTACAGAAGTAATTTCTGATATGCAACAATTATAGCCGATACTGAAAAATGTAATGTCATGAGAAATAAAAAAATAATCAGAAAAAAGGGAAAATTGAAGTCAAAATTAAAGCGAGGAAATGAGATGTGAATTATCGATACTAGATGACATTTCATGAAATTGAAATATTTCAACATAGAAAATCAAGAAGATCAAGCGGGTATATACAATTAGAGCAGTAAATGAAATTCCACAAATGGAAGGCTGAGAGAACAAGATTATATGAAAAACATTCAAGGCTACCTCGGCAAAATCAGATATTCCCAATGACTTCAAGAAATCTTACATGGAAATTGGAAAAAGCAGTTATAGAAGTCTAAAAGCCACTCGCTATTAAAGAAGTGCAAAGATTTTGGGAACATATTTGAGGCAAGCCAAAGGATTATAATACAAATGAAGCGGGTTTGAAACGAGAAGGAAGAACGAAAGATAAACCTGTGCAAGAATGGAAAGATATAATGAAGAATAATGTGATACAAAAGGATAAAAAATGAATTTCCCAGGAAATGATGAGATGGACAACTTTTAGCCCTAACATCGTCATCAGTCCCTACATCTCTTGCGCAAACTTCATCATTGCTAATTAATAACCACGATGAAATTCTAGAATTGATCACTGCAGATAGTATGTCTCTTAACAAAAATGATTGAAAGAGATGATCCAAAACGTATAGGCCAATAACATGTCAGTCCAAAATATATAAATTGCTTATGTCTGTCCTAACCAACTGTACTTAATCTTTTCTCCATGAAAGCAATATTCTTTCCCTGGAACAGAAAGAATGTGAAAGAGGTTCATACCGATGCAAAGATCAACTACTAAATAAAATGATCCTAGAAAGTTGTAGAAATTTCAGCACAGTTTGGATAGATTACCGTAAAATCTTTTATAATATGTCGCCATTTTGGATCCTTAAGGCTGTGTAAATGTTTGAAATATCCACTGTGGTAATACATTTCCTTTAATATAGCATGGAACTGTGGAACATCACATTATAGATAACTTAACTCCAAACGAATGGCCGCTTCCATTGAATATCCGACGAAGACGCTTTCAAGAAGACTCCTTGTCGCCGCCATTTTTTCTGTCTGTCTTTAACCCTGCTTTCGCGCGAAATAAACAGTAATAATTATACATACAAAATTTAAAAGAAATTGTTTTATCACCTACACTACATGGATGATATCGAACTCTTTGCCAAAGACGACAATGAGTTTAAGTGTATTTTCAATAATGTAAAATGTTTCAGTGATGTCAATGGTATGGATTTCGGATTAGAAAAAGACAATTGTAGAAACCCACACTATAGATCTGGATGGAATGAAATATTCCTATAGGCGTGTTAAATACCGAGTTGACATCACAAAACAGAATATCATAAACGTTTTGACTGACGCTGTGGTACAATGCATTTTCAACATTCTTAATTGGACCACAACTGATAATAAGCAAATGAATGTCTAAGGTAATCTTCGTCATGGTCAATACTCTGCCCGTAGCAAACAAAGTGATGTAGTCTAACCCCGTGCCAATCAATGTTTACGAATTTCTTATTCTTACATATGTACAGGACCTGTCCTTGCGAAATAGAAATTGCCAAGCCCACATAATGAAAGATTTTGCTAACCCGAAACGCAGATTATGGGATAAATATCCATAAATAACTGACCATCTTGTAACAGGTTGCACAGCGTTAGCACCCACTGAATATACAGCTCGGCATAATAGATTTGGCCCAATATCTGCAATGGAAAATATCCATCTGTTACGGGTGTTATTCATGATGACGGTAACCTTTGAGTATAGAATCCAGAGGTTGGCAGTGAATATTTCGAAGACAGTAGGGAAGCGTAGTTCAGGTTAGCAGTGGATATCTCGTTTCAGTAGCAGAGCGTAGTTCTTTCTTCTGTTCTGGTCATCTTTGGTTCTGACAGGTTCGCATTGGACATTCATAGAGAGTAACCAAAATGGCCGCCGTTATATAAGACGGATTGAATATTTTACGCCTTCTGATTGGTTAACCTTCATTTGGAGGAACTATAAAGTGAGTCCAGTTATTTAGGTTTGCTCACTAGTTATATAATATACTCAAAAATTGTAACAACGGGAACGAAACATCAAGAAACTCTTATAGTCATCGCATACAGCCGGCTAGAATGATAAGACATGGAACCTTTTTATGGTACTTTACTATACACACAGTTAGAACAATGAAATACAAACAGTCCGACGTCGTGATTAAAGACGACAAAATAATGTGCTTTCTTACTGACATGGATGTTATTGCAGATTGAAATGCGTCTTCGAAGATGTTCAAAGGCAAGGAAAATCCTTGGATCTTGAAGTGGAAAGCCCCCAAAATGTGGCACATGAGGACGTCAATAATTCTATTTTAATTGGTACCCTCTGATTTAGTGAAAAAGTTTCAGATACTCATAAAAGCGATTTAAAAAATAAATACCAAAACATTGTACTCATAAATACAACTCACATATTCCGAAGAGCATAATCTATCTTAAATGTGCGTTACTTAGATTTTTACACATCATTACTTGCTTTGTCACATTTCAAATTATCGCGCATATTTTCTTGTGATATTTTTCTATGATCCGTCATGTGATGATTGATTGATTCGTTTTCTCCAGTTTACTATCCATTTGCATGATATTTAAAGCCAGAAAATACTTTTAAATTTTCAGATTTCTTCTTCTTAGATAACAGTAATGAGTTGATGCGCGTCATAATTAATGCATAGCTGGGGAAGAGGAACATTCAGATCTTATCAAAGGCATTTGTCCGAAAGTGCATATAACGAAACTAACTTTAACTGAGACGCGGCTTCCCGTTTAAAATTGAGGAATATTATTTATTACACCACCGTTAAGTTTCCGGCACCTGATTGACTACGCATTGGCCAGGCTCTCGTGCTTGTTTAGCATCAGTGATCGTACCTGACCTGGTGTTTTAACGTTATGGAACCGTTAACTGAGATATGATAATGAAACTGCAAGTCAATGCTTTTTTATATTTTATTTTTATATAAAATTAAATTGAATCGTTAGTTAGAATCAAATATCTGAGATAAAATTCAAACCTACTCTAGTGAGCCTTGAGCATAAGTTTTTCTCAAATTGGCATGTAAGACTCAAGTTAATTTTGTAGACATATTTTCATAAAAGAATTGTGATTTATCAGGAGATTGATCAGTCAATAACTCGATTATGTTTCGAGAAGTAACTGAATATTTCATACTAATAAATTCGCAAATATTAAGCGACAATCCTAACTTCTTATGGTAACGAGTCTTCCTTATTAATCTGTTGAGCAATAAAAAATATTTACTTTATTTTAATTTACGCTAGGACAGTTGTCCATTTTGATTCAATGCTCTCAAAATAGATTATCCCTTCTTTGAGTGGAGTTTGCGTAAACGTTTATTTGCATCAAATTAGTCGTTAAATCAAATAATAGACAAGGAATGAGAGAAAAGCTCTCCGCGTTTTTTTTGGGGGGGGGTGTGGAATTACATTTATGAAATATTTTTCTTTTATTCTCTGTGAATTCGTATGCCAGATTGTTCAGGTACGGCTGACAACCATATTATCGATCTCTGCGGAAAATCATGGAAATTCTTATTTGAGCGGAAACGATTGCATCGAAAATATATTTTTCAACAAGCAGGAGAGCCCATCGAAAACGCGCTACATTGCTTTACTGAGATTCTACTTGTCAATTCCAAAACAAGTTACCAACTCCAACTGAGTAATTCCAGTTCTAACAGGAATTTCGTTCATGGCTCTGATCCAAGCAATTATAGGGATAAATTATAGTTAACATGTTCCTAGGTTTCCACAAATTGTGTGAAATTATTGCGATTTTTTTATGGTCAGCTAACCTGGAGTGTACTGGCCTAAGTATAGTTGCTTAATACACAACTGTTGAGAGTCGTTGAATTACAAGATGCATAGAGGCGTCCTCTAGTTCATAGGTAGTATCCGTTAAGATTTGCTTCATTCACTCCGAAAATATTTTCTGAAAATTCTACGCGATAAACAAAGAGGAAAATGTATTATAAAAAATGGAGATACTGACTAAAAATACATTAATAAAAATACATAAAATATCAATGACATCTTTTTCAGACTGGGCAAGAATTAGGAAGAGTGGAATAGAAGTGTATCAAAGAAACAGAAGATATTTTAGGGTTAGGAAACAAAGAAGTTTGTTAAATAGTAACACATGGAATGGACATTCATAAGGATCTATAAAATAATACTCGAAACCTTCTTTAGTATGGATACATGTCATATCTATAACTAGGAAAAGTTTACTGCTAAGTAGTAGCTTCGTGTGTGTGTGTGCATACACACACACTCATATATATATATATATTTACTGCTAAGTAATATATATATTTTTACTGCTAAGTAGTAGCATCGTGTGTGTATGCATACACACACACACACACGCACTCGTATATATATATATATATATATATATATATATATATATATAAAAGTGGACATGGAAGTCAGCACTTAGAGGCGACAGTCTGTTTCATTGCGCTAGCATGAAACAGACTGTCGCCTCTAAGTGCTGACTTCCAGGTCCACTTTTATATTTACACATGCTCTATCTCTGATATTGAGCACTTTATCCCATAAATATAGCACACTTTAAGACTATATTTCTTCATATATATGTATATATATATATATATATATATATATGTAGATATAATTATGTATATATATATATATAGGAGTGTGTGTATGTATATATATGATGTGTAGGTATATATATATATATAGAGAGAGAGGGAGGGAGAGAGACAGAGAGACAGAGAGAGATACCTGGTTGCCGACTCGTATCCGAGAAAGCCCGGGTAATAGCTAATAATTGTTTAACACCCACAAAGCCCACTAGTGGTTCATACTGTATCTATGCTGAACAGACCCTCTTCACAGTCTGAACAATGCTAACACGCTGAAATCCACGATCACGTACTAGTATAATCGCCTGCACAATTTAACTCGAGGTATGATTTTCAGGAATATCCGAGTGTAACGCATGCTCAGATCTCCTCAGGAAGACTCATTCTTGGCAAATCGACCATGGTGAGATTCGGAAACGTCCTTCTAAACAAACTTGATTATCATATATATATATATATATATATATATATATATATATTGAATTGTACCACGGTCGATATGAAGGAAGGAGAATATTTTTTAAGATTTTATTGAAATTTTATTTAAGTTTCCACATGTCGTCCATCATTAGCAATACAAAGGGTAATACGATTTGGCAGTTCACGGAAAACATTTGCCAATTGACTTACAGTAATGCCTGAATTCACATGAGTTATTTTAGCTATACTTAAAACTAGGTACATTAAACTTTATAATATTTTTTACATTTATTTCTATCGCAAATAGAAATCAAGTTATAATTTTTGAAAGTGAACACGAACTTTATTGACACTATATATATATATATATATATATATATATATATATGTATGTATCTGAGCATATATATACGTATGTATGCGTATATATACGTATGTTTGCGTATATATATATATATGTGTGTGTATGCGTATATATATAAGTTGTGTTTATGTATATGTATATGATATATATGTATGTATATATAAGTTGTATGTGTATATATGGGTATGTAGACGTATATATATGGATGTGTATCTATATACATCTATATGTATACTTATATGTATGTATGTGTATATGTATCTATAATTATATGTATGTATGTGTATACATATATGTCAATCTATGTATATACATATATATATATATATATATATATATATATATATATATATATATATATATATATATATATATATATATATGGGTGTATGTATGTGTATATTTACTCACGGATTGGTGTGGACGTGTATAAATTCTCACAGATGTCCCAGCGTAATATAGATCTTCTCCCAATCAAACCAATCGCCCGAGCACATCCTGAGTCTTACTATGCTAACAGGGCTCCGAAGAGCAGCGAGTGTTCAGCGCCGAAAATCTAGATCCTCAACGGCCTAGTGGACTAAGATTCTTGAACTAAATGCTAAGGGAGAGGTAGCCCAGACAGAACCTTCAAGAGGAGCTTAGGCCCTGTTAACTGTTGCACTATGGACTGGTGCCAAGAAAACGAAGCCCAGTCATGGGTAAATTATATAACGTCGATGGGTGGCGCTGGTAAGTCCTGGTGATGGCAACAGATCTAGGCGCAAGAAATCTTTGATGTACAAAAAAAAATATAACCATCGGACGACAATTTCCCGCATCCGTTTGGACTGCAGTTTAATCTGCTGCCGGCTATTTTGCTTGGCTTGTTGCTGAATCTCAACTATTTGAACAAAGAGAGATACTTAGCTTCCGTACAAAGCTATCTTTCTATATTAACCATTTTATCTTGAGATATTCCCAGAAGTCCTGCGGCCATGGAAAAGTGGCGACGCGTGGAGGCTTGACAGACTGTAATCACGTAGTTACTGATATGCAGATAGGCGGCATGAGATCGTTTCTTACAACAATACATTGGCTGCTTGGCAAGTGGCAGTTGCGTATTCAGTGGATCCTTTTGTGACTGAGCAGCCTTTTCAGGATACCATTGCTCAGCCAACGAAATTTGGAGGTGACAAGAAAACGCACCATAAAAAGCTGCCTTGATCTGCAGTTTAGCCGCCTGCAGCTGACAGCTGTCCATATCAGCAGGAACAAAATATATTATGCTAACGACACTCACTTGAAAGCAAGACTACAATTCTAGCCACGGAATTGCAGAGGAACAATGTAAATATTGCTGCCCTTTTAAAACCCGTTTTGCTGGTAAAGATTAACTTGTTGGGCATGATGCAGATTATACTGTCTTCGGTATATCGAAAAAAGAGAGATGTGTGGCTGGTCTATATTTTGGCATTAATAATTCCTTAGTTAACAAGATTGATCAGACAGTTTGCGTTAATGATCTTGTTATGACACTGAAAATTCCATTTGCATCTGGTTGATACAAGGCATTTCTATCTTTCTATGCAATTACTCTTTTTTCAGCTGATGACATTTCTACCATACACTAAGATACATTGTCACCAGTATGCCAAGTAATCCTTGGTGATTTGAATGCACAGGTCGGCCCAGATGTTGAAACCTTCTCTACTGTAGGTTTCTAATGTGTTTATAGAATAAATGCGAAGGGTCTATTGCTCCTTCAGCTCTATACTTAATTAAATCTAGTTATCACAAACACATTCACCCACCAGAAGGACAAGGCAACTTGTTTCGATCCTCAGTCTAAGCACCGTATTGCGCTTGATTACATATCGACTGTGACACTGACCACTTGATGGTTATGTCTAGGCTCAAATTACTATTCGTCGGAAAAGCCGGAAAAAAGATGCCAAGTCGTTTTATGGTCCGCTTCGTCAGGCATATGCTCCAAAATCTTCCTCAACTACACCACTCCTGGTATTTAAAAAAAACTTATTGGAGACTTCAAATGAAATTATGTGCCACTAGCCAGAATATTTTCGAGATCTCTTTCATAATCTTTCCAGGGCGGATGTTGCTGCAATATATAGTGTGCCTCACCGTACCATTCAGCCTGAAATTAACATGGAACCAACTCTTGAAGAAAGAATCACTTGCATAAAATAGTTCAACTCTAATAAAGCTCTTGGACAAGAAAATATTCCTGTTGAGATATTGGAAATCAGGCAGTATTAATGTTCATTGCGCGGTGCAATCTTACAAGGATATCTGTATGGAGTTGTGACCCAGTTGCTCAAGACTGGATAGATGCCATTCTGATTAGACTGTACAAGGGAAAGGGGGCGAAGTAAGACTTTTGTAATTACCGTGGTATGTCACTGCTAGAAGCAGTTGGAAATGTGTTTGCAAGAGTCTTGTTAAATCGATTAGAGAAGTCTCCTTCTCCTGATAACCTCCTTGAGACCCAATTTTGTTTTAGAGTTGGGAAAGTGACTGTAGACATGATATTCTCTGTAAACAGCTTGTAGGAAAATGTATTGAACACTTTGTGCAACTTTGTCAGGTTTTCGTTGACGTAACTAAAGCATTCAACACAGTGAATCGTGTGTGGAAGGTGCTCGGAAAATTTGGCTTTACACATGCTTTTCTTCAAAAATTCAAGCAATTACATCGTTGTAAGAAACGTCGTGTCAATTTCCATGGAGGAACTTCCATCGAAGATGGAATAAAGCAGGGTGATATATCGGCACAAACATTGCTCTCATTTTACCTGAGAGCTCCATTCTGGAATGCCTTCCATGACTGTGATACTGGTGTCTATATCGGATTCCCAGGAACTGGAAAAATCTTCAACTTGAGAAGATTCCAAACCAGAACACTTGTTAGCTGCGGATTTTTTAGGGAGCTTCTATAAGCTGACGATGTTGACATAGTTGCACACTTTCTAGAAGAAATGCAGTCAGTGATGGACCGCATTAGTAATTGTTGGAGTTTTTGGGTACCTTTGTGTACTAGGAGATTGATTGTATAAAAGAATACAATTGTGGCACAAGGCCGAAAAAGGGAGGGTTTGAGGCTGGTCTTAACTAACTATCCTATAACTAGCTAATCTGATTCACGACCCATTCACACATTACAATTTACCCATTCACCAAAAAACTCGTCCATCCCCAATCAATCCTTCATACACTATAATACCACATCATCTCAAGGGGAACCTACAAAACGCGCCCCATGCCATAAAAATTTAATGATCGTAAATACTTAAAAATCTATGATGAATTATGAGAGGGGAGGGAATGAACCCCAAAACAAACTAAACATAAACTCAAAAGTGGACTAAACATGTTAATAGGGCCCGTTCAACCCTCAAAAATGAGTGGCCGCTGTATTCTGCCCATTGGACAAAATCAAGAGGCTCTCTCGCTAAGGAAGTGGAAGAAGTGAAAATATAGACGGACATGGGAAGTAAAAAGCTGACCCAGTCGAGATCCAAAGCGGGTAAAAAAAACTGGGGAGGTTGGGAATCTCGACTTGGAACATAACCCAAGAGGTTGCCGGGAACACGCCATGAACAGCAGCAAGGGGAGGGATCCACAGAAACCACCCAGATTTGACGTAGGCTGACCTAAAAGAGAAAATCAAGGCTAGCCCCTGTTCAACCGAACCAAGCTGCCCCAGTCACCCACCTTTCGCTGAAGACAGTCGAATGCAATCGTTTTCTATCAGTTCTAATATTGAGCTGATGCTCAAAGAATCGGATTAGATCCTTATGAGAAAGACGGTTGCCTCGGAAGACTTCCTTCATTCGCATCGTCCAAATCACCATTCGAGCCATGGCTAGCAGCGTCAGAAACACCACCCGCTTCACCCCAGAACAATTAGGTGATCTAGAAGAAATACTCCATATTATTATATCCTTTTACGAAGGGAAAGAAGAAAAGCATTTTTAAGGAAGTAATAAATTAGACACCTTTTTCGTCTCCCACTATACAAGAACTGCGATCAGCTTCGAAGTTCTGAAGAAGAGATGCCAAGAAAATCCTGCTTTAAGAAAATTCATCAGTCTGTGCGGCTTTGTCGCCCACAGCAAAGCAAGGCTAGTATCATACTTAAGTAAGCACAGACAAAATATGTAATTCCCTAACATGATTTTCAAAAGAAATAACCCTTGCTAACCTGCATTAATGCGAGATGAAAAGCGCCATCCACTGCTCATTTATATATGTATATATATATATATATATATATATATATTTAAACATAAATGTATATATATATATGTGTATATATGTGAATATATATGTGTATGTATAATATATAAATATATGTAAATATATATACATACATCTATGTATAGTTATATATATAAACAAATATGTAGCTATAATTATGTATGTATATGTGACTGTATATATATGCACATGCATATAAAATTATGTGTATATATATATATTTATATACATATAATTATGTGTATATTTATATGTATATATATATGTGTATATTTATATGCAAGTATATATATATATATATATATATATATATATATATATATATATATATATATATATATGCATATATATATTTATAAATATATATGTATATACATATATGTGTATATATGTATTTGGATATATATGTTTATATACATGTGCATTTTTGAACGTGTATATGTATGTATATAGTTATATGTATATATATATATGTATATATCTTCAAATAAATATCTATATGTTTATGTATGTCTATATATACACGTCAGTATATATATATATATATATATATATATATATATATATATATATGTGTGTGTGTGTGTCTTGAGGAATAAAAATTGAACAATTTGAAAAATTAATTCTTTTCAGACACACTGTGTAGTATATTAATATATTTTATTTTATTACTTCAATTAGGTTTATTGTCTAGATTCGGCCAGCATCCTGTTTTTTAGTAGCAGTGAACTACAGGAATGAATGAATTTTTGGTAAAAAATGAACTTTTTCTGTAATTTTCATGTCTTTCTTTCGTAAATTATGTTCAGTATTTGTTTTGGTCAAACGGCCTTTTTTGTTTTTAAGATAGAATCTGGGGAGATTCATGTGACTATAAATTCCTTTCGATATTACGAAGGATGGAAGAGGATGTGTTTGTATAAAGTGTATATCATCGTTTAGTTTTTCGAGATTGTTTATGTGTCTGTGTAAGACATTAGCACCTCCGCAAGCATTTCTGTGTCGTGTGGGTGAGAGATATAGGTAGTTCTTGATATATATATATATATATATATATATATATATATATATATATATATATATATATATATATATATATACATATATGTATATGTATATTTATTAAAGACATTTTTGATATGTTTAACGTTCTTTTTGCAGATACAAAACATCAAAAATGTTAAGCATATCAAAAATGTCTTTAATAAATTGTCGGACTATGTCCAATTCAAAATGTATATATGTATATATATAAATGTATATGTGTATATATGTATATATATGTAGATATATCTATTACCAAATTTTTTCTAGACATTTTAGTGCTTGATATAAATTGTTTTATATTCTATAATTTTCACAGACAATTAATACGATATTAATTGTTATTGTCTGAGATGTTCGTGTAATTTGAGAGGATAATACAAACGTTATGGATGATTTAGTGATTTACTGCAAAACCCAGGGCGGCCAAAATGATCAGAACGGTTGAAAAAATAACAAAATAATAAAAAAAATGACAGAGAATACTGGAATTATTTAATATTTAGTGTGAAGCCCTTTAGCTTCAATCACACTTTGACATATTCGACTGCATGAGGAAATTAAATTTTCAATTTCTGGCTGGGTGATCTTATTCCATTCTTCCTGTAGGACATTACATAATTGCTCGGTTGTTTTAGGATTTCTGGCTTTCGAACGTTCTCCTAGAATATTCCACACATTTTCAATAGGATTGAGATCTGGGCTTTGAGCAGGCCAATCCATAACAATAATCTTTTCAGACTTGAGGAAGTTCATAACAACCTTAGCCTTGTGACATGGGCGTTGTCCTGCAAGAATATGGGTGGTCGCTTAGTTGAATTTATCAGCAGAGGCACGACATGATCTTTTACAAGTTTTTTATAACCTCCTGCATTTACCTTTCCATGTAATCGCTCCAAAGGGCCCACACCATCTCCAGATATAATCAGCCAAACCATGACACTTCCTCCACCGAATTTAACACTAGTCTTAAGGCATTTAGGCGAAAGTTTTCATCTACTTTTCGACGAACGTACCTTTTCCCATCTGAGCCAAATAACATAAACTTAGATTCATCACTGAAATGCACAATTTGCCATTTTTCTTGCGACCACAACACATGTTCGGTTGCAACGGTAAGACGACACCTTTTATTCTTGGAGCTGATCAGTGATTTCACTGCAGGTGATCTAGCTTGTAGGTCATATTCAACTAAACGACGAGACACAATTTTTCGTGATAAAGTTTTCTTCAGTACAATGCTAGCAGTTTTAAATATGTCCTTCTTAACCAACTTTACCATAGCACGAACTTCTGTCTTGGTCGTTTTTCTTGGCCTACCTGTAGACTTTCTTGCCTCACACGAACCACAGTCATCGTAGACCTTAAGAATACCGTGAACAACACTTTTTGACTTGTTAACAATCTTTGCAATAGACCCAATACTTACATTATCCTTCTTTCGATGCTTAATAATCTGCTGGCGAATTGGTAACGGAGTAAGTGGCATTATATTAACAAAGTACACTGCAGATATTCTTACTAATGTTTACTAAACGAACCGTAACGTAAACAAAATAAAAAATTAGAGTTCGCCGGTTATATATACTAAAACACGGAGGAAAAGCAACCGTTCTGATCATTTTGGCTGCCATGGGTTTTGCAGTAAATCACGAAATCATCCATAACTTTGTATTATCTTCTAAAATTACACCAAAATCTCGGACAATAGCAAATGATACAGTATTTATTGTTTGTGAAAATTATAGAATATAAACCAACTTTAATAAAAAAAATTATACCGACTTTTCTGACGAAGAAAATTCCGTTCTGAACATATTGGCCGCAAGTGTACATATTTATATTTACTCATCCTCGTTCGATGTAACTTTTTGACACAAGGTCAGCTTAATGTGGCGTATCCTAGAGTGTACATCCGGACTTGCTTCAAAGATTGCCCGTGGCCCGCGCAATCGTCGCTTCCTCGGGCCTCGGTGCGAGTACCTATCCGTCTCTCTAATGCAATGAGATGCCTCGGCCTCGTGAGGATATTCCCCAAGACTGGGCATCACTCAGTATAATTTTCCTCTGTTGTGAATCATTTATTATTAAGATACGTTTGTTTGGTTAAAGGGAGATTATCAGTGCATTTCTTAAAACGAGGACGAACAGAACATTAAATTTATAAGAAAAGTAAATTGACCGGGATTACAATATTTCAAGAGAAACATCTTTCTATGCATACAATTAGACATTATCTCATTCAGCGTATTATGTAAATTCGAGTTATTGACAGTTTTTAGCATGAGTATTTTTCACCTGTCCTCCTTCCTGGGAATGGATCGATTTTAGCATTTTGGCATTTGCGTATTATTTGTTTGATAAGTATCATGTTATGATAAATATGTTTTTCCAATTATTAGCAGTTGACCCAAAATAAAATTCTTTTGACCATTATGACTGATGCTTGCCTTATAGATAACTCTTTTATACATACATTTGCCATTCAAATGACATATGTTCTCTTTACGGCAATTGCATTTTCGATTATCATAGATACCGTTGTTACTAGTGTTGCTTAAACATTTGTTTAGGGTTACACTATTATGCTGTGATATATATTGTTCAATGTCTCAAGTGCAGCTTTAAGTAATCTTAATGTTGTTCTTATGAAGTTTTTTGTTGTGAAAAATTAAAGACGGGCTGCATATATGTAGTTGCTGACCTGCATATTTGGCGGCCTCTGTACAAACATTAAGTCGCCAGCTCTCCTTCATCGAGACATCGGTGACTTTCTGTTCTTCCAGTTGTGTCGGATCAGCCCTTGTAAGTAGAGCACATCTCAACAAAAGATTGCTGGAAGAGTCTAGAACAAGTGACCAAAAAATTAATCTGGATAGTCTGGCGTGGTTGGCGTATGTCTATTTGGGGCTAGAGCAAAATTGAAAAAGAAACTAAAGCTGAAACTGAAACTGTCTTGTTGCAACGTACGGACTCTCAGAGATAATGCACTGGGAACTGCTCCTTAACGCAGAACAGCTCTCTTGTTTATTGGCTAGAGAGGTATTTTATAGATGTAGCTACTTTCTCGGAAACGCATGTACCTGGTGATGGTCACCTAACAAGAACTTGGCTGAGGCTAGGCTTTGTCCTGGAAGGGATAGTTCGCTGACAAGGATAGAGTATCTGGTATGGGTTTTGCTGTGCGTAGCACACTTGTATCAAGGTGTGTTGCACTTCCTGAAAGAGTCAGTGAACATTTAATGAACGTTGGCCTACATCTCATGATTATGAATCGCTAAAATCATTAGTGTCTACAATCGACAGTTCCGACATTTTAAATGCTCAAGTCTATGAGTCCTTCTGAAATATAATCTGTATGATTCCATGACAAGATTGTCCTATTTGGTGACTTCTACTCCTGAGTCGGTTCAGATTGGGAGACATGGAATATTTTGTGGAAATATGGCTTCGGGAAAATAACATCAAAAGTTTAATGCTTTTCAGTACACAATTCAATCACAGGGTTCATCATGTTACTACATGGGTGCATCCACATTTGCACCAGTTGCATATCACTGATTATATCATCTTCCGCATGAGAGATAGGGAGGATGTCCATAATGTTAGATGTATGCGTGGTTCTCGATTGTTGGACTGATAATACCTTAGTGAATGGCAAGATGAATTCATTCTTAAAACCGTAACTGAACAAAGCAAAGGAAAGCATCCTGCACATGTCACAAAACTGCTTTCCCTGGAAACACAGGGATCACTAAAACAACAACTTACTGAGATCAATGATACATCTTCATGGGACTCCTTGAAGAAAAATATATATGAAGCGGCTGAAGAGGTTTTGGGTAAAATGCCAGCAAAACATTGAGACTTGTTTGATGAAAATGATGATGCTATCAAGGAGATCATTGTAACATAGAATCGGATACGATGTTTGGTGTTGCGAAAAAGCCTATCTAAAAAAGGGCATATTAAACTGAGTAAAGCAGAAACTCAACGTGCTCTTCGAACTTTGCAGAAAAATGGTGGCCAGTGGGATCAGATGAAATAAAGAATTCAGCGATTTCAAATAACAGCAAGCAGATGTACGCTTGATGAAACAAGTATTTGGCCCAAGATGCACCAAGGATAGAGATAGATGGCACTGATCTCCTCACAGACATGGATGGAATCGCCAAAAGATGGAAGGAATATTTTGATGGGCTACGGAATAGGCCTTCAAATGTGAACTCAAAAATAATAAATAACCCAAATCACAAGGTGGTAGTACTCGACAGCCAACCATCGCTGGGTGAGGTTCTGCGTGACATGCAGGGAGTGAACATGGTCAGAGCTGTTGAAGTTGACGGCCTTCGTGCTGAGATAAAGCGTTACGGTGGCACACATTTAAGTCAACATATGCATGATATTATTGTAAAGATTTGGATAGATGGGGAAGTGACAAAAGTTTAGACGGATGCAACAATGATATTATACATAAGGGTAAAGTTGCCCGGGAATTATGTAGTAATTACGTATAGATCTGTGGAAGGATTTCGACACTGTTAATCCTTCAGATCTCTGGAAACTCCTCTCGGAATTGGGCTGTTCTCGCTACTCTCACAAGATTCTGATGTCCTTCCATCATGGTATGAAAGGCTGTGTCAATTTTGGCGGTATGCTTACGATGCACATCTAGGTTGAAAACGGAGTCAAGTAGGAAGATCTCCTGGCTCCTACACTGTTTTGTATCTACTTTGCATTTGTACTGCGTGATGCATTCGGGGACTGCCATGATGGTATTATGATAAGCTATATGGCGACTGACAAGCATTTTTACATACGTAGGTTTGCAAAAAGGAAAAAAGTATTTTTGAGTTTAGTGCAATATCTTCTCCATGCCGATGACTGTGACCTGGTAGCAGAGACAATGCAGTACATGGATCGATTATCAAACACATGTAAGGCTTTTCAACTGTTCATAAGCCTTGACAAGATGTATCAGTCTCCCCGAGGAATTCGGTATAAAGTCACATCAATTTATGTTGATGGTAGTCGATATGTGGTAGTGGACAACTTTCTATACCTTGGTAGAACTTTCAAGCGCTACTGCTGTATTGAAGATGCGATAGCGTTACGGAATAAGAAGGCCACTGATTCATTTGTGGAATTCATTGTCCGTGTCTGTAGAGAGAATGGTATAAAAATGCAGGCTAAAATTAAATGATATAATTCCTGCGTTATGTCTTCTCTGCTATATTCATGTGAGACATGAGTAGACTATCGCAGGTATCTGAAGATACTGGAACGTTTTCATGAACGCTGCCTTCGGTTTGTGGCTGAAATCAGCTGGGTGTCTCACGCCCATGATACTGTTGTTCTACAAACAGCCAATTCATTCCCTGTGGAAGCACTTATACACAAGCGCAGATTGTGATGAACGGCCCATGTTGTACGTATGGCGGATGACATTATTCCCAAATTATTAATGGAGAATTGAAATAAGTAAGGAACGCAGCAGAAACCTAAAATTCGTTACAGTCTTGGCATAAAAAGCCACTATATCAGTGCAATATTGGTTTGGAGATCTGAGAGATTCTAGCCGAAGACAGGCTTCCTTTGAAAGCTGGATATGCTGATGCCCTCAAGATCATATATATACATTTATGTTTAAAGACATTTTTATGTTTAACATTCTTTTTATAGATACTAGTATTTAAGTAAATGCTCTGTTTTATAAGAAATATTATTAGATAACATTTACCGGCCTGAATTCAGGACGAATATTTTCTATGAAAATTTCTCGGACATTCAGGCCGGTAAATGTTATTTAATACTGTTTATTATAAATAGAGCATTTACTTAAATACTTGTATCTATAAAAAAGAATGTTAAACATAAAAACGTCTTTAAATAATTTTCGGACTTTGTCCATTATTTATTTTTTTTATTGGCATATATACATTGATTTGGTTTTTATATTAGTGCTATTTAACAAGTTTAAGGTATCAGGAACAACGTCTACTTTAGAATTATTATATTAAGAACATTTAATACACTGTATATTTTTAAAGTACTTATGAATTGGTACGAATACTTCTATTCTACATTTATTTTTATTTTTTAATGCAAGAGGACATAATTTAGGAAATTGTAAGAATAGTATGTGTACAGTTATTGTTTTTTTTATCTCTGACTATTCGTTCAGTATCGTCGATTTCTTTCTCTATCATCTATCATTCAACATTTTTAACATTTGCCTATAATTTTATTCATTTTTCATTTTCGTATTTATTCATTTTAACGTATTTTTATGGAAGAGGAAATATTTTTAATCTTGTAGGAAAACCGTTTCAAGTCGTAACGCTATTTTCTTCTGTTTACTAGTTTTATTATTGGTTCAGAATAGTCAATTTCTTTTATTATTTTTCTTTCAAATATTTTAAAATTTTTTGCCACATTGCGTTTCAATACACGTCAGTCCCTGTCAGTAAGTTCGCAAGTCCGGCCCGAATTGTTACGGTCGTTAGAGGTCTTGCCCTGTTTCTCAAACTGCATCAGTGTTCTTGATATTGTAGCTCTTGAAAAACAAACCTTGGTGATCGAGGCAACTGCCATGCTAGCTACAACAATTTTCACTTTTTCGAACTTGGGGAGGTCACGCATTTAGCTTAAATTTTACTAAATTCTAAAAATAAATAAACAAAGACAGTAAATTTGATAAATAAACCTATTTACAATAGATGTAGCCTGCAATTAAGAAGTTTTAGTTAAAGTTCTTAATATAATAGTTCTTTCAAATATAGGAGTGGATTGTGCAAATGTTCCAATTATTTTGTCCAAACACTGTATATATATATATATATATATATATATATATATATATATATATATATATATATATATATACACTCTGGTGACATGTGAACGCAACATAAAAACACGCGAATTCCTACTGTCGACAGGGACGACTACACAATGAGTATAATGGGGAAGGATATGGATATCGCGAGGCGAGAAGTTGTTGGCTAAGTTTATTCACGGTGTAGGACTGGGGCGATGAGAGAAGAAACGGTGGGTTGTAGCCGGAGAGAATCGTGCTTGAAGGAGTAAAAACAAAACTGTAAATTTGTGGGAGAATATCACCAAATGCATTCGGTGAAATTGTCATTCGTTATCCCCTGACTTAATGCCAGTTTTTATTCACTTTACCTAATGTTTTTAACAGTCTTTTACACTCAATATCTATAACATCCTTGTGACTTTATTGCCTTGCTAGGGATAAAACAACAATGCGCGAGGAGTATGTATATCACATGTTTGTACATGTTAGGAGCAACTGTGTCAAACGACTATTTAAATTTTAGGATTAACCATCGATATATCACGAATACGAATTTAGGAGGAGAGTATTCAGACACGTCACATTCCTCCTACCCACATGTTTTATCTGATGCTCTAGGCTGCACGCTCTCATCGGGTTGAGGTAAGTACATATTAGATTATCATATATAATTTGCACTAAGGACACATTTTCTTATTGTCAATAAATTTCGATTCAGATACTATGGTATTTTCATTTGGTTTATAGATCAATTTTAAGAAATGTGTCATAGTATAACTAACACTGTAAGTTACTACCAAACCAAAATATTAATATACGAACAGGTGTCACAATCTTGCACAACCACATAAAAGCTCATATATAGATAGATATCATGCATATTGTCCATCGAGTTAAGAAATGTCTAAAATTTCAATTATTTCAATCCGACTTCTCAGTGCAATTATTAATAGATTTCAAGCGAATGCACACGATGGGTTTTAATGAAGATTATTCTTCTCCATATTTTATAAAGATGCGCTACAGTATCCCTAACACAATAAGAAAACCATAATCACTTTAAGCCATTCACAAGAAATACATAATATTCATAGCAAATGAACAGAAGATAATAACACCGTGAAGATGTGAAAGTTTCACGCTACTTCAACAGGATAGGGAGGAATTGGCCATCAGTACTGGAAATAGCTAGTTAATTTTTAAAATCTATTCCGTAAAAATTGCTCTTTCGCTTATTCTATTTTTAATTGTCTCAGTTATATTTAAATTTATGTGTGTGTGTGTGTGTTTGTATGTGTGTAGATATATACTGCTGTGTACTTATTCATCTATGGTTGCGTATATGTTGTATCCATGCACATATATATATATATATATATATATATATATATATATATATATATATATATATATATATATATATATATATATATTGGCTCCTGAAAAAATAATTTCGGTTGAGCTCTTTGGTTTGAGGTGTGAGTTTGTAAACAGTGACTATTTAGGCTAATATTGTACGACTCTTCGGCAGAATTGAGTCACTGTCAGTCACTGTGTGTTTATCTAAATCTAAAAATAAACACGCTAAAATTCACCTTCATCCCTGCCGTGCGCCAACGGCTTAGTGGTAGAAGTTCCGACTGACGCAAATTCATTCGGGTTTCGATCCTAGCTAGAGGCGTCTAGCCACACTTATGAGCTGTGAAACAGCGAAACAGTCTGTCTGTGGATGACAAATAAATATATATATATATATATATATATATATTTATGCATATTGTCATATATATGTGTGTGTATACATATATGTACATATATATATACACATATATATATATATGCATAATTATAATAATAATTATTTAGTTTTGCATTAAACGTGGACCTGAACCCTATAATCGTTCTGATTTGAACCGATACAGACCTGCAAGTATGAGGAGTGAAACAAGTACCAATTTATGTACTGAACAAAAAAAACATAATGAGTAGAACAGAACAATCAGCAAAACTATATCTCTTCTCCTATTTTGTATTACTTTTTCCCTCTGGCCTTTTTTTTCTGACTGTACAATCGACTTACGTGACTGGTATTTGCCAGCTCTAAGCAATTTGACTCACATTCGTCTTGGCGAAAGGCAGGAATGTAAAATATATGAGAAGGCTTGGACAACACCCAAATGTTTTACAAAATGATTATAGTTATGTGTCTGTGTTCATACCCTGGTGGCACAACATCCGCGCCTCACTGATTAATCTAGCACCATTCATTGGTCGTTTGGTTTTTGCTCAGTGACGTTTTGATTACAGGCAGCATTTCAAGCTAGTTGAGTCCTTGGCCGCTGAGAGCTTAGATTTAAGACCACCGTCAGATGGTCGGATGTTGTTGCAATTGACAGTGAATCAACTATTTACTATCTTAGTAATGACATCCATTGTTTCGCTGTACATTTTAATCACAATTAAATTTTTAATAGAAATATTTGATCATTTCCATAGTGAAATAAAATACTAGAGTAATAAAGATCATTATGTATATGACATTAAATCAAAAGTGTCTTTGGTGCTTTTCAGGTCTTGCTCAAATTTAATTTCTATGATAGCAAGGAATGCTGCTTGCAAATAAAGTTTAAGACATATAAGGTTGCTGGGAAAGTTCTGCTGCAAACCAAATAAGATGGCGCGTTCATATATAAAAAATATGGTGATGAATGTCCTAGTGGATTAAAGCATTAATACGTGAATTTGGTGACAGTGGTTATGTGTTCAATCCCTTTAATAGGCAGTGTATATTTCGATAAACATAATAGAAATAGTGTAATTAACAGTGTAATTAATGATAATATGACGACATTTCCAGAATGACCCTGTCATATCAAAGTTGGATGATTTGTCATTATTAGATGATATCACTAAAAGGTATTCCGCTTTTTAAAGCTATTCCCTTGATAAAGGCACGGTATTATTGCTGGTAGCCTTCGAAATCGCACTGGCTAATATATTAATGTCATACTGGATGTCATCGATGTCGCCAACTCATTTTAGATGATGTTTCCGTTTAAGAAAAAATTAAAAATTTAAATCAACGTGTTTGAACCTGAGGACCAAGACAGTTTTTTCTAATGGTTTTTTTAAACCAGTAACACATAATTCAGATTATAAAGATTTCTAATGATGCTGGACTATCCACTTACTTACGAAAAAGATTTCCGTAATTCTTTCGGTACTTATATCTTCCTTGAATCACCTGTGTCACCCTAAAACACTCTATTTGTTCATGTTATATCCACCATAAGCTCTTCTATACGAGTAATCTTTCATTCACATTTTAATCACACCAACAACTGCCTCCACTTTCCGTAAAGACTCATTTCTATTGCCTCTGAAGAACGCGGAAGCCAGAACACGTCCATATATGCTCGAGTAAAATATTTGCTTGATTCGTTTTTGATTTTTTCCTATGAAACTTGGCAGCCATTCCTGGAATTTAATTTTCAAACCTCGTATTTCTTTTCATCGACACATTAAGTAGTCAGAAGATTATAAAAAATATAGTATCTTTTGTTGAAAGTATATACCATTCTAGATAAAAGCTTGTTGGTTTAGATGAAATATGTCATTGGGATATTAGAGCTCCATCCTTACTTACCAGGTTTGTCATAGTACAAAATTTTTTACGCCGCCTTATAAGTGATAATCTTTACAGCTTCCAAACTATTTCCCACACATATATTCATTTTCTGATCATATCACGTTCAAACACCGCTTCACGTAAGATGACTGAAGTTAAGCAACCTCGAGTCTTGTCATTGCCTAAATGACTATCCTCTTTGGAATAGCAGGTTCTGTGAGCATGGATGTGCGTTTATGGTAATAGATTATGGCTCGGTATTGTTAATCGGATAACCGATTTCCAATTTTAGTTGGGTTCATTATATGCTCAAATAGCTTTGGAAAAAGGACAAATCCACGTCTTCACCCCCAACTATGCATTAATGAGTAATACTTGTATCCCTGTAGCTACTATCTAAAAAACATTCTTACAATAAAAAATATTTTCTGGCTTTAAACTGCAAAGCGGAGATATGCTGCTGAAGATGAATTAATTAATGAAAAATAAAATTAGTCCATCAATCAAATTCAAATTTCATTGATGCATTAATTTCACAAGTCCAAACATTCACGGCTAAAACCAGTCATGCCATTGTCACGGAATCAACTGAGGGGATGCCTACCAGATCACTACAAACATTACGTCAATTATATGGTCAACTGTTATATATGTTCATAATATAATCTTAATACTTTCTCATTTATCCCCTTAGATCAACTTCCTTTATACATGTCTGTCTTGGGTGACACATGAGGATCGTATGAATTAGGAAGAATGCATGTGTGCGTTGATCGGCGTGACTGCTTCAGTGATTTCTTTCATATAATGTTACCTATAAAACGTTAATTAATAAAGAAATTAACAGATGTATAGTAATTAGAAATGCTGTAGTAATGTTGCCTCGCTCTGTCTTTTTTACAAATACTTTCACAGTAATTGCTCCGAGGAGCTGCTTTCACTGGTTCCCAGGCCTCATGAATTTAAACGTCCTACGAGGCTGGCATCCCGTTCCCACCCCTTCACCATTGAAACTGTTAGATGTAGACGTCTCTTCTACTCCAATAGCTTCATGTCTCGCACATCTCGCCTGTGGAACTCCCTTCCTTATTCCTGTTTCCCTGACAAATACAATCTCCAACTATTTAAGTGTAGCGTCAATCGACATCTCCAGTTGCCTTGATCTATCCACTTCCCTTCTCCACATCCTTTCACCTTTCATTCCTATCGGCTCTCCCTCCAAATCTTCTGTAACCCCCTTGCCTTGATCGATCCACTATCTTTCTCCACATCCGCTCCTTTACCACTCCTATCTGCTCTTCCTCCAAACCTTCTGTAATCACTTGCGTGTTGGTGGCTTCAAGCCTTGCTTGGGGTGATAAGCTTAAAAAATATATATATATATATAATGAAAGAAAATAATAGCGGAGAAATGTGGATGCTTGGTATTTTTCATGTCCTAGGCTTACAACGAAGCACAAAAACACAGTTATAAACGTATTCATTAGGTTTTTTAAACGAAAACTATATTTTACAACAGTATAAATATGTATATTTATACTCATATAAATCATTGCTTGGAGGGAAATGATTAAACATATTTGAGTTGAAGCAACTCTCTCCATCATCTCCCGCCTCTCTCTCTCTCGCTGGCTGAAAAAAGTCTGCATCTGCCTCTTTCTGACTGAGGACATCTGACGCGCTGGTGACATGTCTTTCTATCTTAGTGATATCTTGGAGAAATCATTCTTCCTGCTCATCACACAGTGCTCTAAGTTTCAGAGGGAAGAAGTAAAATTTGGGAAAGGAGAAAGTGAATTTTGCGTGACAATCGTCCTCATAAGTCGGTATTATCTCGATATACACTTGGTAATCCTGTACATGTGTATTCCTAAGGAATTCATGGCAGACTGATTAAAATTCTTCCCATGTTCTCAATTCTGTTAAGATGACAAGCTCTGCAGTAGCAGAACCTGTTTTCCATGTCCTTGTTTAGTGTCCTGAAACTGGTGATCCTTACATCGGGTGTAACGAAGTTCCAATCCTTAAGCCAAGATGTCAGGAACTTTGACTGTTGCTTAGATAGATACAAATCACCAGGTTATTCAGGTCTGCCTACGTGAGCCAGCTTTACAATTTCTTTGTAAAACAGTGGTATCACTTTTTTAAATAGATATCAATTAATGATCTATTTTCACCGAATTTTTTAATATTTATGATTTTATAGATTTTTATTTCTCAATTTTTACATGGGGCTATATTTTAATTTGAATTCCCACTGTTTCCTTCTTTTTTCAATATTTTCTAATTTTCTTTCTTCTTGTTTCACTGTTTTTATTTTACCTTCTTTTTCATTTCATTTTTTTCAGTTTTTCCTTTTTTCATTATTTCTGGACTTTCTTTTTTTTCTCTCGCTTAATTATTTCGTAGGATTTTTATTAGGTTTTTATTTTCTCTATTATTTTCACAGAGGATTTTATCTATATTTTCAAACAGTAATTTTTATTCACATTGTATTTTTTTATTTTTTCAAACAAAGTTTTATTGGTTTTCTTTCAAACATTATTTGTTTTAACACAGGCTATTAACTTTGTTTTCACATTATTTAGTATTTCACACATTTTTTATTATTTTCTTTCACACTGCATTAATTTGATAACACAGAGTTTCATTTTTATTGTCAGACACGTTTTCTTTTTCAGACAGTATCTTCTTTTTTCAAACAGTATTTTCGTTTTTCACACAAGTTTTAACTTTTTTTTGCCCATGGATGTTTTCTATATAGGGTTTTTATTTTTCACAGTGTTTATTTTTATTACAGAGTTTTATTTTCATCACACAGGTTTTTATTTTTTTTATTTTCATACAGGAATTTAATTTTTCATTCGTTTTATTATTTATACAGTGTAGATTTTTTCTTTTTTTCAAACAGGATTTGTTTTTACAAAGTACTTTCTTTTTATCACTCAGGGTTTTTGGTTGATTTGTTTTTCACGACACGGTTTGTTATTTTTTCATACAGAATTTTTTTTTGTTTTATTTATTTAGATTGTTTTTCATGCAGGCATTAATTTTTTCCACACGGTGTTTATTTGTTTCATTTTTCTTTTACACAGGATTTGCTTTATTTTTTTTCATTTGATTGCTTTTCTCTACGTAGGGCTTTTTTTCGATGTTTTTCGTGGAGATCTTATTTCTTTTCTTGATTTGTTTTTTGAGCAAACTTTCTCACTTTGATTTTAAAATTTGACCTAAATTGCTTTTTTGTAACTAGATAAAATAAACAACGTAATCTATAAACATTCGATTTCTAACGTCTTCTTTGTATAATATATAGTCGTTTCCTTATCTTCGTATTTGTATTCGTATTACGGAAGTCAAACTTGATACCGTTTTCATCCAAGAAATAATAACCTGCCGAGAGGAAGTATATAACATTAACAACTATTTTTTCATTATACTGATTTATTAAACTATTTTTAATTGTCTAATGCCATTTATCCATTCGACCATTCTTACATATTTAGTTTTACTTCTCATTCATGATTAATCGATCTATTTTCCTCCCTATATGATTTATATATTATGCAACTAATTTTGATATTTTTCTATTTTTGAATCGTGATTAACTTTGATGGTCTTGTGGCCGTGTATAATCTTAATTTCATATATCAATTGGGAATAAATATAGATCGAAATCCGATAGAATAATAGAATGAAGAAGAAAGAGAAAAAGTTTATCAATCTGAAATTATTTACATATAAGCTATCATCTTCCACTTAATACTAAACCAACATTCTTAGATTGATATAAGTTTCTCATGAGTTCTATATCCAATATATATATATATATATATATATATATATATATATATATATATATATATATATATATATATATATATTTATATATATATATATATATGTTGATGCTTATATATTTAAGGTGTGAAATAAATAACAGCCAAAACCGAGATGTTCGACTTTATATCAATAAGAGATATCTTACCGACAAGACATCTTATATATATATATATATATATATATATATATATATATATATATATATATATATATATATATATATATATATATATATATGCGCATGTGCCTGGCGAATACAATGTTTATGAAACTTACAACGAAAGGTGAGGAAAGATTATTTCTTAGTAATAATTTTCAACTCTGTAATACTGCAAGACATATTATTACCACCATCGTTATCTATGTTTTATATATATATATATATATATATATATATATATATATACATATGTGTGTGTGCGTGTGTGACGATCGCAATTTCTAAATTTGCCCAGTGCTTTCTTGCCTTTATAATTTTAATTATTTTTACTCTTTTCACACAATAAATGAATGAGTTTGCCGCAAACAAAAATCCACTTTCAATTCTCTTTTCATTTACGCTTTACAATTTACCTTCCTTTATTGTATTTTCTGACCAGGTTATTCTTGCTAACCTTATCAATGCTACGTTGCTTGTGCATACAATCTTGCCAACGTTTATTATGATTTCCTTTTTTTCAAATCACAATTTTCCTTATATAAGCTAGCATTATAGATTATTTTTAATCTGGAAACTTTCTGCATTTCTGAGAAATAAGTAAAAGAAAAAGCACTTTGTATTACAAATTCAAGTTTTTCTCTCTTGAACCTAATAAAAGACTTTCGCATAATGGAAGCAATATTGAGTGGCTAATGGAGCGAAAGAGTTGCTTATTTCGGACGTATTTCTCTACCAGCACCACTGGCAGCCTCTCTACGAATAGACTTGAGACTAAATTTAATTCATTGCCAAAACTAGCGTGAAACTAGCTGAATTTTAGCCTATAATAGTTTATTAGACGGGAAAAACAGAAGAAAGTTAAAATCACATTTTTATGCACATGAACACACACTCACAAACACACACACACACACACACACATATTTATATATAATAGGATAGAATAAATTCAACATGACTCGAGTTTCTTATTTGACTTGATTTATCAAGAGACAAATATAATATACGCCATATGCGGAGACATACTCACTATCTATCTATCAATCTATTTATCTATCTATCTATCTCTCTCTCTCTCTCTCTCTCTCTCTCTATATATATATATATATATATATATATATATATATATATATATATATATATATATACAAATATATATACAAATATATATATATGCTTGTGTGTATGTACAAAAATTAACAATGAAATGATGCTGTGTAGACAATGCCTCCCAGTTACATCACAGAGTTCATTATATACACATTTAGTCGATTGTTTATTGATAGCCAGAGAATTATTTCAACTAATATGGAAACATTTAATTATTTTTCGCAACTCATTTCTTTCTAGATTCTTAAACTTTATTCGTTGGCTTTAATATGACCTCCAAAGTTTAGAGTTGATCTGAAGGGCAGTGACAGACAATAAAAAATCTAAGTGGGTTGAAATTAAGAGTTCATCGAAGAAAATTGTCTTCGAGAGTAATTTTTAGAACGTAATCTATGTATTTTAGCGTATTACTTTCTTTCAATTTAGCCACCTATTCGATATTTGTTTGCATTATTTCCTCAGACGTTGTACTTTCTACTAATTATGCGAGTGAACTGCGCTTGTTTATCTGAAATCTAAATAAATTGATCCTCCTATTAGAGCAATAATTTCGTTTTTCTTTTTTTCATTTTCCTTTTCCTTGTCCCTTCCTTTCCTTTCCGTTCCTTACCTTTTTCCTTGTCCCTTCTTTTTCCTTCTTTAATGCTTTACCTTCAGTTCTTTCAAACTGAGCTGATTCTGATTTAAGTTGATAACGTGGCTATGGATGAATCATTCGAGAGCAAAACCATTTTGTTAAAGTAGTTTCATTTAAAAGATAATTGTACACAGTTAATTAAAACATTAATCAATTAATACTCAGTTAATTAATCTACTGCTCACTTGTTGGTTATTAAAATATCAGAGCTTCACTCTCGACACAGTCTTTCTATTTATTTATATCATGCTGCAAATCATATACACCCTTGCAAAAGTCGATCGGGTGGTTTAGAATTTCACAAGTTTTCTTAAAATCCTTTTGTACCTAATATTATAAATCTATATTTAGCTTAAGTTAATACACCTCCAAGTAAACTAGGATAGAATCAAATCGAAAAGAAGACTGTGTATCGCAGTTATAAGTGTCTCTGATACTCTTGGGAAACGGAACTCTGGAGTTCTATATTGAATAGCGGCTTTCACACATGAGAGGGGAAATTATTTTATTATCAACAGAAAGAAAGTTAATATATTATTTTATAATAATTATTTTAAATTTTCGTTTTGAAAATAACGAGAAATAATATTGTTTAGCTTCTTAAAATATATTTTGTAATATTTCTAAACATCTACTGATCAGAATGCTATATTTAAATCAATGTAAATGTAAAAAATAAGACAAAACAAAATACCTGTGGTTCATAGATTTTCTTTTAACAAATTTATGGATTATCTAATATGACATTTCTTATTACTGTAAAATTATATTTACATGTGCGCCTGATGAGAAGGCATTTGTTTTTTTCCCACTTAATATTAAAAATAAAATGAATGACCATCAGCTTAGATAGGATATTGTACTAAAAAGGCATACAAGGAAACGGACATCTAGTAGTTAATTTCACGAAGGGAAACTACATTTAAGCCAAAATATTACTTGTATTTTCCAGTAAAAATTACTTTCATATATATATATATATATATATATATATATATATATAGGTATCATAAACCTGTGTACATAATAATGGAATACGAATTCCGTTAATTGCTTAAAAATTAATTTATTTCTGGTTCGAAAATAAATTTAACAGTTACAGAATTTACATTGTCCCAATGAGAAGTACGTTTCTTAATGCGTAATTATAAGTTTTGTTATGGTTTCTCATTGCATAATTGTATAGGCAGGCTTGGTTTAAAAAAGAAGACATAACTATTCATAAAAATGTATTTTATTCGTCATCATTGAAAACATTTATTTCCATTACATATCTAAAACAGAGTACACAATTTATGTATACGCGAACGTAAAATTATATTAATAAATGCACACCCGTCTTTCTCTTTTTGTTTTGCTTTATAAATTCTATTTATTGATGTTTTGTGAAAGTATGTCGACATGGAAAGGAAATCAAGTAGTTTTACATGTCATGGATATCTCCATTCATTCACCAAACTATGTCGCAAAATCTTTCTTTCCCTATAGGGAGTACAATCTTAATATAAGCAGTTTACAAGTAAGTATAACTGTGTGTGACGGATGGAAGGTTTATATCAACGTCGGTTAAAAATTGATCGTATGTTTGCGAATGAGGAATAACACTGAAATTCTGTTATTTCACAAGAGATATTATTTTCAGATGAGGAGAATATGAAAATAGTCAGTAAAGAATTTAAATCGAATTATTATTCAAAATTCTATCGGTTACTGAAGACATTTTTTACTCATAAAGCTTTAGACTTTTGAATATAAATAAGGTTTTTAATATGTAGCAAATGCTACCCGTAAGCGTTAAATTCGGGTTATGCGCTTACAACATTGATTATTATAGTCATATCGGCCTGAGATCATCTTAAATCTATGTTAGGACAAAGTATTTTTTAATAATGGATATATTTATTCTGCAGAGGTTGCGTTCACCTCTGTTGAGCAAGATAATCGTGCTGTGTATTGTTCGTTTGGTTTGGTTTGTTGTGTTTTGCGGCATATCAACAACAATGGATTATTTAATGCGGACAAGTTTTTTCCCTGGTAATATTTTGTTTTGTCAAAAATCTATTTCTGGTAATATTTTTTTTCCTCAAAAATGTATAGCTAGTAATATTTTTTTCAAAAAATGTATTGCTGGTAATTTTCTTTCAAGAACGTATTGCTGGTAATAGTTTATTTTTATTTACTTCAAAAATAAATTATTTCTGGAATTAAAACCTACTTTTACACTTTTATAATACTTTTCACCTCATTTTCGAGGTTAACGATTTCTCATCAGTGTGGCTAAACGTCCGGTTGCCTCTAGCTAGGATCGAAACCCGACTGAATATGCATCAGTCGGAACTTCTCCCACTAAGCCGGTACAGGATGAAGGTGAATTTTAGCGTGTTTATTTTTAGATTTAGATAAACACACAGTGACTGACAGTGACTCAATTCTGCCGAAGAGTCGTGCAATATTAGCTTAAATAGTCACTGTTTACAAATTCACACCTCAAGCCAGAATATATATTGAAATTATGTATTCGGAAGAGAGAAGTTAGATTCGTGAATAATGGATCTGAAGAAAAATGTTGACATAATGCCATTTTTTAAACGTGTGTTAATAGTTAATAATATTTCTAAAAATATATTTTAATAAAATTTTCTCTTTAAATATTTAGTTTTTCTTTTTATAAGGCTGGCATTGCGGAAATATACTACTTTTTTTTTCAATTTTATTTTTTATTCTGATTATATTCTCTGATAATTTTAGAGATGGATGTCAGCATCCTTGTTTAAGAGATGGTTAATTCATTTGTGAGTTTAGTAGATGCGTTGGAGGCTAGGATTATGAAATTTTTTTAAAGTATTTGTTTGGATTTATGAATTTAGAAAGCTTGTCATATTTGCGTTTATGATTAAATATTATGATGGATGTAGAAGAATGACTGTGTTCTCAATATAATCCTCTTCTTCCATAATGCATTCAGGGCTATATATCTAAATGTCTCTAAAGTAAAATCCTATAATTATTGCCGATTTTATTTTCCGGTTGTCGTAGAAACGCAAATTAATAAGTTCATTTTAGTTAGTGGATTTACGATAAACCTGAAAGTATTTTATTATCGTTACGTATTAATAGGATATTGTTTCAATTTTATTGAGTTTAGTTATTATGTTTAAAATGTTATTATGTTGGCGATAAATAAGAGCACGTCATCAATGCATTTTAAGTAAGTAGATCCACACATATTTAAATATTATCTCATACTTTATTACACCTTATACGACTCATGCCATTTATCCGCGTTTCTTTGCTTTTTTATCATTTTAACATATGTATATTGATCTCTGACGAACCTTTGATAAATTGAAACATGCTAGATTGAGATCTGTTTCCTAATTTTTCCTTATTTTTCATTTTGTCGGGTTCCTATTAATACTCGTTCTATGATATATATATATATATATATATATATATATATATATATATATATATATATATATATATATATATATATATAAGTCAACATTTAGAGGCGACAGTCTGTTTCATGCTAGATGCAATCGTCAGGCATCTAGCATGAAACAGACTGTCGACTCTAAGTGTTGACTTCTATGTTCACGTTTATATTTACACACGCTCTATCTCTGATATTGACCTCTTTATCCCATAAATATAACACACTTTAAGACTATATATATATATATATATATATATATATATATATATATATATATATATATATATATATATATATATATATATATATATATATATATATATATATATATATTATGTGTGTGTGTTTGTGTGTGTGTGTGTGTGTGTATTAGAGGAGGTATGGAGGAGTAATGGATATCGGCTCGGATTGAGGAATCGGAGAGACGAGTTCGAATTCCAGTCGAATCCATTACATTCACTTACATGCCAATACTCGTGGGAAAGGTGTGAATCCTCTTCTCCCACCAGCTATGGGTAAATAGCAGGGCAGATTGGGTCATATAGCCCCTATGGCAACTAGGAGAATGACAACTCTGAATTCAAACCCGGAGTAGAGCCCCGAAGGCGGATTGACGGCACTATGTGCTACCTTCCGGCAACTCCTGCAGTATCGTCTCTCGAAACGGATGGATGCCGACGACGACGATATAGATATTATAAATTAACTGATTTCAAATATGTTTTTTCACTACACAATAATAACCATGTTTCAAAAATGGAAGCTAAAAACTTTAAATTTAAGTATATAATTAAATTAAATTCATTAGTTCCGTTTAATATCTTCAAGAGAATTTTGGAATAACTTATTTTTAAATTTACTGAGTTTTAAACGCACATATAATTCACAATTTACTGTTTCCGAGGATACAGATAAATCCAATCATTCAGACAGGGGCGGTAGCGTGTTCCTTTTTATTAACTGTTGTTGTATCAATTATGAGTTACGTTCTAAAAATGGTTAAATTTAAGGAGAGTTGGTGTGTATTTTTCAACAAATTCTGACATCAGTTTAACGTATGTCGGCTGAGTTTGTAATTATTTATTAATTTTTTTATGTCTGTTTATGTTAAAATACGTTTTATTAAACCAAAATTTTAAAAATATTTTTACTCTTCATTACTAATAGACTATATTTCTTTTTTTTTAAAACAAGTAAATATAATAGAATTACTTACATTATGTAAATTATTTTTTGGATTACAACGAAAAAAATAATTTTAAATAATATAAGTAATTCGCTTGAAGATGAAACATAACTAAAGCTTTTAATTTAACTATATAATTAAATTTAAAGTTTTCCGCTTTCATTTTTGAAACATGGTAATTACTGTGTAGTGAGAAAACATATTTTAAATAAGTTAATTTATAATATTTATGCTCTGTAAATTTACTGTTTTGTAAAAATAGATGAAAAAACAATAACACCAGATTATATATCTTACTGTTCTTTCTGTATATATATATATATATATATATATATATATATATATATATATATATATATATATATATATATATATATATACGAGGGTCATTCAATAAATAATGTGAATGTTTTGGTATGAGGACTTCTAATACTGATAGAAGCTTACTTTTTTTTGTTTTACTCCTTTTTCATATGGATTTAATTTCATTTTCAGATTTAAAAAAAATCAGAGTTTTGGCGATTAACAAAGATGGCCGAGAGCACAGCAGCCCAAACGGTGCAGACCATCAACGAGCTGGGCTGGCAACTGCTCCCTCATTCTCCTTACAGCTCAGACCTTGCCCCTTCAGATGTCACCTGTTTGGTCCCTTGAAAGCGTTCACGAGAGGCACGAAGTTTAAAAGTGATGATGAAGTCAAAAGAGTTGTGAGCGACTGGCTGAGGCAGATTTTTATGCTGAGGGAATACGGAAGCTTGTGTACAGATGGGAAAAGTGTGTGACAGTGCTGGGAGACTACATTGAAAAATAAAAAAAAAGTACGCTTCTATCTGTATTAAAATTCCTTATACCGAAAAATTCACCTTATTTATTGAATGACCCTTGTGGTGCATTGTGGGTAGTCTATTTTGACGGTTACTTTTACCGGAAGACGTTTATTTGTTTATTTATTTATTTATGTCAAATTATTTTGCTTGTTTTATTTAATTTTATTTTTATTTTTTATCTTATATATTTATTTATTATTTTTTTTGATCGGTGTTTTTTATTAACGTAGTAAAAATTTGTTTATATAGCTTATTGTTGATAGTCTATTATGGCGGTCATTTACCGGATGTTTTTTATTTGCTTATTTTTTGGGGTCTAATTGTTTTGCTTGTTTTTATTTATTTTCATTTTTTTATCTTATATATTTGTTTATTTATTATTGATTAAAGCTATTTGTTGAATTTTGGGGTTGAATGTTGTGGTTTGTTCTGACTATTATTTTGGTGGGAACCGTTTTTATTTTATTTATTTGGGTTGATTATCTTTATTTGTTTTTTCTAAACGGCTAGTTTATCGGTATCGGTTTTTAGTTTATTTATATATTTGGATGTATTTAGATCAATTTATTATACTTGTTGTTATTTATTTGTTACACTGTATATTTTCTCTTTTTGGTTTTCGATTTTTAAGTAACGCAGTATATTATTTTTTATTCATTTTTCGTTATATAACAGTTATAACTATTTCCCGTCCGATTTTTTTGTTTTGATTTAAGTATTGACTTCTATGTTCACTTTTATATATATCTATATCTATCTATCTATCTATCTATCTATCTATCTCTCTTTCTCTCTCTCTCTCTCTCTCTCTCTCTCTCTCTCTCTATATATATATATATATATATATATATATATATATATATGGCTTTGTGCGTGTTTTAATGTTATAAAACACTCTCTGAAAAAATAGCATATTTGTAATTACCTTTCCCTTCATCTATTCCTTTCCTTCCTGTGTTATTATACCATAATGAGGGAAATACAAATGGAGTATAAATCATTTCGTCCCTAGTTTACTTCCGTCATATTAATAAACATTAGGTTATTTTGTTTTCTTCCCTCTATTCTCCTATAGCAAATTGTCTCTGCAATAAATATTTAACTTTATTTTATTCCTTTTTTTCAAATATATTTGTACATTTACTATGGACATAATTTTTCTCCCGTCTTTAATTTTCCGATGTCTCTATCTCTCTTCATTGTTTTGTATTAACATGTGCGCCTGTTTTAATCTCACCTTCTGCATAATCACCAAATGCCATCACTTACTTTCGATTCAACCTTTAAGCATTTTCTTAATGATTCTTCTCTTATATAATTTCTTCAGATTTTCAATAATGCTTCTTGGATTTCTTATCCCAGTCTCTCATATTATAATTAACACTAGGTCTATATGCACTTCAAATATTCCTAGAAAATAAAGATGTTCAAACCACATGCTAACATTTCTCGATTTGAAACAAGTGTGTGCTGCACGTTCCGAAAACAATAAATAGATTGAAAGACAAATTTTCCCGACTCGAAAACTGCCTAATGCTTGTTTAATTGCCAGGCACGCCATTAATGGCACGTTACTTGCCCATTACTTTTTCTGGATGTTAGCTATAATCGATTTAAAAACGTTGCGCTTGTGGTCCTAAATTTTCAAGTATACGTTTTTGGTAAAGACATGTAACATTCCATCTACATTGCCATACCGCTAGAACACGTTCTAACATTAAAATATCAAATATTTTAAATGAAAACGAACTATTATGTAAAAATGGCAAGTACATATGCTTGTATATATGACGTAACAACTTTAAAACATGAAAATTGCATAGATGAGTATCTTGTTATGTAAGAAAACATGCCTGAATTTCTCGCTATTTCTTCAATATACCATTTGTATTTTCATATATATAATCTTCCGATATTATCCGTAGTCATTGAATCCCACCGTAAAACGTTGGCAGAAAAATCTCCAACGCAATATGCACCTAAAAGAAAACTATTCAGTCTTTCATACCCCATTTCTTAAACTGTTGCCAAACAGATTTCATTATACTGTATCTACCCATGTAATTTGCAGAATACAGACGCTAACTGAATACAGTTTTCTGTTGATAGATGGGCATCAGACTTGTTTCTTTTCCCCTGTAGTGCCCGGAATTTGATCCATCTGCATTTTGGTTGTTTCCTAAGTGAAGAACCTTTTAGCATATATATATATATATATATATATATATATATATATATATATATATATATATATATCTTTATCTATATCTATATCTATATCTATCTATATATATATATATATATATATATATATATATATATATATATATATATATATGTATTTGAATTTAGACCACTTTTGCCAACAAAATTGTTTA
>OZ038478.1:151021891-151131891 GCA_964036315.1 Acanthosepion esculentum | reverse complement strand
GATTAACAATTTTAGTATAAATTCCAGAAATATATTATGTTTTCGAATAATTCATTTTTACATAATTTGTACGTTATTGACGCATAAATGTATTCCCCTACATTTGATGTAGCTGTTTACAGTAATGTTATCAGAATACGTTTCCTCATTCCCTAAATTTTATGTATTCCAGTGTTCATATCAAATTGAAAATGAATAATTATTGATAATTATTTGACAACTTCCATTTTTTTAGGTATGTGAATCTCTAACAGAACAGAGAAATCCTCGTTCGCGAACAGGGTTAACTTTGAAATCATTTTGTGCTAGGATTCTTTGATTACGTTCAAGTAACGCGATGAGAATTTTTCCTGCATGAAATATTTACATCCAGTTCCAATTCTAATTTGCTTCGGAACATCTTCCCATAATGTTGCCCTCCTCCAATGCCTCGTTTACTTCCTTCTTTGTATGGGTATTTCTTTTATTTCTTATTTTATTTGTTACATTTCATATTTTATTTTGCTATAATTCAGTTATATTTATTATTTTCACTTTTCTTTTTCTCACTTGAAAATATATTGTTCTAGCATCATTTTTATTTTCTGTACTTACAGTTTCTTTTGATTTGTTTTCTTCGCAAATTAAAGGTATTTTGATTTACATTATTTCAATTCTTTCTATTTTCTGAGTATTTGATTTTTTATTGCAAATGTCCTTTTTATTTTTCTACCTCATTCAAAATATTAATTGATTAATGTTCACCCAATGTGCCTGACGAGCCATTTAAATGATATGTTTACTAACATACAGCAATGGGAGTATAAGTGGAGAGATATGAATGCCAATACGAATGAGAGAATACGATTGACTAATTTAAAATTGTAGTTGTCAAGGAAGCATCTATGCTGGAGTCTGTTAGAAAAAGTGACGTATTATGGGGTGACAATCTATCTTAGTGAGTCATCATCTTTACATATGAAGGAAATATGGAAACTGGTTTCCTTGATTGTATTTTTATATATATATTTTTAATTTTCTATTATTTTTTTTCTAATCATATTTCTCATTAGTGTTTTCTCTTTTCGAATTTTCATTATGCTTTTGAATGTCATACTTAATTTACTAATTTGTTTATTAGGATTTTCGTTTTTGTCGATCATTTTTGTTCCTATTTCAACGGTCAAAGACATTCTATTCACTTTCATTCACGTCTTCCTTTCCCGCATTTATTTATTTTTCTTTTGCTTCCGCTCAATCTCGTTCATGTAATCTGACGACCATATGATGAAAGTGGAATTTGAAATGTATGAATTATAAATGAAAACCTTGGATTTTGCCTCTTATTGGAACATCCAACACAAAATGCTAAAAACTTAACATAAACTTAAATATATAACAAATTAAACATTTAAATAAACAAAGTAAAACTGAAAAACTGCCTTGCCTCATTTTGCTAGATAATGTTTCATTTGAAATGCCCTTATAAATAAATTTTCTTGCGATACTGTTTTGAGTTATTTAGAAATTTATTTCATTTTTCTCTTTCTTTTCCTCCCCTATATTTTTTGTTCCTAGAAATAATTTTACTTTTTAATTTAATTTTCCCTACTGTCTTATTTCATGCACTGCCACGTACACTCGAGAATAGCGTGTTTTATTTTAAAAGTCACGGGCTATTTTCCATATTGTTCAAGAAACGGATTTTCAAAAAAAGTATCTTTCTGCATTTTGTTTTATTCTTTCTAACAAAAAACCCAGGGTAGAACTGTGAGTATTTAAGCTTTCCAAGTCGATACGTTAAAAGAAAGAATCACAACAACAAAAAAATAAAATTAATTTATGTGCAGCAAATATGGCAATACTCTGAAGCAAACAAGAGAAAACTAGAATGATATAAGCAAAAGTGACACGTTATACTTTGAGTCTTGGTTTAAAGGTTTCATTTAGGAAAAAATGGCAATCTTCTCTGCGCGTAGAAGAATATTTTGAGATAATATATTCAAGACTTTGCACAGTACTGTCAAAAATAATGTTCACAAGAGAAATGAAACATCATTTATATTCATGCAACGATTTAAGTTAATATCTTCATTCTTCCGGCATATTTCCACTTGCATGAAAAAAGTGTAATCGCTTTCTTAAAAGACAAACGGTTACACCATGTCATGAAAAGTTATAAACTAAACATTTAGAAAGTTCATTATATACAGGATGTCTTTTCACCTAATGCATTTAACCTACTTTGGTGAAAATGTATTGCAGATGTATTTTAGATTTGAATATAAATTATAGAGATAGTCAAACAATAGTTATATACACAAAACCAAACGTTCATTATTTATCCCCATCAGATATATATATAGTTCATATATACGAGGGTCATATACATGAGATGAATTTTTCGTTATAAGGATTCTAATACAGATAGAAGCTTACTTTTAAATTTTTTTTGTTTTACTTCTTTTTCACATGGATTTAATTTCTTTTGCAGATTAAAAAAAAGCTTTGAGAGATTTGGCGATTAATAAAGATGGCCGACCAAGAAGCATGCTCCAGGATTGAATAGCGGACAGTTATAAACTTTTGCTTGATGAAGGGTGCAAACCAGTTGAAATTCATAGGAGAATGTCAACTGTGTACGGTGCCACATGTTTCAGCCAAACAATGTCTGCAAGTGGGCTAAATTGTTTAAAGATGGACGGAGTAGTGTTGAGTATGAATACAGGCCTTGGAGGCCGACAGAAGTTAGGTCTCTGATCGAATCAATCAATGAACTCATTCAGTCTGACAGAAGGGTGACAGTGTATGACATTGCAAGGACTTTGAGCTTATCTGTTGGGACAGCACACAAGGTCAGCTGCCGGTGGGTACCAAAGATGCTTACTGCAGAGAACAAACAGCACAGCAGCCCAAACGGTGCAGACGATCAACGAGCTGGGCTGGGAACTGCTCCCTCATCCCCCTTATAGCCCAGACGTTGCCCCTTCAGACGTTCGCCTGTTTGGAACCTTGAAAGCGTTCCCGAGAGGCACGAAGTTAAAAGTGACGATGAAGTCAAAAGAGTTGTCAACGACTGGCTGAGACATCAGTCCAAAGATGTTTACGCTGGGGGAATACGGAAGCTTGTGCACAGATGGGAAAAGTGTGTGACAGTGCTGAGAGGTTACGCTGAAAAATTAAAAAGTAAGCTTCTATCTGTATAAGAATTCCTTATACCGAAAGAAATCTATTGAATGACGCTCGCATATATATATATATATATATATATATATATATATATATATATATATATATATATATATATATGCTAGCAGCAGGTCCCGGCGTTGCCCCTGCTTGATTGAAAAATCGTACGACTCATACAGCAATCGCTATCACTTGACTTAAAATATGTTTGCCCTTCCTTGCCTTTAAAGGAGTGCCCTTTGCCGTGCTGATGTTGCTACATGCCTTACTTCTTGCCTATCTCACACTGCGAATTTCTCTAAGCTCTATACTAAACATTAAATCTGTTACGAAAAAAGAACTAAACAAAATGAACACAAAACAATGAGCTTTAAAAAAGGACTTGTAACTGGAAAAACCGAATGAAAAAAGAAAGTTAACAATAAATACTTTTTTACACCCAACCCAGTTCTGCGGAATCAGAATCAACGTTGAGTTTAAGCAATTGAATGAGCCAATTGGAGTAAAGGGCCATGCAGATTTAAATTTTTCCCACTTGTGACAAATGTAGCTATCGATTTTTTTGCATGCTAGTATGCTAGTTAACATTCGTGTCAGTCAGCTGTTGGCTCTCCCGCTGGCCAATAGAATCTTCCTGCCTATTCGCGGCTGCCACCTCTAGGCTTTCACTCTGTCCAGTAGAAGATGGCCGCAAACTACATGAAAAATACGGTAGGAGCATGAAAAATCAATTATTTCCACTATCGATGGGAGTTAGGAAATACAACGTCGGTCTTGGACTTCCCGCTCACTTGGAGCATGTGCATGCAAATTGTGGTGCAAATCCGTAGAAAATTGCGGCCGTGCATTCTTTACAAACAATAAAACATCCTGCCTTATATATATATATATATATATATATATATATATATATATATATATATAGATAGATAGATAGATAGATAGATATAATCTAAAGATATTTTCTTGTTTTTCAATATAATTTAAAGGGTTGCCAATCCATCAAAAGCGATTGATCAATATCGCACATTTTTCTGCTGATAATTACCAATCTCGCGGAATGAATGAATATAAAATATCACCAACATCACGTTTTCTGTCATAAAAAATAGAGCTATTATTTGAAAATAAAGGATTATTGCTTAAATATGGGTCTGACTCCGAACTAACTGCTAGATCAATTTGTTTGAAAGTAATGTTCAAGACATACAAATTCTAATAAGGACTTCAGAAGGATTTGTAGGCAGTTAAAAGTGTAGTGAATAAGGATATATAATCTGATAATACAGCAGGTAAATCTTCACTCTCACAATCCTAGAAAGGAACCTCAACTGACGAAAAAGAATATAATGGCGTATCTACACTAATTTCGTCATTATATCTAGAAGCTTCTACTTTATGGTACCAAACAGGTAGTAATGAGAATATAATTTACCTCTTCATGAAAACAATTCAGAATAGGTCTAGAGAAAGGACTCTTCACATTCCTACAAAATGCCACGCAGACTGTTAAACAACACGTGATCCTCGATATAAAATGATATTTGACCGAATATTGACGAATTGTACTTATTGCAAAATATTTTCCAACTGTAAAGTATTTTTTAGGTTTATAATTATCATAATTATATTGCATTGTAAAAAGAATTGTATCGAGTTTAATAAATTATTATTTGCTTGAACATACACGTATTGAATATCAGTAGAAGAAGCGCCAACTTCATTTCTCATCGATTCAATTCCAGTAACCTGAATAATCCTCATGCTATTTATCAACACGATATTATAAGACTGTATTTTTTACAATAAGATTTACTCAATTTATTCCAAAAGCGTGGTAACTAACATAACAAACAATGACAACAACTTTTATTGAAAAGTACCAAAACATGTTCGTGTTTTTTCATCTTGATTGTTCATTAGAGTACCCTGGAAAAAACACAAACCTTTCTCAATTTCGCTGTAACATATACTTTGTATTCTCATTCTTCAAAACATTGTCGATAATTGCTCTCCACAATCTGTCATGTGTTGCTCTTACCAAATTATGCCTTCTAGCCATCTCTCCTAAATCATGTTATGCCATCAGTTTCTCGTTAGGTACTTTATGCGATGCATTCTTGTCAGTGTCAAATTTCCCACTCTTTCTTTGCGCAATATGTACCAGAGAAACGGTCAGTCTGATTTTAAGAATTCTTTTTCCAATTTTTTCTAATATTTCGACGTTTTTAGTCCATTATATTCTCTGCATATTTCTGTATAATCATTTTTCTTGGTTTCAGTCATTTCTTTATCTATGACGAGTTCATCCTAACTTCAATGCCATGTAGAACGGCTCTTTTACATAACAACTCAGTACGATTTTCTTTGTTTTAACAGCGTTTTTTCCGTTTCATTCGCTGCCATACTTTCAATCCTCTGTTAAAGCAGTTCCGAGATATTCGAATGTTTACACTTATTTAATTTCGATAACTTTAATCTGTAATTTGCATGTTGAGCTGTTGCTTTTACTAACAAGCATAAACATTGTTTCTTGCAATTGATGATTAATCTTTTCTTTTCCCGTTCCTTCACTAACCTCTTGCAATTTACTTTCTGTGTCTGATATCAGCACTCTCATTTGCATATATTATGGGAAGATTGTGGCAGCCAATAATGAATCTGATAGATGCTCTAATTCTCACAAAATCGCTTCACTGTATACGATGAATAAATCCGGCGAGAAGACACGTCCTTGTCTTACACATCTTTCTAGTTATGTATATTCCTGAATATTTCTGGATTATTCGTATATCTTTCCAAAATATATCAAGGTCACAGAAGTTTCGACAGTTCATTGTGACTTATTTTATTAAGCAATTTTTCATATATAGTTATGTATCCTTTTGCACTTATATTGTTCTTTTAGATATAATTCTGAGCATAAATATTGCATCATTTTTCCAGTTTCCTTAAAGATAGTGCACAGTCATTCTCTTTTTCGTCTAATTCATTGAAACATAGTATATCCTAAAGCTTCACACCATATTGCCCTATTTTAAGGCATGGAAAAATAAAACAACTTTATTTTATTTTTAGTGCTGGTCTTTGTCTTGTGTTTTCGCGTCATTACTTACCCTTACAAAATCGCAATATGTAAATAATAAAATCAAACTGTCTGCGGTAAATCATGGTCAGTGTACTCAGCTGCAATGTTGCGTCAGACCCCCAAATATATTTCTACATATCTCTGAAAACAAGATAAAAAATATGTATAAGGTCTACTCAGAATGTTTTTATACATTTAATACTTACAGTAGATTCTAATCCAGTTTCTTGCCCATACACTTCATTCATTTGTGGCAATTAATCAGTTAATCGCATGCATAGATAAAACATATTTCAATAGAGTTCTAGATCACACTGCAAAAAAATTAACAAAAAATATGAAACAGAATTTCGAAGGTGTATTGGAATAGGGAAGGATGCCCTATGGAAATTAATAAGAAACAGAAAAAATAATTAGAATTCACCTATATGAATGCCTATACTAAAAACTAGCCTAGATGACAAGGTGGCTTCAGACAATAGGCGACGTTCTAGTGAAAGGATATTCAGAATGTCATGAACTGAGCATGTAAGCAAATATATATATTTTCATGAAAATAAAAAATTCAGAAAGTGCAAAGTTGGTGTAACTTGGTCGCATAAGCCGGGAATAGGTTATAGAGAATTTGATAGTCTCAGGAAATAGTAATGATAACATTGAAAGAGGGAAATATGAGTAACTTGTGTAACGACATTATGTAAACGGATAGCCGAACAGTCAAAGAGATGAGTATTAAATAGACAAACATTGCTAAAGTGTGCGATGGATAGGATATTGTGGAGAACCACATTTACTCAAGTCATTAAAAGGAAATATCAGGCTATTAAATTATTGACACTGTTTCACATATATATATATATATATATATATATATATATATATATATATATATATATATATATATATATATATATATATGGACAATATTAATGGTAAATATACACATACATATGCAATTATATATACACATATATATATGCATAAAAATAATTCCAACAGGATATGATCCAGGTAGAACTCAATGTCCAGGACAGAGTAAGGATATAGTAAAAAGATTTGAACACAAATATTCCATGGTCATAATTTATTCCATTGGAATCGTAAAAACGACCCAAATCGTAAGACCTCCAAATTCAAAAAGAAAACAGAAAATTCTTTTTTTCTGTTTTCTTTTTGAATTTGTAGGTCTGATGAGGTCATATATATATATATATATATATATATATATATATATATATATATAGTGTAAGTGTGTTCTCAATACATGGACTATTAAATATGATATGAATAAATTGGTTTCAATCTACATCAGATGCAATTTTGCTTCTTTCCCAATCTACGAATATGTTACAGACAAACAGTTTGTTCTTATTCACTTCATTGATGTAGGGATTTATTTTAACTCTTTTAAGAAACAGATAAATTTTATTTTAAACGTTAGATATCCTGAACTTTTAGATTAAAACTTTCTCCTACCATGTAGTCACTTGAGATATATATGAATACGTAACAAAACCATGTGAAAAATATGAAATATACGGATTATATTATAAGCACTAATTCACAGTAGATAAATGAATGTATAAATATATAACAATTTTTGAAGATAGAATTCACACCTGTAAGTCAGAGTGTACAGGTAATGTACTGGTTATCGTTAGGACCAAAAGGAATGGCTTGTCATATGAAATTTCTAGCTAGGCTGCGATGTGTTCGCACGCAAATGTTCAAATCCGTCTCATACCAATTTAGATATGTGTCAACAGCAGGGTAGAAGACAGTCTCGGCTCTTTAGATTTGTTAGACTACTAGTATAGTTGATTAAAACTGTCTGGGCCTAAAAATACCCCCAGTAAAATCTTCAACGGAAACTTCAAGGGCAAATCCTTTCGGTAGACGCTAGCTGTTTCCTCTGTATACCAGAATTACACCTCCTATGTTAGAGTATATACATAATAGTTTTTTTTCCAATTGTAAATATTACGAAACATTGCACCAGATTTCATTAGGTTTACCGGTCAATAATCATAAACATCTTAATCATCTTATGTTTAATTTTCTTGTGAATAAAATATATCTAGATATATGTTTCCGTTAAAACTGAACTGGCGTGATCTGCCCCAATATTACTTAACGAATTTGTTTACTGATTAAACGAATCTGTCTATATTTCTGAGATGAGGTATTATGTACAGTATTTACATTAGTCGGACTATTGTCCTCATCTTTGTCGGCATATATGTCACAACGTTTCGGCCGTTGTACGCTCCGGCCTTCTTCAGGTGGTTGGAATTTCGAACCGAATCCTTTATTTATCGAGGACACATGGTACAGTGGATAAAGGCGTTGGTTAGATCCAGTGACAGACCCAAAGAGTGTGAGTTCAATACCCGGTTCATGCAGTGGAGAACTTGCAGAGGGAAAATTACCAGGAGATAACTGATAACTGACATCCATCAAACATGGTTCGTGGAACTAGAACAGTCTACCCCAGTGATCGAAATAAAGGGTTCGGTTCGAAATTCCAACCACCTGAAGAAGGCCGGAGCGTACAACGGCCGAAACGTTGTGACAAATATGGCGACAAAGATGAGGACAATAGTCCGACTAATGTAAATACTGATTAGACGAATTATTACTTTTATGAAAGCTTGCATTCACTCCCACAATTCAAACTTCCGGATTACATTTGCTTCGCGCAATGAATGTCACTCGGAAACATTGAAGGATACTTCAACCAAAGCATTTTACATTATGACTAAATGACCATGAACATTTTTTTGCTTTTCAACTTATATCATTTATGTATTTATGTTCAATTAGTTTTATTTAATATTCTAGTATAATGTTTGTAGTCTAAAACAATTTGCTGAATCATCATTAAATCTATTTATTCTTATGTTAAAAGAAAAAGAATTTTAAACTTTTTTCTTGCTTTGAAAATAGATATTCCTACTGTTGACAGGCTAGGAAAGGAATGCGAGTGTTAAATTCTAATTTCGTACTTACAAATCTCGAACAGACACTTTCAGTGTCTCTTGCCAAAAGAAAAGTACTATTAATTCTAGTTGAATTTCCTATAACATTAATGGAATCACAAAAAAACATTACTCATCCAATTTTTTACAAACAGATGATCTCAACTAACCATACAAAAAGAACATATACTGGGAATTAGATCTTCAGTGAGATACGTTTAAAAATATTGGCGGATATATATATATATATATATATATATAATTTATAGAAATTTAAAATCCATGATAAAGAAAGAATATTGATATAACAAAAAATAAGGCAAACTACTAATTCTAAAATATCTAATGAGGGAACCATTCATTTTTTTACAGTATTTAAAATTATTTTCAATAGAAATATCCATAATGCTTTGTGATAATTTGTGGAAATACTTTCTACATGTCTATCATTCAGGAGGGGGAATTACATAAAACTACGCGAAATTAGATCTACGATGACATTTTTATTTTCGCTAAAATTATATAGAGAATCAAAAAACTAATTACATTTAAACCCAAACAGAAAGAAGGACAAATTGCTTTTAAGGATTTAATTTTATTTTAATTCTATTAACATGTAACAAAAATTGACATTCAATTTTACTTTTATCACATGAACACGTAATAAAAATTAAGATTCAATTTTATTTTTATCATATTAATATGTAATAAAAACCTAGCATTTAGTTTTGAATTTTTATATTTTATAAACATGTAATAAAAATATAATTTAATTTGGGATTTTTATCATATGAACATGTGTGGAACGATGAAATTTTAGAGTGTAAGAAGCCTTTCAATTGGGTAACTGTATTTTGTTCAGACTTATGCCATCTCAGTATGACTCAATGCTCTAATAGATAAATCTTTTATTCTCAGACGACTTAGTGCCTTAGTAAGCACCAAGCTTTGTGGAAAATTTGCTGTGATCGCTTACAACAGCAGATTAAAGAGTGGAAATCATAATCAGAAGTAATAAGGGGCGTGAATATATCATGTCTTCTCCCAAACTGGCTGCAAAAAAAGTGATGCTTCGTGGGTCAATACTAAAACTTTCGGGAGACAAAATAATGTGAAAAGTGGGGAGGGCTAAATCAAATGTTAAATATGGGAGATCTTAAACCTGATATTAAGAATGGGGACGGCTAAATCGGCATTACATTTTAAAGAGTCCTGATAGCATATATTATTTGATCCTATCATAAAATGATTATTTTCTTATATTACTCTAAGGCTTTCCACGTGATTTCATTACACACTGATTTTTTTAACATATTTTCTTATATTAGTAATAGAATTGTTTATTGTGCGTAAAGACATTTATAAAACATTTTCAGTAGCTAATACATAAATATCGGTAAATGATTATGTAAAATTTATTTTGAAAAATAATAAAATTAACAAAGTGATATGTGTGATATATATTATATATATATATATATATATTATATATATATTTGTATTATGAATTTGTCTCCCTCATTCTCTTCTGTAGGAATTATTGCAGTTTTCTTTGTGCCTTTCTCTAAGCACTGTAACATTTGTCTATCTTATGTTAATACTGTAGCTGCCAATAATGAATCCTGGTCAGTCAAACATCTGCCATGCGTGATACACGGTGAGGCGATCATGTATCAAAAGATACATGACTGACGAAACAGATGTCATTTCTTTCTGCGGTAGAACATTTGCCATCCAAGTCTGTAGAACCCGGTATGTCCGTCTATTTATACATAGCTGGAGGAGTAGACGAGTATTCAAGCATTTCTAAGGGTAATAGCACGTAAGTGAATGTAATGGATTCGACTGGATTTCGAACTCGGCTCTCCGATTCCACAATCCGAGCCGCTATCCATTTGACTTCTAATTATCTCACTGTATTTTTTGAATACACATCCTTGTCTACCATCTTTTTTTTTAATTTTGCCATTTTTACTGAATTTATTTTATTTTTGTTCGCAAGTGCTTCGTTGACAGTGAAGGTACTGGATAATTCTAAAATCTTTTCCCAAATATGTCAAGGTCACCTAGCAGTTGCAACGATTCCGGAAGACTAAACTCACTTACCGAAAAGTAGTGTCTTTCCTTTTTCATTCACCAATGTTATACAACTGTCTTATGATAAATAAAATATATCATGTGTTCTATTTGTAGAATCCATCTTTTTTCTTTCGTGTTGAAGGGTTCTCTCCTGATTTTCTTTACATTTTCGTTTGTTTGTTCTTATTCTTTGGTTTATTTTTACATCATCGCTGCCTAATTGATTACACGAGTGATTCACATTCATTTTTGGGCAGCTCTTTCAATCTCTTATTTTGCATTGTTTTCTTTCCGCTTTATATTCTTGTCCTTCAAGAGCGCTAATAAAACTAATTCCAGGCGGGAATATATTATAGCCATTAACGATACAGCAAAACAACACTCTCAAAGCATATCCTTACTCATATCAATTTTTCTTTAAATTAGTAATGATAATTTTTCTTTCTTTCTCAGTGAATAATAGACATAGTTCGAAATGTCAGTACAAATGTCGGTTGATATTTATATAATATTTCTGTGAAAGCAAATTTGCAGGAAAATACATTTCTAGTTCATTAAACGATATTGCTCTTTTCATTGTGATAAGGTGATTTCTTCCTTGGAGTTTGTTTGCAGTAGTTTGAAACATCGGCAGCTTCATTGAGATTATTAACTCTCTTCGATTTACATGTGCTATTCGTTTTGTTGTTGCTGCTTTAGAATTTTCTTGAGTCCGTGGTTTTTGTTAGTTGCTACAATGTTTTGTTTATCATTCTGTAATGACGCTTCACGACGTTAGAATTTGTATGCTTCTCCTTATTCCTCCATCTTTGCATAACTATTTATAAACATTGACCTGAAAAGTATTTGTATGCAGCTGGCAATTTCGATATTTCTCAACGCATTTGTCGCCATAAGTGACATCACTACGAAAGTCTATATCTGAGGCGGCTATTGGACAATATTAATGTTTCTGTTTGTAGTTTATTTTTCTTTTTTTTATTTTCCAGATCGAAACTACCGTTAGCGCCAACAATACTCTTTTAAATTTCCTTATCTCCGATACTCAATTTGTAATAACATAGCCATACGTTGAGGTATTTGAAGTGATTAGTATTTATTAATTGCACGTACTGAATCCCAGTGACGGATTCCTCGTATATGACATCACTGCATTCATTCCTTTCACAGATTTCTTGAAATAATTTCAACTTTCTGAAAATCATCCTTGCCCATTTACTGTAACGAAAAAATGTTGATGTCCACTCTAATTTGATGTAGGCAATGTCTCTTCCCAATTCAAATCGTCAGTACAAATTGGGGAATGTTGATGAATAAATCCGCAGAACGTTGCAGCAAACGACACATATATCGGGAATCCAGATCAATACAATACAGTTAATAGCCACCCATTCTGAAACTAACCGTACGTACTTTGCAACAAAAAATATTGTGGGAAGATCTATTCTTCTCCTTCCATTTTCTCACTACTTGAGTTTTTTTTTTTACCGTGGGAAATTCAACTTGTGAAATAACGGTTTCGGATCATTTCAAAATGAGAAAAAAATTAGTGATAATTTCTAAAAAACAACAAAAAACAAAGACAGTACCATAGATTAAAAAAGCATGTTAAAATAATAGAATATTAACAAAAAAACAATATAAGGAAGTGATAAAAAATATCGACCTAGAGGAAATGTAAAATTTAAATAAATGTAATTGATAAAATTAATCGAAACACAAATAAGCACAGCATTTGATAAATTGAAAATATTGTAGATCTCGCAGGGTATAGGGATTATCACACATTACACGACATATTATTAGTGTTCTAAACTTGTTTTTATTCTGTTTGAAAATAAAAAAGGATTTATATATAACAGACTCAGAATGATCTCTGTCTGTCATCGTAAAATAGTGACTTGAGAAATTCATTTGTGATTGAAGACAGTTAATAAATTCTTCTTTTAACACATAATGCATATATTCAGTCTTCCATTGTACGGTGATCGCATATTACAAGTATGGGAAAAAGACAAGAGAAAAAAGAACATGAAGCAAATGAAAAGCATTGTATGGGGAAAATAAAAGCCGAGAGAAATACAAATGAAATAATGTAAAACGCATGTAGTAAGCTCTCGATTAACAAACGTAAAGATTAACGACATTATCGTAGACAACTGATTTCGCAAGACCAAAAATAAATGCTGTCATTTTTGCAATTTTCTTTTCATGCAGTTTCTCTGATTTTCACTCAACAGGTTTTACTATAATTTTTTCATCCTTTTTATCTCGCTGTGTGTCAGTCTTGATGTATTTTCAAAGAGCGTGATTCAATATCACTTGATGAAAAATAAGTTCATAGAGGTTTACAAGCAGCAGGAAAAGCCAAGGTAAAAAGCAGGTGCCGTTCTTCTATGAGAAACTTACGAAGATATATTACATTGCTGGATGATATATAAATGAATGCGCCCTGTCAAAAGAAGCAACGAGAATATTGGCTCAATGTTGAGCTACGAGAATATTAATTCATCGACGTAATTGAATGAGAAAAATATTTATCCTTAGGATAGGTTCTTTTTAATGTGATTTTGTATGTGGACTATTAAAAAAATAATCGAAATAATGATGAAAAAGGCATGATGAAGAAAAAATATTTCGTACAACAAAAATTTGATAGAAAGAGAAAATCGATTAAGGAAATAACATGAAAAAATAAAGAAGTCAATAAACATCCATACGATGACTGGCTAAAAACAGATGTATGAGAAATATTTTTACAAAGTTGGGGGCGGATTACTTACACCAAAACAAAGACAAAATTCCATAGAAAAATATGTCTGATATTTCTTTGTTCTGAGTTATTAATTTCAAAGAAAGTTTACAATAAATGCCGCTATGTTGATATACAGACAAGGTTATATTTGACATTCGTATACATTTGTAGCTAGTCTATCTTCCACGTTTAGAGTGGTGTAGTGATGTCCATTTGGCACTGGCAGGATATTAATATCGTGAGCAGGTAGATAGGAATTTTATGTACAGTCAGACGATCGGTAATAACGCGAGACTATACGACTGTATCAGATTGTGTTTCCAGAAATATTTATTCAATATCAGCTGCTGTTTATCGTCGAGCAGATGAGAGAAGATCGACGGCACCACAAACTATACATTGAGGAAGACCGAGATCCGCTCGTACACATGACCACGAATATATTTTACTGGTTGTCAGGGACGAACTAGATATCAGCGCACAACTAAAGAGATCCTGTCATATCATAAATCTTTGAGAACCTTATGGCGGTTTCTTCAATAGACACTCCTCTTTCTGTATCATTTTCAACGTGTGCAGGCTCTTTCTCCCTATGATTAGTCAAAACTAGAGAAATTTTATCGATGGTTTGTGGATGAGGCGACATTTGGAGGAGATGAAATAATAAGTTTCCAAAACCAACAATTGTATGCAGATCGGACTGTCCATGGCAAAATACAGGCGGGACGCCAGCATCAATCTACGTGAAATGTGTGGGCTGGAATTTTAAGTTACTGTCTAGTAGGTCCGTATGTTCTCGCAGCACGTCTTACAGGAGCTTTCTACTTATTTCGAACAGACTTCCAGAAATGCTAGAAGAATTTTCATTAGTAATACGAAGATGTATCTGGTTCATGCATGACGGGGCTCCAGTACATTTTAGTCACATTGTTCCCAATTCACAGGATGACATCTACCGTGAAAATTTGCACGTTCCTCAAACGTCAACTGTTGGATTATGATCTGTGGGACAAAATAAAAATATGGTTTATTCAGCAGCCATTAATAATTCAGTGGAGCTTCATCAACGGATCATGAGGATGTCGGAAACTATTCGACACCGTGTGGAAGTATTTGAAAGTGTCCCTCAATTGATGATACGATGGGTGAATGTGTGTATATGAGCAAAAGGACGATATTTTAAACCTTGGTTATGAGTTGCTGTGTAGAGGGGCATCGATGGGCTATTGGGCATATGTTTCAAATTTGCCTTGTTTTGTTGTCAGGAACCCGACCCTAAAGTTTGTGAAATAATGGTTGGATTAAATCTTAGATATTACACATAACAGCGTCAAATTTACACTTAATATTTGCAAATATAATATCTATGAACATTTGTTATTTTTCATGTGAGGAACACGCCCCCAAATATATATAAACACACACACGCACACACATATATACATATATACACAGACATATAAAAATATATACACATATATACATATGTATATAATATATATGCACACATATATATAAATATGCATATATATAAATATAATTATGCACAGATATATATATATATATATATATATATATATATATATCAATAAACACAGATATCTATCTATCTAGCTATAAATATATATATATATATATATATATATATATATATATATATATATATATATATATATATATATTAATTACTCACGGATTTTTAAACATATATCTGCAAATTAATTGATTTAAAGCGAATAATTCCGTTACTATTTACTTTTTTTCGTATTTTTCCAATGGAACATGACTCAGTGCACATGTTAGTACTTCGTACATCCATTCCACAATGTTTTCTATTAAACCATGTCACTCCAGTAGGTGTAAAACTGACCGCATGGGGAAAGAAAGCAGCTGTTTCCAGTAATAATACATACATATACACACACACACACACACACACACACACACACACACACACATATATATATATATATATACATACATACATACATATATATATATATGTGTGTGTGTGTGTGCCTATATATATAAATATACATATATTTATATATATATATATACATACATACATACATACATACATATATATGTGTGTGTGTGTGCCTATATATATATAAATATACATATATATATATATATATATATATATATATATATATATATAATATATATATATATATATATATATATATATATATATATATATATATATATATATATGTGTGTGTGTGTGTGTGTGGATATATGTATATATAAATAAAAAGAAAGAACAGTAAGATATAAAATCCGGTGTTCTTATACATATTTTTATTTTTACACAGTAGTTCTCAATGTAAATTTACAGAGCATTAATATTATAAATTAATTGCGGACGAGGAATTGGAACTAATGTCTTTGGTTTAAGAACAAAATTAAATTCGAAGGCTTTAGCTTTCATTTCTGAAACATGGTTATCACTGTGTAGCGAAAAACCCATATTTTAAATCAATTAATATATATATGTATATATATATATATATATATATATATATATATATATATATATATATATATATATATATATATATATATATATATACGCACAGTTGTGGGCAGAATTGTTTGCCTCCAAAATATGTTTGCATATTTCCTATGGAAATGCGTATATTTGCAAGTACTTAGAGAATTTACCATAATTAGCGGATTTCGTATTTTGTCTTAAATACTTTCATTTTGAGAAATTACGACTATTATATTCATAGTTCTACATTTTTCTAAAAATTGGTGCGGACCGAAATTATTCGCCCCTCTTATGGCAATTATGTAATAAATTGCTGTATGGTAATTTAATGTTTTTTCTTAATTTGACATTGAATACAAATATCCTTTGAAAATGAAATGGTATTGACTGTATATTATAACTGTTATGGGTCCTTACCGATAATTACAGAACGAACTTTTCCTAACACTATGTTTAATACACCTCTCAAGAGAGAGGAACGAATCGAGTCGAGCCGATAGCAGTTCACTCCAAACCAGACTGACAGTCATACTAACACCTTCCACATCTTGTATTATTATTCCGTGTAATATATCTTTGTTATTTCTACTCTTGTGTTCTTGTTGTTCTTCCTTGGTCCTAACCTGGACCTAAAAGTGGCGACGAGGATATTGAAGAAACGAATTCCACGCGGAGTATCTTAAAAAAAACAAAACAAACGTTTTGATATCGGTAGTCCATAAGAGAGACGGCGGAGGTATTGAGAAAAAAACAATTTCAACGCGAAGATAAAAAAAGTAAAGAAAAATATATTTTGGACATCAACCTTAACAGTGGTAACGAAGACAAAAAATTTACCTGTCACCCAGAACAGAACAGAATTCTAGGCAGGAAATTTTTTTCGTACTAAGGTTCCAGAACAACAGGCGACAAAGACCTGAAGTCTATACTGAGTAAAAAGGAAAAATCGTTACAAAAATTACGGTGTAAACATGGAAGACTTTAAGGCAACCATATTGGAACTAATGAAAATGCAATTCGAGCAGCAACAAAAAATGAGGAAAGACAGACTAGGCTCGAAGAAAAACAATTAGAAATTCAACAGAAAAACGAAAAAACTATTGGAAATTCAACAGAAAAACGAAGAGGGGCAACTCGAACCACAAGAATTACTACTACGGTCAATAACAAATAAAGGACAAAATTCTGGAAATAAAGCAGCATTCTCGCAAAATGCTACATGGAGCTCTATCAAAGACTTCACTTATGCACCGGACGAAGACAAAACCTCCGCAGCTTACTTCAGAAAATATGAAGATTCATATGAGTTTGATTGCGGGAATTGGTCAGACGCGAAAAAAGTACGTCTACTACTGAGGAAACTAGGGTCAAGCTAATACACTAGATTCGTAGACTACATCCTACAGAGTAAAACAAATGAGTTGACTTTCAAGGAAGCCGTGAAACTTTTAACAGGATTATTTAGTCCGAATATTTCACTATTCCACAAAAGCTGGAAATGTTTAAATTTAACAAAAAAGGATAGCGAAGACTATATAACATTCGCTTCAGTAGTAAACAAAGACTGCGATGACTTTAAGTAATCTGAACTCAGCCCTGACAATTTTAAATGTTTGATATTCGTCCAAGGCCTGGTTTCGACTAAAGATGGGGATATCAGGAGGAGAATTCTAACAAAATTGAGAGTGAACCAGAATTGACGCTACAAATATTGGCTGAGGACTGTCAGAGATGTATAAGCGTAAAAAAGGACTCGAAAGATATCGAAGAGTCTGGCATCGCTCGCATACGAAAAGTACAACGACAAACACGTTTTTAACCCTCCTAAAAAACAAACCAAAACAATCATTTTACTACAAAAGTTAAAATGAAACCTCAGAAGAAACCACCACCCAGTCCATGCTATCGCTGTGGGACTTTGCATTGGTACAAAGATTGTCCATATCGCTATAAGACTTGTCTGTCGTGCAATAAAGTGGGACATACAAGTTCATACTGTAGAACAAAGAAAGAAACAAAAGCAGATTTAACCATTATTAGCTTACAGACGTGGAAGAAATTAAACAAACCGACCATGTTGAGAACAGATAAAAATAGCCAGATCGGTAGCAGGAAGAAAAATCAAATTTGCGGGGGGGGGGGAATTATCACAAATGTGACGTTCAACGGCATGACCAAGAAATTAAAGACGCTTGTTCTAAAAAATATTGAAAATTTATTTGGAACTGTTTGGATGCAGAAATCTGACCTCTGGGATTTACCGATAAATACGTTCTGCCAAAAAGTGGAAAGGTTATCTACCGAGGCAGAGAAATTGAAGGAGAAATTAAAGTTTCCCCGACGTATTTTCAGCCGGCCTCGGGAGGTTTAAAAATTGGCGGCAAAAATCGAACTAAAGGAAAATGCACAACCCATTTTCAAGAAGAAAAGATATGTACCTTTCGCATCATTAGAAAAAAATAGACCAAGAGTTGGATAGACTCGTGAAGTCCGGTATATTGACAAAGGTGGAATATAGTCAATGGGCGGCACCTACGGTTGACGTGAAAAAGAAATCGGGGGAGATACGAGTATGCGCTGATTTCTCGACGGGATTGAATGCAGCGATTAAAGATTATCACTATCCTCTCCCTAGTCCAGAGAAAGTTTTCACAAAGTTCAATGGAGGAAAGTTTTTCTCAAAGAGAGAATTGAGTGAAGTATACCTACATGTACCAGTAGATGAGGAAATCTCGAGGTTGTTGTGCATAAACACACATAAAGGGTTATATAAGTTCCAGAGATTACAATTCGGGATCAAGTTCGCGCCGGGGATATTTCAGCAAATAATGGACACTATGCTAGGCGGACTGGGTTTCACGATCGCATACCTTGATGGCATCCTGATAAATAGCAATAATATTGAACAACACTGGGAACATGTTCAAGAGGTTTTCAGGCAGATACAAAATTACGGTTGTAAGGTAAAGGACAATAAATGTGACTTCATGAAGGAGATAAAATATCTGGGCCATATTACTGACGAAGAATGGAAAAGACTAGACACAGGAAGAGCTACGGCAATAAAAAAAATGCCAGCTCCAAAAAATTTAGCTGAGTTAAAAAGCATCTTTTGCTTAGTAAATTATAATGAAGAATTTGTTCCTAACATGCACAAATTACGCGCACCCCTAAACGAAATGTTGAGAAGGAAAGGTTTGGGAATGGTCATATGAATTTCAGAAAACTTTCGACAAAATCATTAAGACACAAAGAGCAGATTTATGTTTAGCGCATTATGACCCAAAATTTGAAATAATAGTCGCGTGTGACGCGAGTGCATATGGTGTTGGGGCATGTATACTTCATAAAATGCCGGATTGGACACTAAAGCCCATCGCGGATGAGTCAAGAACGTTACTACCAGCCGAATAAAATTACTCGCAAATCGAAAAAGAAGTGCTGGAGATTATTTTTGCGGTTACGAGATTCCATAGATATATTTACGGTAGATTTCTCACTTTACAGACGAACCACAAGGCGTTATTGACAATATTTGGATGAAAGAAAGGTCTTCTTGTGTACACTGCTAATAGATTGCTAAGATGGGGGACTATTGTATTAAACTATAACTTTAAATTGGAGTATCTTCCATCAAACCAAATCGAGCATGCAGATGGTCTTTCGAGACTAATACCAAAGAAAACGGAGCCATTAGAATATTCTGTAATTGCAGCTCTACGATATGAGGAAGTTATTAGAACATCATTAATTAGTACAATTCGAGACCTCCCCGTCATATTACAGGAAATAAGAAACGAAGCAGTGAATGACGAATTTATAAAGGAAACGAAAACAAACATTGTAGGAAAAGATAAGCATATATCAGACAGTTTTTCGTTATGTGATAATGTTCTGCTATATAATGAAAGAGTAGTAACTCCGACAACGCTACAAAGGCGAATCCTCAGGGATTTTCACATGGGCCACCCAGGAAAGAACAGGATGAAATCCTTAATGCGAAGTTACGTGTACTTGCCAAACATAAATCAAGATATTATTCATATGATGGACAAATGCAAGGGCTGTTCCGTAGCAGCCAAGGCACCTCCGATCATCCATAAACTATGACCGAAGACACATCGACGGTGGTCGAGAATCCATGTAGATTTTCCAGGTCCATTATAGGTTCTTTACTACTTGATTGTCGTAGACACTTACAGCAAATGGCCAGAAGTATTTCGTTGTAGAAAACCTACTTCTGAGACTACAAGAAATTGCCTTCACGGGCTGTTTGCTCGTTTCGGTGTGGTTGATTGTTTAGTCATCGATAATGGGACACAATTTACATCTGCGGATTTTCAAGAATTTTCTGAAAATTTTCAGTTGAAACACATCAAATCCCCGCCATATCACCAAAAATCAAACGGGCAAGCGGCGAAGTTGGTAGATACATTTAAAAGAGCACCAAGGAAAGCTTATGACGTACCACCAGAAAAGGCTTTACAACAATTCTTGCAAGTGTATAGAATTACACCGAACAGTACTACGCCACCGGCATTATCACCGGCGGAAGTAATGTTCGCGCGAAAAATTAGATCGGTATTCGACAAATTACTGCCAAAACAGACAAAGCAATCACCAACGTCGTTTGTAACAAAAACAAAATTTAACCCAGGGAAGAAAGTTTTTTTTTAAATGTTCAAAAATAACACATCCTACTGGGAGGCAGGTACAATAGAGAAACGTATCGGGAACGTGATTTACACAATTCAGGGTCCGAAGTTCTCGCATTTAAATCAGATCAGAAACAGGCAGTTAGAGGATTCTAACGGTCTACCTCAGAAAGAGGAGGAAGTAATGGACACAATATTTGACGCATTTAATATGCAAAGGCCTCAAGCAATTTCAGAACCGCGTAAATCAAGCAGAAAATTTACAGAGTCTTTGATGATTACTCCGAAGAGGAAAAATATTAAAGACCCCTGCGAGGTAAATCTTGGGCGGGGGTGTTATGGGTCCTTACCTATAACTAAATAATGAACTCTTCCTAACATTATGTATACTATGCCTCTCAAGAGAGAGGGACGAATCGAGTCGAGACGATAGTAGTTCATTCCAAACCAGACTGACAGTCATACTAGCATCTCCCACATCTTGTATTATTATTCCGTGTAATATATCTTCGTTATTTCTACTCTTGTGTTCGTATTGTTCTTCCTTGGTCCTAACCTGGACCATAACAATGACATTCTAAAAGCTAATGAAGAAGAGAATATGTGAGTGCCACGCATCGCGATAAATTATTCGTTGTGCAATCATGGTGAAGACGGTGCAATTTTAGAAGAAGCTTCGAATAAAAATAATTGAAGCGTTCAAACAATGTGATGGACATAAAACACTTTCCAATTGTTGAAATGTTTCTAGATCGACAATACTTAGCATTATCAAGAATTACAACGAACCTCACTGTGCCGAGAATAAATTAAGGATTGAAAGAAAAGGGATAATTTCTGAGAGAATGGAAATTAAATTTTTAGTAATGTCTCGAAGAATCTTCACTTAGAGAGCTGGCGAGAATACATCATTTGGCTATAGTTAAAATAGAAAATAAATGACACGAAAGTTGAAATTGGGAGCGTCATTGAAACTTACACCCTCATGATGACCCAAAACACACAACGTCGACTGTTACAAAATACTTAGATGAAACAAATATAAGGTATTTGCATAACCCGCAAGAAGTTAATACCTAAATTTCATTGAAAATTATTGACATAGTTAAAGAAAATGTCAGAGAAAGAAGTTGAAATCTGAGGACCTCTAAGATATTGCCAGGGAAAATGGAGTTACCCCAAGAAGCGAAAAACATATAACAATAGTAGTAATACAAGACAAATAAAGAGAAACGTCATCTTTTTCAATCCACAATTTAATTCGCTTGTTAAAACTAATATAGGTAGTAATATAGGTAATAATATAGGTAGTATCTTCTTTTATCATTTGATTAAGCAGTTCCCCCCAAAATCTATGATGCATTTATTATTCAATAAAAGTACAGAAAATTTGAGTTATTTTTCTATCAGGAATTTAAGCAGAATGATTAAAAGATTTGAACGATAGGAAATCAAACATTGAAGAGAATTGTAGTTGTGAATATACGGCCTTGTATAATTGCAAGATTAAGGAAAATGTCTTTTGAACGGGGAGAGTTGCACTAATGGAATATTGTATTGTGGGTAAGTAGTGTATTGTGCAGAAGTAGCGAGACAATTCTATGGCATATATTGGATGTACAGAGAACCAATTTAAAAAAAATGATAGTATAACTATAGTACCTCTTTCAGAATAACTAAATGAAGGTTTTGTAGAAGTCTACGTAAGCATTATTGAAGTTTTAGAGAGATTCATAAAGAAGGTCATTGACTGAGTTCAGTATTGTGAGAAATGTGAAAACTCTTAAACTAAACGGCATTTCCTTCGAATTTACAGAAAAGATTCTTCGAACTTCATAAGAAAAAGTGTTACTTAAAAGACGTTTATAACAATACTCGTTTCGTTTGTTCTCAACATCCTGGGATGTATGAGTTAATAAAATGGATGTTCCACTCAAACCTATTTTGTCTATGGTGGCTTCTGCCCTGCATGGATTGGCTAAATGGCTTATTGAGGTACTTCATCCGTTATTAGTGTGGCAATCGGAGTATTGCGTGCCTGACACGTTCCATTTTGCTTCATATATGCGCAAATTGAAACCTAATTCCGATACAGAGTATTTCGTGTAGTCGGATATACCTAGTGTTTTTACAAATGTTGCGCTTGACGAACTTATAGATATTTGTGCAAACGTTTTGTATCGTGGTTTCACAAAGCCTTCATTTTTAAATGAGGTTGTGTTTAATGAGGTTTGATTCATTTAGCTTTAACGGTTGTATATAGATGGAATTATGATGGGTAGTCTATTGGAACCTGTGATGACGAACATTTTCGTTGGCTTACATGATAAACAATTTTTGATAGGCTTGTCATGCGTTATTGTTATTTCAGATACGTCGATAATACGTTTACGTATTTTTTATTCATGTAGTAGAACGGAAGAGTTCATTAATATCTTCACTAAAAACGGAAGAGTTCATTAATAATCTTCACACCTTTTTGAAATATACTGTGGAGGTGGAAGACAACAATAGACTAGCTTCCCTTCGGGTACTCTCGAACAGCATTTATATATATATATATATATATATATATATATATATATATATATATATATATATATATATATATATATATATATATATTATAAGATAAAGGACAAGTAGAAAATAGTGTCAATCTAAAATGTTTCACTTTATTAACGCTTCGTCAGAGATCAAGATTGAAATGTTAAAAAGTGATAAAAAGCAAAGAGACGCAGATTAATGTGATCTGGTTTTTGCATAGATTTTATTGGTTAGATACATGTCACGCGTATTGAAGTAACATAGAATATTCAAATATGTGTGTTAATTTCACTCTGAACGTTCTACACTGCCAAAAACAGGTATTGAACTCACACTCTTTGGGTCTTTTCACTGGATCTAAATAAAGCCTTTATCCACTGTGCCATGTGCCAAGAGGGAATTTGCCTGAGATAACTGATAACTGACATCCATTAAACATGGCACATGGAATTAGAACAATCTACCCCAATGAACGAAATAAAGGGTTCAGTTTGACATTCCAACCACCTGAAGAAGGTCGGAGCGTACAACGGCCGAAACGTTGTAATAAATATGGCGACAAAGATGACGACAATAGTCCGAGTAATGTAAATAATATATATATATATATTAACATTTATAATATTTTCCGGTTTGAACCAACCGTAAAAGAGTTTATCAACCTAAGGAAACGAATCAATTACTAATAAATCCCTTGTTTTAAGAGTGAAACCGTTTAATATTTTACTCATTTATTGTGATAATCTATATTTGATTGAGAGATAAGTATTGTAATTCGAAATTATAATGGAATTTCTTTCAATTCTAATGACGACGTAAAAATGTCGAAATCTTGAACAATAAGTATTCTGAAATTAACTTTATTGAGGTAATTACATTACCACCCTAATGGCGGCCTATGATGTTCCTATCAGTATTGAGAATAAATGTAACTACCAACATAAACAGCTCGGTTCACTCTGAGGTGGGGGATTTCCTGGAAGGAAACGTGGTTTATGAGATTGTTATTCTATGCCGGCGGTCGACATTTTACTCTGGGGCAGCTGAAGATTAATTGAAACGGATATTTTATAATTGTAAAATGGCATAATGCCAAATACAAAATGTCACCATTTTCACAATGTATTACTGGTAGAAGATAGAGGAGGTAAATTTGAGAAATTAATGCACAGTAAAAGGCAGGCTCTGCATGAATGTCAACATGTTTCTCATAAGAAACATTGTTAACGCGTGAAAATGTAACACTCAACTGACTCTGCTGCAAGTCTAGTAATTCAAACGTCTCTTCGAATTTTCCATATACGATATACCCTACTATATTTGTCATCCACTTTTCCACTGTTCTTCCACTGCCATTACCAATGTTGCTGTTTTGTCTTCATTTTTAATTTTAGATTTCTGGTGTATATTCTTTTCCTTGCTATTCTCAACCAGTCACCACATTTCAGAAATGGGTTCATGACATTTCCACCGAAGATTTATGTAAAAAATCAAACTTTACCAATCTAATCCTACACACATTCCCCATAGATAACGCTCCTCGAAAGGTGGGAGCTGTGTTTGTGGGGGTGTTTATTCTGCATTTCTTTAAGTTATGGGCTACTATCGTTCATTTCATTGAGTCGATTGAAACATTTAAAAATCAAACGGACTGCTTCAACCAAAACTGTTATTATTGATGTCCTCATATGCCAATTTATTTTTAGGATTTCCCATTAAAGATCATTGTATTTTAACAGTTTTCAAAATGGATCATTAAGTTATCTTTGAAAATCGAATGTTGTAGTTATATAGACAGTCTAGTTGAAATCTGCCTCTTACGGATCTGGTCACATACAGACAATCAACATCGGCCTAATGATGATGCAGGCTGTGGAAAGCGAGATGCTTTTTCGCTTTGACAGCCATACACATAATGTTTGTATGGTCCAGTTAAGTAAGTTGAAAATGTATTTCACCACATGGACAACCAAACAGTTTATAACTGATATACTTTGAATTCAACTCTGTATTTAGCACCAGACTGATTCCTAGGTATGTATAAGATTGTTCTTGTTTCAGTTCCCTAATTTTTGTAACAGAATCTACATCTATTGAGTGTGTTGTCAGTGAAACATGCTGATATTTCTACCTTTATTTCCTGCTATTTTCCAGGTTCATTTCATTTTTAAAAAGTTGATCTTTGCAATCATATGAGCCCCTTAGGTGTCACTTCTGTTCCAGGGCAAGAATGTTGTGTTTAGAAAAGTGTAAGTATAGTTAGTCAGTACGGACCTGATTCATTTATATATATTGGACAGGCGTGTTATAGGCTTATGATTTTTTTGATTATCTGAGATTATTACTTACCATTGATAAAGTTTGCATATTTTTTCTGGAGTGATGACAGATGATAGAACCAAAATATGGCTAAGTTGTCGTTTCCTGCAGATTTAAATTTTTGGCATTAGATTGTCCGTTATATTTTCTATTCTTATACAGGTTCCTGCAGATTTAAATTTTTGGCATTAGATTGTCCGTCAAAATTTCTAACCCTCGTTTGATTCACCCTGCATTGAGATTATGTTCATTTAGGCAGCTTCAAATACTACAAAATTCTTTTTCAGTCTCCCTGTAAATGTTATTTCATCGATAGAGCTTATGTTTTTTATATATCATCTTGCTGTCTGTGCTATTATTTGAAGTTTATTTTAAAGTATTTCCTTGATGTGTGGAATGTTATTTACGGCGTTAATTGTATATTGCCGCTTGATATTTCTGTTTTTCCTTGTTGAAATATTTGCATTTTTTGAACTCACCTCTAATAATGATAAATCACATCTAATTTCCTCAATTTCTCGTTCTATTTTTGTCTTGCAGCAGGCTATTTTTCTGAGCTTTAGTAACAGCTAAAGCTGTTTCTTATATAGCATTAATAAATTCTGTAATGTTTTCCAGTGGTCCGCGCATTATATGTTTGTAAAGTATGTTTATTGGATTACTCATATGGATTTTAAGGAGCTGCTATAATTCTGACATCTGTCTTAGAGCTGTTTTGATGATTATGTGAATAATGTGATTCTTCTCTGTTTATTCTTCAAGGAATCCAACACTGAATACGTTTGATTAATCTTCATCACTGTCAGAGTTTAAATCTCTGCATTTGTTTATGTCGATGCTTCCATTTCCTGAATGATGATTATTTCATATCTCATTCATTTTACTTTGCATTTCATTCACTGTCATATTCTATTCTTTATTTCCGCTCTTGCATCATATTTGTTTGTGTTACACCGGCCTTTCTAACACAAGGGAATTACACCGGTTCTCACTATATATAGTGCCAGTAATACCTACCCGGTGACGCGTATTTACAAATCTCAGTCGATCAGTAGTGTTCAAAGCTGCTATGCATCAATACCCATAAGGGATTGTACAAGTTTAACAGACTTCCTTTTGGGGTCAAAGTCGCCCCTGCGATTTTTCAGCAAACAATGGACATGATGTTAAGTGGGTTGGACTTCGCAGTAGGGTACCTAGACGATGTATTATTGAAGAGCGCTAGCAAAGAACAACATAAAGCTCATGTAAACCAAGTATTCAAAAGGATCCAGGATTATGGATTTAAACTGAAACAGGAAAAATGTACTTTTTTCATGGAAAAAATAAAATACTTGGGGCAAATCATCGATGAACATGGAAGAAGGCCGCATCCAGATAGATCGAGTGCAATAAGGGATATGCCTGCTCCAGAAAATATTGCACAATGTATTCGTGCCAAATATGCATAAACTAAGATCACCCTTTAATGAACTGTTAAGGAAGGACCAAAAATGGGTCTGGACGCAAGAGTGCGAAGAAGCATTTCAGGAAATTAAAGATATATTAACGTCTGACTTGTTTCTGGCACATTATAATCCCAAGCGTGATATTATAGTTGCAAGCGATGCCAGTGCCTATGGCATAGGAGCATGCATACTACACAAAATGGATGATGGAAAAGTAAAACCCATAGCCCATGCATCCCGTTCACTTTTACCAGCCGAAAAGAACTACTCGCAAATCGAGAAAGAGGCGCTAAGCATTATATTCGCAGTAAAGACATTTCATCGTTTCTTGCACGGTAGACAATTTCTGTGACAAACAGATCACAAACCTTTACTAACGATTTTTGGATCGAAAAAGGGACTACCACAACATACGGCGAATAGACTCCAAAGATGGGGTATCATTCTTCTGAATTACAATTTTCAAATGGAGTGTGTACCATCTAAAAAACTTGGTCATGCAGACGGCTTATCAAGGTTAATACCTAAGCTGACAGAACCATTGGAGGATATGGTAATAGCAGCCATTCAAGCGGAAGTTGAAGTAAAAAATACTTTATGTGACACGATAAGAGAACTTCCAATAACGCTTGATGAGATTAAGAGTAAGGCAGAGGTGGACGAATTTATTATAAGCACGAAAGAAAAAATCAACAGTAACCAACTGGATGAGGAAATTTATTCAATTTGTGATAACGTCCTGTTATATAGCGACAGGGTCGTAATTCCTACGACATTACAGAAAAGAATGCTCAAGGAATTCCATGTAGGACATCCAGGCATATCAAGAATGAAAAGCCTTATGCGCTCCTTCGTTTTCTGGCCAAACATGGATAAGGATATAGAAGAAAAAGTCAGGGAGTGTAGAGGATGCGCATTAGCTATGAAAGCTTATCCGACTCAATTCGGATCGTGGGCAAAACCGGACCGACCTTGGTCGAGAATTCACTGAGATTTTGCAGGACCGTTAGATGGTTTCTACTATCTCATTGTTATAGACAGTCTATCTAAGTGGCCGGAAGTACTGAAGTGCAAGAACCCCACATCCGAGGCAACTATCAACTTCCTGTATGAACTATTCGCTAGGTTTGGAGTTGTAGACTGCATTGTCACAGACAATGGAACGCAATTCACGTCTACCGAATTTAAACATCTCTGCGAGGATTATCTAATCGAGCATATAACCATTCCACCATACCACCGAAGAAGTAATGGGCAAGCGGAGAGATTCGTAGATACGTTCAAGAGAGCCCTGAGAAAAGCTAGTGGATCACCGACGGATAAGTCAATCCAACAGTTCTTACAAGTTTACAGGGTCACTCCGAATGCAAACATCGAAACGTCGAAGACACCTGCTGAGGTCATGTTCGGACGCAAGGTTAGATCAATTTTCCACAAGTTGTTACCAAACCAGGATAGGCCAAGCCTCAAAAAACCGATAACAAAAAAACGGTATAAAGTTGGCGAAAGAGACTTCTACAAGATTCATAGAAATAATAGGACCTTTTGGGAGTCCGGCACTATTGAGAAACAAATAGGCAACATGGTCTATATGATTAAGGGACCAGATTTCGTGCACAAACGTCACACTAACCAAATCCGGAAAAGATACTCGAACAGTGAGGTGACCAGATCGCCCGAGGAGGACATCATGGACACAGTGTTTGATACTTTTCAAGTGCCCATATCAGAGACAGCTCCTGAGAATAGGGGGTCAAAAAGAAAACGGAAATCAACGGAGTTGATTCGGGTGAACCCAAAACAAAAACGTTATTAATCCCCAGACGGGATATTTTCAAAGGGGGGGTGTTACACCGGCCTTTCTAACACAAGGGAATTACACCGGTTCTCACTATATATAGTGCCAGTAATACCTACCCGGGGTGTAATCAGCGACAGTCCTTTTTGGACGTCTCAGCTGTTCGGTCGAACTCTCTGCCTCTGAGGCAGAGGGGAACTCTCTGCCTTTGGGCAGAGAGGAACTCGGACGAGGCTCCGCCGAAGGGCAGAGCCTCGTTCGAGGTGGTTGACCACCCCGATCCCGTTTATACGGGTTCTACGGGCAATTTTTGCCCGAGCCTACGGGCTCGGAAAGCCCACATTAAACCGGCCTTGTGCCACATTCGACACACGTGGGCGTGTTGTTAAACATCGTAATCAGCGACAGTCCTTTTTGGACGTCTCAGCTGTTCGGTCGAACTCTCTGCCTCTGAGGCAGAGGGGAACTCTCTGCCTTTGGGCAGAGAGGAACTCGGACGAGGCTCCGCCGAAGGGCAGAGCCTCGTTCGAGGTGGTTGACCACCCCGATCCCGTTTATACGGGTTCTACGGGCAATTTTTGCCCGAGCCTACGGGCTCGGAAAGCCCACATTAAACCGGCCTTGTGCCACATTCGACACACGTGGGCGTGTTGTTAAACATCGTAATCAGCGACAGTACTACAACTGCCTTGCTGAGTAGTACCCGTTTCCTACCTGTGTATCTGTGATGTTAAATACACTTGTTCCTTAAACCAACCTCGACTTGATTTTCTTCTTTTCACTATTGTGCTACGACACAACAGTTTGCATTATTGATTTTTGTACTTTAACTTCAATTCAGTTTTGTCTGCTATATTTCTGCATTGGAGTATCTTTTATTTCACAGGATGTCCCTGCAGACCTCGGCACACATATTTAGGGTGGGTTCAGTTGTATTTCAGTTCCTACCATATCTCTTGATATTTCGTGTGTCTGAACTAATATATTCTTTTGAGGATTTTGAGTGCAGTGAAAAAATGAAGTCATCACGTGTTTATATTATTCGTGATTCCATTTCGTTGGCATTCCTTCAGATTAATTGATTTGAAATTATGTCACCAGGTCCAATGCTGGAGTTAATACAGTTTCTGAGACCGATGTCTCATTGTGAGAGATTTTTCGACTCCAAAATGATTTCTCTTTGAGGGAATGAGCCCTTGTTGACTCGGGTAACGCCCGTCCGATATGAGTTTATTTTCTTTTTAAGCATTGAAGTTTTAAAATATCCTTAACAGCTAACGAGTAATATTGTTTAAGATACCAACACTAGGTCGACATTCGAATAAGACTCGTAAGCATGGACGATTATTATTGTTATATCGATTCCACACGGCATATATTCGTTTTTAGTAAAAGTTTATTTTCTGGTGACAATTTATGCCTGAATACATTATTATTATTATTATTATTATTATTATTATTATTATTATTATTATTATTATGTTATTTCCTTTTATTTCTGACGTGAACTCATTTCTTTCCATGTCCCGCCCAGGGATCTAAGTTTAGAAATGGCATCATGACATTTTTCACTGGAAAATGTTTTACATAGACAAAGCCCTTCGTAAGGTGTGGTCTGTACTCGTTAGAAAAAAATTCTGTATTTCTTTAAGGCATGGGCTTCCAGGAATCCATTCAATTAGTCTACTGGAATCATTTCCAACCAATCCGTGGGCTCCAACTACAACGGGGATTTTTGATATTCCCATGTGCCACATTTTTGAGATAAAGATTTCATGGTCCTTGTATTTTGATAGCTTTTTGAAAATCTTCAAAGTTACATTACAGTCTGAAAGGACTGCCATATCAATAAGGCGGCACTTTTTGTGTGCGATTTCTAATAATAATGTCTGGGCGGTTAGATTTGATTGTTCTCTCTGTGCGTATTGTGTTGTCCCATAAAATTGTGAGAGGTCCTATCTCCGTAACCGAGTCTGGGTGATGTTCATACCACGTTCTTTCAGTTTCCTTCCCGTAGAAGTTACAGATTTTCATTGCAGATATTGGCCAATTTTGCAATGTTTTATATTCAGTGGGTGCCAATATCGTGCCACCTGTTGAAAGATGATCGACTGTTTCTGGGTAATTATCACAGAAACTACATTTTGGGGTAACATTTTGTATGTGCCCTCTGATAATATCTAGAGGAAAAACACTGATCCTGTGCATCAAGGATAAACATTTCTATTTCAGCATTTAACTCCGTCCTACGTAGCCAGTGATGGGTACAGGGATTGTCTACATCATCTTGTTTGGTACCGGCAGAGTATTGACCATGAAGCAGTTTATCTTGCCATTGTTTTTTGTATGTGGTCGGTTGCATTTGTTTTTGCCCGCTTGTTTATGAATTTTGCAGCTTCAATCGGTGTGTTCTGTTGTGCGTTACTTGTATTGCTGCATCCATTTGAAACTCGATTTTGAAATTGTTGTCTTATTTTATTACAGAATAATGTTGCTTACTACTTTCATGTTCTTTGAAACATATCATCATCCAGTCTTCTGTGGTTTCCAGGTATCTTTGATGGCCAAATATGGTAGTTTAGTAGGACAATTCTAGCTGAACTAATCCCCTGCGTTTGGATCTGGACGCATACAAACAATCAACATCAACTTTGAGATGATGCATGCGGTAGCAAATGAAAAGCTTTCTCTGTTTGGCGTCCATTCGCTTAATGCCAGCTATGGACCAATTAAGGATGTTAAAGCAGTAGTGAACCACAGGGACAACAAGGTGTTTATGGCTGATATTTTGTTTTTGAGTCCAGCTCGGTACTTTGTACCAAACGCACACGCCTGTAGTATTCCTTGTTGACCATGTTCACCATAGCATACGAATATAGAATCCAGTGCAGTACGTAATCTGTTCAATGAAACAGCGTTAAAGATTAACAATCACGAGTCAGACACTCCACTGAATCTGACTATATCGCCAATACCACCAGCATTCTTCAGTCTTCGATATCAAAGGCTGGCCGTGAATATTCCGAAAAAAATGGCCGCCTTTATACACGTAGTATTGAATATTTTGAGTCTTCTGATTGGTTAACCTTCTAATGGTGAACAATAAAATGAGTCAGCTCATTTTGGCTGGCTCACTATTACACCAAGGTACCCAAAACTCCAACATTCCTTTCTTACCTTCTCCTTCATTTGTGTATGTTGTATACCATCTCCTTCGCTAATTCCTAGATACTTATAGACTTCATCTTGTTCCAGTCCCCTAATCGTTGTGACAAAGTCTAAATCTATTGAGGTTGTTTCTATAATTCTCCCTTCTTGAATGTTACTTTTGCACATTTATCTAATCCGAAGTCAATACATATGTCGTCACTGAAACATTTTACAATATTAGATGGGCCCCTTCAACACATTGTCGTTTATAGCAAAAAGTTTGAGACCATCCATGTACAGTCGGTGATTGAATATATTTGTCTAGATTGTAATCATAGCTACTGTTGTTTAGTGCATGTGTATGTTGTTTAAGGACAAACAAAACAAAAGAGTTGATAGGGTGTCTCCTTGAATGATTCCACGTCGAATATTCAGACGTTTGGAGATGGCAGTCCTTCTGGTGTGATTTATGTATAATGCGGTGTTCCACATTCCCAGGTGAAACTTTGTACATTTCCAAAATTTTAATGATTCAAGAGCGAGGTGCACTATTAAATGGCTTTACGATAATAAATCCACGCTGCACTAAGATTTCTAAAAACTCTCCTGCAATTTCCCAGAATCATTTTGTTTATCAGTAGTTGACCTTTTCAGCCATATGGTCCCCTCCTGCATCGCTTCTGTTCCAGTGGAAGAATGTTATTTGCTTCGAAAAAAGTAAGAAAAAGAAAGTAAAAAGTAAGTTCGGTTTGTCAGGACAGGCATGATCAACTTATACGTCGTGGAGAATCGTGTTATTGGCTTATATTTTTTCGGATCATCTGTTTCACTCGTTGTTGGCATGATATATGTAATGCCTTCAGTGATCCAATCCGGGATTTCATCAGGATTATTTACAAGCGTTGATAGAGATTTTGCAAGGGTTTTATGGATTGATGAGAGATGATAGAGCCAGAAATTGGACACCTTCTCATTTTCTGGGGATTTCGTTTGAGCTTGCCTTATATTATCTGTGCTTATATTTTCCCACTGTTGCATACATGTATCCAGCATTCTTCTTTCTTCAACTTGGATTCAACTGCGTTTGGGTTATATTCATTTGGGCTAATCCAAATATTCTTCCAAACTATCTTCACATTGTCAATAGATGAGCGAGTTTCGACAAGTATATGTGCATTTCCAATTTTCTTGTAAAGATTTCTTAAGGTCAATTTGGAATATTATATTTTGGCGATAAAACCTGCACCGTTTTGCGTATCGTCATGATCTCTGTGCCTTTAACTTTAAGTCTCTATTTCAGCATTTTCTTGAGTGATGTAATTTCAAGCAGGGATTTAATTTTATATTTCCGCTTGATCTTCTTACATTTACGCGTGGAGACATTTAGGTTTCTAGTGAGCTCGTCTAATATAGACAGTTCACATCTGATTTTCTTTATTTCTCGCAGAAGTTTTGCCTTCCAAGCTGACTATCTATTTCTGCTAATTTGTTTTCATTGTCTTGACCCAATCTTCCGAGTAGCTGCTAAAGCCGTTGCGTATATGATGATGTTAACTTCTGTGATATTTACCGGTGGTTTATCCGTTAACAGTGTTTCCAGAGCAGCGTTGTATATATATTGTATAATTGTATAATTGTACAATATGCTTATTGTATTTCGTCATATGTATTTTTGGGAGCTGTTATCTATCTGACAGTTGTGTGAAGGTTACTCTGCTGAGTACTTGAATGACGTGGTTTTTCGCTTCGGTGATTTCAGCGATGTGGTTTTCAAAGAAATACAACTTAATTTATTTAGAGTCATCATCAGTGACATCGTCTGGATAACAGGAGGTTATGTCACAGGTAGATTCTTCGATTTTATTTCCGATGAGTTATTCCGTATATAATTTTTATTTTTTAATTCATTTGCTGTCATATTACTTATTTCTACTTTCATCTCTTTACAGTTTAATTGATGGGCTATAGTATTCTGTCATATCGAATTTCATCTTATCTATTTCTGCATTTAAGAGACTTTTGTTTCGCCCAATATCCCTGCGGACATTGGCGAGCATGTTTGGGTTGATGTTAAGTTATATATCCCTTCCTACAATATTTCTCCATATTTCGTATGTTTGATTCGTGGTGTTCTTCGCTCGGATTTTCGAGGGCAGTGAAGAATGATGCCATGACCCGTTGATACTCTTTGCGAATCCATTTCTTTCGTTTTCTTTTTATTATTAGATTTGGCATTGAGTCACTTGGTCCAACGTTGGCAATAGTCCGGGTTTGGTGACCTAGTGTCTCTTCGTTTTTAGAAGAGTTTGTTCCAGTGACAGATCTTTTGGCCCCAGACTGGGGTACGCGGCTCTTGTTGACCCGGGTGATGACCGATTATTATTATTATTATTATTACTATTATTATTATTATTATTATTATTATTATTATTCCTACGACTCATATTAATATCACTACAAGGAAATAAATTAAAAACGAACACGTCAGATTATCAACAGTAAGGACCTGGCAATGTCACGGACAATTCAGCTTTGATGTTTTTTATTCTTTGTTTACAATGCCATCCGCTCCGCACAAGACCCAATAGTCACTCGAAATAGAGGGTACAATAATGAAAATTGTTTAGAATGAAATTGAAGCCCAATATTAAACTGGGAAATAAGGGTTAAACTTCTATTACTGTTCAAAAGTGTGCATCAGATGATAACCGAATCTATCTATTTGTATTGAGGAAAGGAACAAATCAACAGTAAATACAATCTCAGATTTATACGAAGATATTAGAAGTAAAGAGTTCCAGTAGACTTTAGAAGAAACCGCAAACCCAATCCTAAATAGAAAAAGAAGGATGAAACTTATTTCTCTTTAAAAATAAAACAGGGAGCGGACCTGACGATATTTACTCCTACTGAGGGAAGTTGATAGCAGATGGAACCAGATACTCACAGAAGTCGTAGACTTGGTAATCTAATATTACTACTAATCTACGAGTGTCCATAATGTTTATATTTTATCGCTTCCCCCTCTTCTTAAACACGTACACAGTATATAGCGGGCTAACTGCAAAATTGTCCAAATCGTGTAACAGCATATGTTAATGTTTAATATCTAAAACAAAATTTACTAATTGAGTTTCTTTTCATGTTTTTAGATGAGACGTTTAGTCGTCATCACGTCATTTGCAGTAAGAATCACTGAAAAGACCATTAGGTTGATCAGCTAGAAATAGAACGGGCTAATATTGTTTTGTCTCAGACCAACTGAGCAATGGTTACATGAAAATGATTATTCAGGCCTTCAGTAATGGTACCAAAATTCATAATCTGACTTCTGACTTCAAAGTCAATTCAAGAAATATCAAGAGAACGACGGATGTTTAAAAAAAGAGAGGTTACAACAGGAAGAGAGATCATCATTGTAACTTTCAGCTAAAGAGATCGTTTGTAAAGGATCTAACTCGATCCCTATGACATTTGGTACGTCAGCGAATACAGTCCAAAGACCAGAGAAAAATATTGAAAATGAAATCGTACGTAAAACCATTCCGACACAATGTTACTCCAAGACAGAATCTTAGAAGTTTCGAGTTGGAAAAAGATTCTGGAATATATATATATATATATATATATATATATATATATATATATATATATATATATATATATACGAGGGTCATTCAATAAATAAGGTGAATATTTCGGTATAACGACTTCTAATACAGATAGAAGCTTACTTTTTAAAAGATTTTTCAACGTAGTCTCCCAACACTGTCACACACTTTTCCCATCTGTGCACAAGCTTCCGTATTGATCTCAGCGTAAAAACCTTTGGACTAATGCCTCAGCCAGTCGCTCACGATACTTTTGACTTCATCGTCACTTTTAAACTTCGTGCCTCTCGTGAACGCTTTCAAGGGACCAAACAGGTGAAAGTCTGAAGGGGCAAGGTCTGGGCTGTAAGGAGGAAGAGGGGGCAGTTGCCAGTCCAGCTCGTTGATGGTCTGCACCGTTTGCGCTGCTGTGTGAGGCATTGCGTTGTTATGATGCAAGATGACTCCTTCTGACTGATAACCCCTGCGTTTGTCCCAACAGATAAGCTCAAAGTCTTTGCAATGTCATCCACTGCCACCCTTCTGTCAGACTGAATGAGGTCGTTGACTGATTCGATCACCTCAGGAGACCTCACTTCTGTAGGCCTCCCAGGCCTGTCTTCATCCTCAACACTGCTCCGTCCTTCTTTAAACAGTTTAGCCCACTTGTAGACATTTTTGGCTGAAACATGTGGCACCATACACATTTGACATTCTCCTATGAATTTCAACTGGTTTGCACCCTTCAGAAACCAAAAACTTGATAAGTGACCGCTGTTCAATGCTGGAGCGTGCCATCTTTGTTAATCGACAAAACTCTCAAAGTTTCATTTTTCAATCTGCAAAAGAAATTAAATCCATGTGAAAAGAAGTAAAACAAAACAAAATAAAATAAAGAAGAGTAAGCTTCTATCTGTATTAGATGACCTTATACCGAAAAATTCACCTTATTTATTGAATGGTCCTCGTATATATATATATATATATATATATATATATATATATATATATATATATATATATAAACTCAATTTCAATCCTTTATGAGCTTCTGATCCTCATCTATGACTCATTAATGATGAACATATCATTTTCCTTTATGATAAGATTCATCACATTTCTTCCGTGAAGACTGGAGACTATTTATACATTCTTCTTGCTCATCGAAGAGTCCACTAGTGTTATTAATTAGTAAGATATCTTTAATCATTTATCAGGTGCAATTTTTCAGAAATGAATCAAATAATTGGACAATTTTCATTTTTCACGTGGAACATATATATATATATATATATATATATATATATATATATATATATATATATATATATATATGTGTGTATGTATGTATGTATAATGAGAGACAATAAATATTGTTAAAGGGATGCTTCCATTTTCACAACTACATTTGATCCATCTTGCGAAATATGCAACATATTGTCAAGGTACTTCATTTCCATAACCATATTTAAAGCAAAAAATTAATGTTGAATTCAAAACAATTCGAGTTTAGATCATTTATTTGTTTAGAAATATGCACGTTCAATGCTAAAAAGAAAAAAATCACATACACGCACCTGCTTCCTATTTATAGAAAAATCTCGATATCTATTGCATCGTTTCCCATTGCCATTCCAGAGTCATTTTTTCTGTATTTGCGCGGTCGGGGGCTGATTGATCACAATCCAACCTGCTGCTACGTTAATTATTAATTACTAATAATTGCAGCTGTGATGAAAACTGTCATATTTTTTCGATGTCATGATTAATAAAGAAGTAAAGAAAAAACTTCTTAAAATTATTTGACATAATCCTAACAGCTGCACTTTTTAATTAAAATTACATTCCTAGCCTCATTTGTGTAGACCTTGTGAATTGCTGAATTGATCATTTCGCAAAAAATATATATATATATCTTTCCAAAGTTGATTTTTATTATCAGTATCATAATAAATGCAAAAATATAATGAAATCTATTCTTCCGTGCTTTGGTAAATTAATTTTAAACAAGATGTTTCAGCGTTCATCATTTAAAGTATAAGCTTCAAAATTTATAGCGAGTAATTGAATTGCCTGGTGTGTTATTCGGTTAATTTTTTTTTAATTCAGCATATACATAGTTTTTTATATATAGAAATTAATATGTAATTCTTTCCACATAGCATTTTATTCTTAAACTATTTTATCAAATCTCTATCCACAATAAAGACATCACAAATTGATTCAATTTAAACAAAATAATCTTTTCCATATGTTGTGATTCATGTGTTAAATATATGGTATCTTGTGTGTCAATTTTAATATTATTATAGAAATATAATATTCCACGGTGATCGAACTAAAAATGATATTTTAAAAATACATCTTTTATGATCTGTATGAATTGGTTTAATTAAAATGTCTTCCAATAAAAACCTTTTATTTTTGTTTGCTACATTTTGGCTTGTATTTCATTTCTTCTTTTCCTTGAATGATTTCTCTTGTAAAATCAGAGCAAGATTTCTGGAACATTCAAATGAGAAGCTGATATATTCTTAATACAGAGAAAAGCTTGAAATTTGTTGAGTTAAATACTTACTTGGAATGAACCAAAATATGTTAAGCAGAAAACAAATTGAAGGCAGTAATAATTATTGAAATAATTGTTTCTGACATTTAATAAACAGTAAATATTTTTCATGGAAACATGTCACATATATAACTACACATTTGCTGTAAGACCTTCGTAGACGCCCACACACACACACAGATTCTCATGCAAACCCAATCTGAAAGAAAATGTAGACCGCAGGTATAACATCTCTTCAACCAAATGGACCGACATTCCAAATTTACAAAGTGGAACTCCATCTACTCCAGTCTAAACCCAACCTGATCACGTCTGAAATGGGTATGAATGCTTTAACCCCATTGCAGCTCATAATCCTGGGATACTGACCAATTATAAGGAATATGACCAACTATATCTCCACGATCACGGACAGGGCGTCTACATGAAAGACGGGTTTCCCTGCGACTGTGACACAAAAAATAGGACCGTGATCTTTCGTATATGTGCTTCCGCGTAGTACTTATTCATTATACCGCATTCGTCTTTGCTTTGGATCGTCTTCAGTGTAAAGGGTCGGGAAACTCCGATAAAATATCAGTGAGGATGGACAACATCCTCAACGAAATTCTCTCCGTCAGCTTTCCGATATACGACGACTTCAACGTTCACTAAAAGTGTATTTACTCCACTATAACAAAACCGATGACGAAGGTATTGCGGAGATTTCTCCAACCCAGATCACTGAAGAATCTATCCGAGTTCCGGATGCGACAGGACGACAGGCGGTCCTACTCGAACTTTTTCTAAGATGCTACTCTGACAGATACTCATCAGACGTGTCTACCAACCCACTGGAAGTTCGGAAAATTGTCTTATCAGTGACCAGATTGACTCCAAACCAATGACAAGGCTGATTTGCCTTTCCAAAGAAAGCTTTTCACTTTCCGAAGGGAGACTGAGACAGTTTTAAATCCTATATGGTGGAAGCTCCTCTCCCAGCCTATATGCTGCTCACAAAACTGGTGCCCAATCTCCACTTGTATCATTTTCAGTAAGGAGTGTTTTATACCACCAAAAAGCTCAAGCAAAACCCAAACAGACAGCCCTGGCTTAACCCTGAACATGTGTACAAATTACAAAACAAAAATAAAAATAACATTGACATTTCATTTTAACAGATATAAAAACAAATTTACACCAAAATATATTGAAATACGAAATAAATACGAATTCAATAAATCTTCATTGACTTCCATCGCTGACGACTTCGGAATCTCCTGCATCTCTTGTGGAAAGTCTCCTTGATTACGGTAGTGAATGATGCCCTAATGCTTGCATTCAGTTCATCTTTTGTGTTATAAGAAGTTTTGCTGGATTCTAGCTCATCTGTTCCCTACACAAAACATGAGAGGCAGGGTTAGGTGGCCAGATATAAGGGCTAATATGATCGCAGAGATTATTATGCAACCATGAATGAGTAACCCTACTTGTTTGGCCTGGGGCAGAGCCCGGTTTCTACCTCCACAAAATAATTGATGTAGGCCTCCATGTTCAGTCTGAGGCCATGTGGGAAGATGAATGGAGAGATAACGACGCCATTACTAGTGATCACTCCAGACACCCCTTCGTAATAACAAATAAACTCATCCTGCTCTTTTGGAATGATCTGCACGGTCCTTAGATTGGTACCAAACACTCTGAAATGGCCGTGTTGATGATTCCGGCGCGAATGCCAAGTAATTAGACAAGTCTTTCCCAGATTTGTGACGGAGTGAATTGCACTATGCTGCTCTTTTTCTCAAACAAATGACACTACTATAATCTGTAGTCGACAATATCAAAAGCCAAACAAGCGTATACGCAAAATTAAAAATATGAAATGGCGACAATTTACCCAGCGCAATATATATATATATATATATATATATATATATATATATATATGTCATCCACAGACAGACTGTTTCGCTGTTTCACAGCTCATCAGAGGGGCTAGACGTCCGATTGCCTCTAGCTAGGATCGAAACCCGGCTGAATTTGCGTCAGTCGGAACTTCTCCCACTAAGCCGTCGGCGCACGACAGGGATGAAGTTGAATTTTAGCGTGTTCATTTTTAGATTTAGATAAACACACAGTGACTGACAGTGACTCAAGAAGAGTCGTGCAATATTAGCTTAAATAGTCACTGTTTACAAATTCACACCTCAAACCAGAGAGCTCAACCGAAATTAATTTTTCAGGAGCCAATATTTTTGTCATCCACAAACAGACTGTTTCACTGTTTCACAGCTCATCAGTGTGGCTAGACGTCCGTTTGCCTCTAGCTAAGATCGAAACCCGACTGAATTTGTGTCCCACTAAGACGCCGGCGCACGGCAGGGATGAAGGTGACAGTGACTCAATTCTGCCGAAGACATACATACACACACACACACACACACACACACATATATATATATATATATATATATATATATATATATATATATATATATATATATATGAGAAAGTGGAAAAATATTTACTTATCACGCGTTTGTCCTTCAAGACTTCATCGGACTAAATTTGAAACTTTGGTAGGACTACACATGCCCATGACATATGGATGCTGGGACTTTTATTATTTTATCACCAAAAAAGTATTTTTCTTTATCTTTCCCTCACCGATTTTTGGTTTGGGTTGGTTTTTGTTTTGCGGCATATCAACCTCAATGGCTTATTTAATGCCGACAAAATTGTTATTGCTGGTAATATGTTTTTCTTCAAAAACCTATTTATGGGAATATTTTTATCTTGAAGAAATCTATAGCTGGTCCTTTTTTTTTTCAAAGAATGTATAGCTGTTTGTACTGCTGGTATTTTTTTTAAGTATTGCTGGTGATGATTTTTCCTTCAAGAATTATTGCTGGTAATAATTTTTTATCACAAAGTATTTTTGGTATTAAAACCTATTTTTACACAAGTGTGGGTGTTAAATATTTGCCCATAGCTGGGACCCTAACAGGTACTACCACCCCGGGTCAGGGTGGACCTGGGAACACCAGCAATTAAGAGGTGGTTCCACACTCCTGAAAACCTCCTGATCAGAGGCGTTGCTGCTGCTGGACGTAGTTTATCGTCATACCCATGACGCGGATGTAGTTTATCGTCATACCCAGGACGCCAATCACATTTTGAATTCGGCTCTTCGATTTCAAAATCCGAGCCGTCACTCATTGCACTACATGCACATCCAGGCTTACAGCGCTTGGTAGTCCCAAGCGGTCAAACATCTAGACACTGACCAATGTCGACGTTGCTAAACTTCAGTGATCAGCGAGAACCAATATTCTGACGTGATATGAAAGTCTGACTTGAACGATTATTTTACTGAAAAATTTAAAAGCGGAAGAGGGCGTAAATTTTTACATTACCATATTAGCAAAAACAATAAGTGACTTGTACACTTCTTTTATTGACTTGTTGCAATGGAAAAAATAACAAGTTTCACCAATCTTCTTCCCAACCACTGAATTAAACTTTTAGAAATCCTATTATTTTGAAGTGTTTCTTTTTTTTTTTTTTCATTGTCAGTGTTGTAATTAACACTAGCTACTCTTTCATCGTAGAATTTGATTAGAGTTCCTTTCTTCACCGCTGGTGTAGACACTGGCAATTTTGTTCATGATTTAACATAAAGTCCGTGTCTTCGAATCCTTCGTCGCCAAGATGTTGTGACCAAGTAAATGGTTAAAGAAATAACAAAACAATTGTTGCAGATATATCATATATTAAACAGTAAGAACAACAGAAGAGTATTACACGACTAGTGAGTGTGTGTCGGTTGACCCAGCTTTCAATCTCTTCGACTGTTCCCTAAGGCATTCTCTTATACTAATCTTATAGTAATCGGAAGAGTCCAACGTAGATCCTTTAGAGAGAGGATACCCCAATATTATCGAAAATGTATCTGAGCTTCTATAGGGTCAGTATACCGGCTAGTTCGCAGGCTTCTTCGGAATCAAACTCGCCCATCGTTATAGAGAATTTGGGGATATTGTATTGGTCCAGAACGACCCATCATGGTATAAGATGGGGTTTTGAAACTTGGAGGATTATTCTGATGTCCTCCTCCCTGATGGTGCAGTAGGTTTTCGCTAGTTCATTGGCGGCCATTGAAAGGTTTTCGGTAATCGACGTATAAAAGTTGGTTATGTCGAACTGCATAAAGGGGAACTCGTTTTTCTTTTTTTACGATTAGTGAACTAACTTATAGCGTCTTTCTTATTACTCCACTGGTTGACTGTTGTTGCATGCTGTTATGATTACATACTTTACAGGGTTTTAATAATTTTACCAATGTTGTTCTTGGAGGGGTTAAGTACACGGAATTGCGGATTGTTGGGGAACATACTATTATCTTTATTGACGTTGATAAATGCTTGTTGATTTTGGAGTTTGTGTACTCTGACATCGATCTTAAGTTTCTTGCATGTTAATCGTCCCTTGCTGTTGATAACATTTTCCCATCCTTTAGAGGCTTTCTTGTAGACTTTGTGGACTTCCTTACGGACGATTTGTGGGAGCCGGCGACGTCATAGTTGTAATGACTGCCAGTTTGATTTGATTTAATTAATTATTTTGTCGGGGTTAATTATCCTGGTTATATTTTTTTTACATTTTTTGTTGGAGGCTGTTGCGTTTGCTAACGTATTTGATACAGTCGATTATGACGAGCAGGTCCTTTTCGAATTCGAGTAGTATGTCGTGGATGGGTCTTTGGTTTCACGTTTGTCCGTGTGTTCTCTCTTCGCGAAAAAAGTTTCCGTCGCATTTTTCCTACGACACACTAAATTTTATGCAGCAAAATAATTTCGTATTGGTTCGTTTTAGGGATATTTTTAGTGGAATAGCCCAGGATAAATGGTTACATCGTGAAAAAAACGTAGAAGGTAAGGTATACTGTTAGTTTACATCAGGTACAGTGCTCGACGTGGGGGAGCGGTATATCCTTATAGAGTGTATAAATGAAATGGCCATATATAAGCAGGCGGGTACACGTGTGCTGGTGTGGATACGCTGAAAAGCAAATAAATAATCGTTAAATTTATGCATGAGGTGTAAACGTAACAGTGCTCAATGCGGTTATACAGAGTAAAGATATGTAGTAATTACTACATACACGCGTACCTACGTTTTTGGCGTGCGACTAGAGTTTCGGTGGGAGGTGTTCCCAGTTCTTCAGGCACCGGTTTTATATTACCGGAAATAAACTCATGGATCATGGTAGTTTCCCTGCTATGTAGTGTATAAAAAATAAAGTTGCAAAGGTGCGTGCAGAATTTGATGCTGGTAGTTTAAATTTCTTAGAAACAAATAGCGGAATATGAATGGGGTAAAAAAGTATAAGGGAAAAAAAGTTAATTACTAATTTAAAAAATTTAAATTTACTATATATATATATAAAATGATATATATATATATATATATATATATATATATATATATATATATATATATATATATATTACCTACCAAATAATGCATTTGGAATCAAAATTAATTCAACAGCCTATAAAATAATCTGAAAGCCTAAGACTTATCGTCCGCCCAATAACTTCTATGATAATATACAAGGTAACCAAAACAGTTATGTCCGTTTTTTGATTAGTCATTGAATGAAGGTGAAATATATACGAAATGCGTGCAGCAATTGTTTTCAAATTCGGACGGCCGGAAGTAGGAACATCAGACGTTATAAAAAACACGCGCACCGTGCCTGGCCATCAGTTATAAGCGGTTAGCTATGAGAAGGATGGAAGTGTCTAGAGATCTCGTTCGCGGCTGTTTGCTTTACAACTTCAAAGTGAGCTTATCAGCAGCTGCATCAAGTCGCTGCATATGTCAAGCGTTTGGGGATAGTGCTGTGGATGAACGTACTGCATGGCGTTGGTTTCGAAAATTCAAGTCGGGAGATTTGTCTCTCCATGATGAGCCTCGAAGTGGACGACCACAGGTCTTGAATGACGGAGTCCTGAAGGCGGCCATTGAAGAGGACAGTAGTCTAACGTGTGGTGAACTTGCAAGATAATTCAACGTTTCCGATGAAACAGATAGGCTTCACCTGCACCGCCTAGATATGACGTACAAACTGAGCAAGTGGGTTCTGCAAACGCTGTTGGAGGTCCACAAGGGACAACGAGTGGCAGCCTGCGTATCACTGCTTTCTCGCCACGGTACCACATCCTTATTCAATCGAGTGCTTACCAGTGATAAAAAGTGGGTTCTGTACGAAACTCCAAGCGTTCCAGTCATTGGTTGTCTCCTCAGGATGCTGTCCGTCACACCGCAAGACCGCCTATGCACCCACGCAAGATAATGCTTTGTGCCTGGTGGACAGGTCATCAAGTGGTTCATTATGAACTGCTACCAACGGGCCAAATGGTCACTGGAGATCTATACTCGCAGCAATTGAAACGTGTGCAACAGGAATTGCGCCAGAAGGAGCCAGCACTGGTAAATCGCAAAGGTGTGATTTTCCTCCATGACAACGCCAGGCCGCATATCGCGCGAGTGGTCAGGGATACCATACAGCAACTTGGGTGGGAGACTTCATGCCATCCACCTTATTCGCCTGACCTTGCGGCATCCGATTACCACCTCTTCCACTCCCTGGATAATCATCTTCGTGAGAAATCGTTCACCAGTGAAGCAGACTTGCGCAAATCCCTAACGGACGTCTTTGCGTCACCCCATTCCCCCGAGTTCTACCACAAGAGTATTGAACAGCTGGAGACACGTTGGCAGAAGGTGCTGTGAAGCGTTTTCTTTTTTTCCTTAAAAAACGGACAGAACTTTTTTGGTTACCTTGTAATAGGCATTTTGCCCGTAATCCACCCTCCTGACTAGCATATATATATATATATATATATATATATATATATATATATATATATATGGGCAAAATATAACATTAAGATCTACTTCTCGAAGGTTCTCTTCACGGATGAATCTCGTACTAGCATTGATAGCCTTGAAGGTTGGAGAAATTGTTCGGTCATAAACAGACAACATCGTCATCAACGCTTGCAACTCCAAAAAGGAAAAGTGGCTATCATGATTTAAGCTGGTATTATTGGAGGTATCATGGTTGGGCCGTAGAAAGTGCCTGGCAGTATTAAAATGACAGCAGAAGCTTATATAGGATTCATGAAAGAGCACATTTTACCTAGGTTAAAAAAAAGCAAAGGATCGCCTTCAGAAGATCGATCATATTTATTCCAAATATTTCGATCACACATGCAGCTCATAAATCTACAGATTACCTGCATCAATTACGTTTCTGTAGACCTCGGTAAATGTACTATCCGGAAAATTCTCCAAACTAATCGAAAACTTGTCAATCATTCTGAAGCGACGGATTTACGAGAATGAACGCCAGTTTGGAAGAAAGGAGGAATTGTGGCAGGCAGTATTGAATCTATCACATGTATGGCATCTGAGATCCAGAATTGCCATGTTCCATGGATCAGAGCCACATGCATGTCATTTCGAGAAGTAGATCACATATCCTTTATTAAGCAGCTCCACTCTTATTTGTTTTTATCTCTATGTACTTGTTGATGCCTCTTTATTTCATGTCGGTTACTATATGCGTCGATAGTAATCTGTATATTAGCAATTGAAATGTTATTTTGTTGTGTGCATCAGTTTTAATTACGCATCCCTAATAATTTGCAACAGTTACGATTTAAGTTTATCTGTAAATGGCAGTAGTTTCTGTTTATTTTTGCACAACTTTACACATTACAAATTACGCATATACTTTTTGCCATCAATCTGTGAAAAATTCGTTTATATCCAACGTGTATTTCTTGGACAAAATAAAAGATTGTCACATCGTTAATAATTCATTACACGCTCTATATTATTGAAGTTCCTCATTCTTTTCCATATTAGTAAATATAGATACAGATGGATTAGTTTTATAGAGAGAGGAGTTTTACTCATTTGATAGCAATAGAAAATGTTGATGATTGTTTAAATTTGAAACATTCATGCGCTCTAAATTAAAACACCCCACCCCGTGAAACGCTGAAATTCTTCAGTGTGTGGTGCGTTTATACTCGACCACTGATTGAGATGCTTTGTCGTACACAAAAGACATTGAAGTAAAGCATTTATTCTTGGTTCCAACTGCGTTTGTTAAACAACCGTATTTGGTTATAGGACTAACAATATATAAGCCAATTCATTTCAAATCAAAAAGGCAGTGTAATATGCTTAATATGGAACCATATTTTGATATCCATCTTTCTTTTCTTTTTTCTTGTTCACAATTTCCGTTAAGTACTCAGACTTTTTCTGATTATCAATTCAAAATGTCCATTGTATGTTTTCCTGCCTATGTATGGTTACCCTAATGCATGCGAGCATATATACTGTTCTACGCCAAATAATTTTCCTATATTCTAAAGGCATTCCGGAAAATTCCAATTAGAGTATCTTTTATACTTCCTTTCTTTATTTCCAACAATTCATTATATTTATTGCCCTCTACGCAACCATCTCGTTCTGTCTTTATGCTTTCTTTCTGTGTCTCCGAAAAATACGAAACAATGAAATTATTGAATTATTTTGAAAAGCCTAAAAAAAAAGCCATGAATTCGTTCGCAAACTTCTTTGAAGACGTCATATATTTATAGAATATGCAAGTCATGTTTACAACTAGTATTAATGTTGTGGTGGGATCCACCTAATCTGCATAGGTGACTACCAACTATATAAATAGTGGTTGGTACCGAAAGACGAGGAGGACGTATCCCGAGATTTCGGTCTCTACGCGGCCTCAAGGCTAAGATCAAAGTTGCTCACTGAATGATCGCCTATGGGGCCGGGATTCTTCCTCCGATACAGGCCGGCGGCAGGGATTCGTCCCTGCGCTGGTAGTATCGTGGCTCCGTCTGACTAGCTATGACCAGCTAAGACCAGCTATGACTAGCTAAAGCCAAAGCACTGCGACCTGGGTGAAAACTCGGGTCCATTCCCCCTCCCTTCCCACGTTAAACTCCGACCTTGTGTCACAACCTGGCCCTGTGGGAGGTCAAGTAAATCCCGTGTAGTATCTGTTCGCAGATTACTCACTGAATGATCGCCTAGGGGGCCGGGATTCCTTCTCCGATACAGGCCGGCGGCAGGAATTCGTCCCTGCGCTGGTAGTATCGTGGCTATGTCTGACTAGCTATGACCGGCTCTGACCAGCTTGGACAAGCTATGACCAGCTAAGACCAGCTATGACTAGCTAAAGCCAAAGCACTGCGACCCGGGTGAAAACTCGGGTCCATTCCCCTTCCCACGTTAAACTCCGAACTTGTGTCACAACCTGGCCCTGTGGGAGGTCAAGTGAATCTCAGGAGGAATCACGAGATCCAACTAGAGACTCTGATCGACTGCGACTAGTCAACACATTCTCCAGGAACGTCTTCCCAGAAATATACAGAAATACTACATGTACTTATTGTGTACACTTTCTTGTTATAATACATTCTTGTTCTAAGTACATTTTGTGTTGCATTATTATTCCATGCAATAGGCGAGATTCAACAATGAGTCAAGACTCAACAATTAAGAATTATCTTACAACCATTACTTTTACAATACTGACCGTTAATACTAATACAACAATTTTTACTCTGATGATTATAAACAAAATTCTATACAAATGACGCTAAATTTGTTACCCTAGATTTATATTCGGTTTCTATGTATCTGGAATTAGTCTTTAGGCTATGGAGATATATTCTGTTTGTATGTGCAAAGGAAAGTGACATTTGACATTACAATGAAGCTTTGATGTGCAGAGACATGAGAGCTCATGAGAATACATTTGCTACACGAATTAAATTATTGAATGAAACTATTGCATACTTGTGTACTGATAACTTTATCCTTAGCTTAGGAAATCGTAACAATCAATTCAGAGTGGAAATGAGAAAATATTTCATAAAATATTTTTTGAAAATTGGGATTTGTCATAGAGATAAAAATTAACCTAAAAGTAGATGGCTAGATGTCATCATCAACGTAAGAAAAGGCACATAACAAGCATACGGACAACTTAATGCAAATCCACTGTCAATGCACACATCTTCAAACCACACACCATCAACAATCAAGCAGATCCAACAATGAATAAACTGCAGGCTTTCTGACAATCTCTCCAGTGAAACCATCACTAACAAAGCAAAGACATACGATGAAACCGCCATCGAACATAACGGATATTCGGAAATACAATCATACGCAACATAGAGGACAAAAAACAACAGTAAAATAAATATCATATTATTCAAGCCACCACACACAAAAACATGGGAAAATATTCATTAACCTCTAACACAAATAATTTCCGACATCAAGAATTCTACACAAGATATTTAACAAAAACACTATATAAATCACCTACAGTTGCACCGCGAACATGACTAAAATAATGACAACGCAAAAACAATGAACAATCCATCAAACCTACGTGCAACTGCAGAACAAATGTCCCTTAAAGGGAATTTGCTTTCAGAACAATGTAATATGCCAAGCCACTGTAAATTCATCAGATAACGATGACAAATATAAATAGGAGTAACTGGATGACCCTGGAAACAAAGAAAATACACACACAAAATATCCATTATAAATAGTAAATAAGCGAACAGCACAATGATTTCTAAACATACCTTGGAGATTAAAAACAAAATTACACCATAACTATAATAGACAATGTGGAAAACTGCACCAGCCTACAAACTTTAAATTCTGCTGTAGAAAATAACTGATAATTATCTTAACAGAACAATACAATCTACTAAATAAATGATCATAACCCACCAGAAATTGCAGACAGGAAAACACATTTTATATATATATATATATATATATATATATATATATATATATATATATATATATATATATATATATCCGTCCTGGTTTATTCAGTTAGCAATTTATAGACGTTTGATTAAATACCAACAAAATTTATGTCAGTAATCCTTTATTCATTCGTCATCAAATATTGTTGTTATTTTCCTTTTTGAGTATTCTTTGTTCACTGGCATCTTACTCTTTTTGGATTCCAGGAGCATGAACATTTTTCTCTCAAACAATATATATACTTGACTTAATGCACAGATAAAATCCTGCCATCGAAAAAGGAAACCCAAAATGCAAACAAATTATACCTGCAATTTAATATAATAAAAGAGATCAATAATATATTAGCAGAGCATCAAATTGCAAAACAATATATACGTAATTTTCTTTACGTATTGTTACAAATTTTATTTTTTTAATTAACACAAATTTCTCAAAGCACATTGCTTAAAAATGCCTTAACTTATTTCGCAGATTGTTTTTACATTATAGACTCTATTACATCACATATCCTCACCGACAGAAGAAAACAAAATTATTTCTTCATACTAAATATATCATAATATATAAAATGGAAAAAAAAATAGACAATAAATGGAAGTATGATCAAAACAACAAAAAACACTATCATTAAAATGCCATTGAAATTAGGACTAACATTTTATAATAACATTAATAACATTAGCAGTTTTTTAAATAGATAGGACACTACAAAGTGACTGCAATGCCTTCACATGACAATCATGAAGGCGTAGTATAGGCAAATCACGAAGTGTTGTATCACTCCACTGTTAGGGTTTTTGGGTACTTTAATATACTAGTGAGCCAACAAAAATGAGCTGACTCATTTTATAGTTAACTAATAGATGTTTTAGCAATCAGAAAGCACAAAATATTCAATTCGACATGTATAAAGGCGGCCATGTTTATTTTTTCTTTCTCCAAATATTCACTGCCAACTCCCGAGAACTTCGCAAACTGAAGAATTACGGAACGACTGCTGCTGCTATTGGCAATATAGTCAGATCCATTAGATTTGGTGGGTTGTTTGGGGTTTTATGGCATATCAACCACTATGGGTTATTTAATGTCAGATCCAGTATTAACTAAATATATCAAAAACGTGTAGCTGGCAACATCATTGTTTCAAAAACGTATAGCTGGCAACATCATTGTTTCAAAAACGTATAGCTGGCAACATCATTGTTTCAAAAACTGACAACATCATTGTTTCAAAAACGTATAACTGGCAACATCATTGTTTCAAAAACGTATAGCTGGCAACATCATTGTTTCAAAAACTGACAACATCATTGTTTCAAAAACGTGTAGCTGGCAACATCATTGTTTCAAAAACGTATAGCTGGCAACATCATTGTTTCAAAAACGTATAGCTGGCGACATCATTGTTTCAAAAAAGTATATTTGGCAACATCATTGTTTCAAAAAAGTGTAGTTGGCAACATCATTGTTTCAATGTGCTGGAAAAGACCTGGAAGTTCACTATTTTCCCATAGCTGGGACCCCAACAGGTGCTACCACCCCGGGGCAGGGTGGACCTGGGAACACCAGCAATTAAGAGGTGGTTCCACGCTTCCTCAAAACCTCCTGATCAGAGGCCTTGCTGTTGGATGCAGTTTAACGTCGTACCCAGGACGTAGATCCAGTAGAGTGTCTGACTCGTTAGTGTTACTCTTTAACGTTGTTTCATTGAACAGATTACGTACTTCGCTGGATTCTATATTCATAGACTACGACGGAAAAGTTCAACATCCACAACCAAAATATAAAAAAAAATGTTTGATAATATCTTAGGAAAAATGAAAGTTGTCAGAAAACATCAGATATGTTAAGTTTAAACTCAGTGCGAAGATCAGTGACATGATCCAAACCAAGCAAAAAAATGCACAATATATATAGATATATATTGCGAACAATATTGCGGAACATGTATTTTGCTTTCAAACACTTATGTTAGTAAATATCCACAGATAATAGAAGATATGCCAGGAATAGTGAAATGTTGTAAGTGCCAGGGCTCAGGTTTACTGTAGATTCCCCTCTGATCCAGGTACTGTAGACATTTTCAGAATAGAGAATGGTTACTTTGATCAGAATAGCATTTTTATGTCAAAATTCTAATCAGTTTCGTTTCTGTGGGCAACCAACGCATTTGATGCATTGTTTTGTAAAATATTAAAATATAATTCTTTTTATTTAGATTCCTTTTTGTTTCTCCTATGCATTTTTGTGACAATTATTACAGACGATCAAGTATCTTTCTCCTTCATGTTTTACTATATTGTTTTGTTTAGTGTGACTAACTCGTTTTTTTTTATGTAGTAGTAACAAATTGTATGTTGTTTTAGACAGATACTTTCCAATTGTTGATGTGATATAGTTGTTCGGACAATATATTTCCTGTTTAATTGGGTTTGTATGGAGGAGCCGATTTTGTACTTTGGGATATTTATGAGTCTTTTGTTTTGTATTCAATATAAAAACTAGTGCACTAAAAAAAATTAAAAGTGTTTTCAATGTTTTTCTCTTCTTGTAAATACTGAAAATAGTAAGTATTCTTAGTAGAATCCGATCATTATAACGTATTTCAATTTGCAGTTATGATGAGAATAGAAATGTATTAAATTGGTTTTGTTCGTTGGACAATAGGTTTTAAACTGTGGTTAACGCAGTTTAGCTAAGAACGCAATAAATTGTATTCAACCATTTCGTATATAAATTCTTTTGTATGTGCGAATTTATTCTTTATCTACTAGGCCAATTGAATCATTATCACGAGAATATATTAATAGAGTATTATCAATATATGGGAAGTATTTTGATTATTTGTGTAGAATATTTTGGAAATGATCATATTCGAGAAGTTATAAGACGATACATGTCAACAATCCACAGAGAAGCGTTCCCATTGGTAAACCAAGTTTGCGTTTGTAAGAATTATTATTAAATATGAAATAGCATTGACTGATGATGAGAAGACAAAATTGTATTGTTTTAGCTATTGGTAGGAGTAGCTTTGCATTTGATCGTGATGGATGCTTTATAAGGAGAGTTAGGCATTTTCCAGCTGGGACTTTGGTGTAAAGTTATTTTATATCTAGACTGGCCATGTTTTTTTCAGTCATGTTCATTTGCCTCAGTTTTCCAATTAAACTGCCTGAGTTCTTTATATAAGATGGACAGTTTGTTACAAGGAGAGTAGGTTAGAATTTTTGTTATAGCTTTCGCCTGTTTGCGAGGGTCTCTTCTACTTGAGATGATGAGTTGCATCGGGATACCTATTCTGTGGGTTTTAAGGAGACCCCAAATTTTGGGGGATCTAGGACGATATTCTATAAGTCTGTACTATTATTTGTTTTCATTTTTAATTAGTTTCCTAATCTCCTTTTTTAATTTTTTGTACTTATACCGAAAAATTCACCTTATTTATTGAATGACACTCGTATATCTTGTGATGATAGTGTAGTTGTTTTCCTTTGCTTTCATCGTTGTTATTTATTGAGACGCCACCTATAGTTAGCTGGTCGTTGATTCGTCGAAAGTTCTTCCGCCCTTGGATATGTTATGCAACTGATATGTGTTATATCTAACTGATATTATATATAAATAATATATACTATATGCACCAATATACCAACATGAAATCTACAACGATATTCAATGAATTAAAAAAAACATTATATCAACGTGCGATGTCTTTTCAGGACGTGGGCGAACATGACTCTACACAGTTTCCTGGCATATGGATCAGTCAACAAAATTTGTTCCTTTGCCAAAACTTCCGGTCAGTCTTCCGTCATCCATTAGTGACTGTTTCACTTTTGCATCTTACTCTTGAGATTCTCATTAAATGTCAAATTCTCCAAAACACTATACCTCATATGTCCAAGAACATTCAAATGTCTCTTTCTCATTCTAAGCACGTTTCCTTTTCGCTTCCAATTTTCTAAAAATGATATTTGTTGTTTACTTGTTACGACCATGAAATTCCCCTTTAGAGATTCACTAATGAATTCATTCTGAAATAAGGAGGTTGTAACTAATTTCACTGTAACCATAATTTATTTATGTTATGGGAACTTACCCATAATATAAATAGACTATCACATACTTCATAAATAGTGCGCCTCAAGAGGAGATAGGATGAGACACAATGAGACAGAGAGAGTGAGTCAAGCAGTCGGCGAGACGATTACAGTAAGACATTGGAATAGTGCTACTTGTCCAAACAACATAGTTCTCTCTAACCTAACCTGATTGTTGTTACTAACACTTCTACTTCTTTTGTACATATTTCTATTTGTAATATATCTGTGTTATTCCATACCTGTGTTCGAGTTATTTTTCTTTGGTTCTACCTTGGACCATCACCGTGGAACAAGGAACCTGGACCATAACAATTTCATCACACAAAATTATAGCAAATCCAAAGCGTTATTTAGAAAATCATATTTAATCACGAACAGATAATTAAGTAATATTAATCTTCATGTAAAAAGAGCTACCCAAATGAAACGTCACTTGAATATAAGCTGCAAAAGTTTAGATGCCTCTTCCATTCGTAATGTTCTATGTGCAAATATATATTTACTAGTCATCATATGTCTGAACCTTATTGACTTTTGTTTTTTACTCAACGGAACAAGTATTTTCCATATAAGTATTGTCCAGTATCTGTCTATATTTCCCATGAGGTATTATGTACAGGATTTACAATATTTACATTATTCGGACTATTCTCCTCATCTTTGTCGCCATATTCGGCCGTTGTACGCTCCGGCCTTCTTCAGGTGGTTGGAATGTCGAACTAAACACTTTATTTCGCTCAGTGGAGTAGGCTGTTGTAGTTCAACGTGCCATGTTTAATGGATGTCAGTTATCAGTTATCTCCTGTTAATTTTCCCTCTGAAAGTTCTCCACTGCCTTAACCGGGTATTGAACTCACACTCTGGGGTCCTGTCACTGGATCTAACCAACGCCTTTATCCATTGTGCCATGCTTCCTTCGCAGAAATAATCAAAGATGCTCCCATCATATCCAACCAGATACCTGATAACTGACATCCATTAAACATGGCACGTGGAACTAGAACAGCTTACACCAGTGAGCGAAATAAAGGGTTTAGTTAGTCATTCCACTACCTGAAGAAGGCCGGAGGGTACAACGTCCGAGAAGTAGTAATAAATATGGCGAAAAAGATGAGGACAATAATCCAGATAATATAAATAATGTGTATAAGTAATCTCGACTCAACTACGAAACACACATTGAAAATATAATATTTTTTCATTACGAAATAGTATATTTTAAATCCTCCTTTCTAAGTACTGCGAAATTCTGAGAAGTGAATCATGTTTAAACAGTTTAACACCAAAAGAATAAATAAACCCAATATTGATTTAAATTCTCAAAAAAGTAGCTATTTCGTCGGTCTGATGCTTTTTATAGCTATGATAATTGTCAGTATGCTTTTGATTAATAACTATTCTGAAAATCATTTGTTTTCGTTACATTCCTCCAGTCTGTCAAAGAAATACCGTTAGAAATTGAATAATATCATGTTGTTCTTGATTAATTAGTTGACTTCGACCGACAATGCCAAATTATTCACGAGTATTTTCACAGACAGTAATTTTATGTCTCTACAATCATTTAATCAAGCTAACACTTAGTAATATTTATATAATAAACGTTATTAATAACAAAGGAACATTTTTAAAAATCACGTACATCTCTTTACCATGACGTCATTGCATTTCTACGATATCGGTTTTCCACTTTAACAATATGGAAATTTATTTGCTTTTAACAATCATGCATTCTTACTCCAGTATAGATTAGGAAACATAGTTTCACTGTTGTATGATGGCACGTGAAATGTAATCTTCTTATTTCACTCCTGCCTATTCAGATGATATAGACCACTGGAATCATTATAATAACGCGACAGTTCCCGTCTAAAGAGATGCCCGTTTGTATCAGCTTATAATGAGCGTGTGGATGCAAAATTCGCTTATCAGGTGTATCTTTGTGCGATTTTCCTCCTAGGAAGGAATTTATACTGAAGGATAATTACATAACTGCGTACATATTTTCTACTAGCATCGGTAAACTAGACTACTATCCCGCAAGTCACTCTGATTTGAGTGTATCCCTGCAATATTCTCAAGTAATTATACACCAATCTCTAGAATAAAATACCCGCTGATTCATTTTTCCAGCTTGTTGGGAATCCTCTTATCTAGTTGCTGCCTTGAAAAAAACATGGTTGCACCTTCTAACCCCACGAATTAACACCCTAATTATTTTTACCTTCAGGTACTAGTCAAAGTCGGATTGGTTCAACATCTCTCTTCACAGGAGTTTTCGTTTAAACAGTGTGGCTTTCGTTTCTCTACCGCCGATGCGCTAAATGTGTATATCAGTCTTTGGATAAGAACAGCGAGACTTGGGTTGTAACTTTATATATCACTGAAGCATACCACGGGCATGTTGCATTCTCCAAAAGCTCATGTGCTATGGCGTCAGGGGACAAATATTTGGTGTTATCTAATTGTTATTAACACATTGTGTAATTAATCTTGTTTATAACGGACACGATTTTTAATCCTTTCAGATTAATACAGGTGTATCCTCGTGCAGTGTCATTGAACCAACGTAATTTCTTATCTTCTTCAACAACCTTGTCGATGTCATCAGTTCCCAACTAGGTATTCATGCTGATGACAAAATTATTACTACTCAAATGAGATCCGATCAATATTTAATGGCTTGTAAATTCAAACAACTCCAAAACAAAACTACTATCACCATAGATAATCTTTTTGACCTTCCATCAGCAGGGGTGATGATAAATTCCAGCAAAAGAAATACACCTGCCATATTGGATTCAGTGAAATGCGTGATTATATTGAATCATTTGCTAAGTCTATTAGTAGGAAGTTGGTTCGCGGTGTGGAATCAAATCATTTTTCTCATCAGAATCCATCTTACACTTGTATAACTCTACCATTTGTCCGTGCATTGCTGTTTTGTATAGTCTGACATTCCTACTATATATCTCGATATTCATAACAAAATTAAAAGATTGTATGAAATATAAACTCTTCTGACCTGGAATATCTAATTCAGTGACTTTATCACCATTGTGACCTATAAATATTTTTATGATAGTTGTTGTGATGATCTAGACTCTTCAGTGTCTTGATAGCATAAATTTAACCGTACTACTAGATTAGGAAATAGCTATTACGTTTCATCGAGATAGATGCGTTAACGGTTATTACTGAATGTCTATATCAGTCTTTATGTATGTACTAATCTAATAGTTTTTTCTCTCTTGAGCAAATCACTTCCGGTTTCATGTTTTCCTGTCACCGACATTCTTCCAACATTTAAATGCAACGCCAGTTGCCATTTTCTGTTTTACCGAAAGCTGATCTTTTATCCTACTTTCTCCACACTAATGTGTTTCATTCTCTTTCACGACAAGTAAAACATTGTTTTAGTCAAATAATCGCCTTGTTTTTTTGGGGCTTATTACTGAAACGTATATATATATATATATATATATATATATATATATATATATATATATATATATATATATATATATATATATATATATATATATATATATATATATATATACATATGTGTGTGAATGTATATACATGTGTGCATATATGCGTATATATTATGTGCCTGCAAATGTTGTCGTTAGATTTCTGTTAACTAAATATGAATATTATCTCTCTATACTTCATTTTTCGATAAATTTGAAAATTTTCTTTTTACTTTGAGAAGACAGCTTCCTTTAATCTGTAGACGGAGATTAGAAGAATTAAGATATGGACAAACAACAGTTTCAATTGAAACAGACGTATAACTGTCCATTGATGATCGAATTAACTTAAGGAAGTACTGAATTAACATTCACTATTATGTATTAAACTTATGTAAATAATGGCAATATTTACTTTAATTAAAATTTGAATAGTGTAATAATATTTCTAATAAAATAATTTACACCAAAATAGAATTTAGTGTATGTTAGTTTTGTCTTTTCTGTAAATAAGCATTGATTTGTCAATTACTCTTAATTGAATATCTTGCATATAATAACAGATTTTCTTAAACAAAGCTATAGCATGTCCTGCCTGAGTAAGAGCTCATGCCTTTTTATTTTATTCGGCGCTTTTTATTGATGAGCATACACTGAATATGTACGAGAGTTGAAAACAAACTAAAATTAAGATAAATTTGACAAAGGTTTATTATCTAATTTAGTCGTATTTTCTGGTTTTCTTACGTAGTTCATGTCTTTTTCATATATATATATATATATATATATATATATATATATATATATATATATATATATATATATATAGTGTATTTTAATAATAAAACGTGACATTAAATTCATATTTCAAACGCTTGCACTGATGTCAAGTTATTGTGAGTACCTCGACATACCGTCTATGTACTTAATGAAATACTTTGAACTTTTTGGAGATTCTATCAGAGTAGACGAATTCCAGCAGCATTTTAGCATTAGCTCATCTTCAAATGTTTATTTTTTCAGTGTTCTATGTCATTTTAGATGATATAGATATAAATTTCAATGAATTCACAAAGAACAGTACCGCGAGTATTTGATTTTGGCATACGACCCTGTCCCCCATAGATTAACTGTCAACAGTCAACAACAGACACAGATAAATATCAAAAGCATAAATATGATAAACTGCTGTGCTAAAAAGGTAAAAACAAAAGTATAAATCCAGACCTTAGTAGAATTGTAAGTATTATACGTGATGAAGAGAAACGCGCTGCCAATTCATCTAAGCTCAGCCAATATCCAAATAACCCACGCGTCAATGTAGTTATAAAACACACGGGATTTACTGACATAGCCAACTAAATAATTTAATGAATCTTGTTACAACCCACATGATGCTATCTACCAACTTGAGAACAATTGCAGTTGGAAATAATTTACCTAAACTTAATATAAAATCTTATTCGACAACGTCAAATAATGAAACAACATAAAGCCAGAAGCAGAAACTTACATAATGCCATAAGTAAACATAGGAGAAGACATCTTGAAATAAAATAATATATTGACAAAAATGCCTATGTTACAAAATAAAACACGATATTCATTAGACATACGCTGTACAGTGTCCAACTATAATTTCGATTTAAAAATGTAGATTTGATTAATGAAAAAAGCTTCTTGACTGGAAAAATATACTAATTCCAGAATTTTCAAAGTTATTTACATACAGTATCTATCCATTTCTAACAAAACGACTGTTATTACAATGTGATAATTTTCAGATATATAGCCGTAAAAAAAAGAAAAAAAGGAAGAAGACGCAATATTGTCGGATACTATATGCATATCGATAAATCGGACGCCATAATTTAAATTTTTTTAAATCAAGTTAGACGTAGTTTCAGCGTAACTCAATGAAAGCTTGTAATGATCTTTTTCGTTATCTCACCTAATATATATATATATATATATATATATATATATATATATATATATATATATATATATATGGTTCGTTTGAAAAATATAAATTTAGTCTAACGAAGCAGTTTCGAAGCAGGAATCATTTAACAAGAAAATTTCAGGTTTGTCATTTAAATAGACTATACAGAAATGTCTGTTTTTAGAAAGTATTATTTCTCTTCGAATAAAATTTATTCCCAAACTTATTTACATTGACATATTTCTTTCATTTACATCACCCATGAATTCTAATCATCGCTGTAATAAATTCCGATGTCTCCATCACATGTGCATTAAATAAAGTTTATATTAAATTTTTATTGCATATTTAATAACATTTATCAAAATGAATCGTAAATTGAGACATTTAATGATATCGTATTTTCCAATCATATGTACCCACTTCGCCAGTTTCTTAAAATAATTAGCTTCGAATAAAACTTACCTATAGTTGAAGAATCAAATTTAGGAATGTGAATTGACAGTCGGATTGATAGAGAGAAAAGAAAACAAGAAAATATTCTACAGTCGCGAGATATTTATCACATTTACAATCAGTAAAATATTGGCGCACCATCATAAGCGGATATAACATCTAACTCTAAGATCAAATAATGGCACAACCAAAATTATCAAATTTTGCACTACTTGAAAACGTTTAAGAAAGAACCTGTTATTAATAATCGACAGCAGATTTCAGTGGACATGAGAAATATATTTTTCTGGGAAATCTTTGTAATAACAATTCCGAACGAACACAGCATTGGTTTTATTGTCAAGTAATACCAAAAGTTTCCTTATAAGGAAAAGGATATTACAGTTACCATTTACTTAAATTTTGTTTTGTTTCTTTCCAAATTTATATCCAGTTTACCTGTAAATAATTATTCTAATGCATATAGCTTATGGGGAATATTACAGTAGTTTATAATTGTTTTCCTTAAGGTAAGCATGTTATATAACTGTTAAATTTGTTTCTTTAACAAATTATCATGTTTCAGAACAGTTTGGTTCAATCATTTCTTTTTTGTCTTGGCTTTCCCTTATCATATGTTATTATACAGCATAAAAATTCCAAATATGATATTTTTTACGTAATACAATGCATTATTACAGAAAATAAACAGCCTTGATACAGAGCACTGACGGAACTAAATTACGTGGATAATACCATATATACACATCAGTCAGAAGTGTGCTCTTTGGTGGATATTGTGCATTTGCCTCCGGTATGTCTTCGAGGAACATCTAGCTGATGTCCCCCATTGTACTAGATTTCTATGATTTGAAGTTTTCTTTCCATCTTAGTAATATCTTTATGAAACCCTGGTCCGTTCTCATCGCTCACTGTCTGTGGTTCGGAGGGAAGTGAATTTTTAGTGAAAATATTCACCCCATATCCTGAAAAGCACGTAATAACTTCTCGATACAACTCTTCGTAGTCAGGTATTCGTGTGTAACCAAGGAAGATATGACAGAGAGATTTAAAATGTTACTCCCGCTCTCAGTTCATTCATGGTAAGAAGCTGCGCTAATACCTCATCTCTCAGCACTTCTCGGGGCATAGATCCGTTGAAAATGCATTCCCTGTGCTTAACAAAACTGAAAGCTGAGAATAGTGCACAGGTGTTGAAAGGCAGCCCCATTTTTGTCTAGAGCCTTTCTGCATTCGACCGAGCTTCATATGAAAAGGAGAAAGAAGCCTTTTCTTATGTCCACCAAATGATTTTCTTTCACACTGTTTCACTAGGCAGGGAATTCTGCAAGACCTCAGTTCGTCTGCTATGATACAGCCCGACTGGGAAAGCAACAGCATTTAGTGAAGCGTGCTTCTATGTCTATAAGGAGAATATTGAGGTCCGCACAGGGACCTCACTGGTATTACCTCGGGTATGCGGATGGTCTGTCGAGAATTCTACCAATAAAGTCAGAGCCATTGGAAGATAGGGTAATCGCAGCCTTAAGAAACGAAGAAGACATCAGGACAGTACTATGTTGTACAGTTAGAAACCTCCCAGTCACATTGCAAGACATAAAAAATGAAGACAAAAACGACGAATTTATTAATGAAACAAAAGAAAAAATAGCAGAAAAAAATAAGCAAATATCCGACAGCTTTTCTCTATGCAACAACGTGTTACTTTACAAAGTACTGGTTGTAATTCCCAAAACATTACAAAAGCGGATCTTAAAGGATTTCCATAGGGCCATCCTGGTAAAAATAGAATGAAGTCGCTAATGCGAAGCTATGTATATTGGAAGAATATGGACCAGGATATTACTCAGATGGTGGAAATGTGCAAGGGTTGTAATTTGGCAGCCAAATCACCGCCAATCATACACAAGCCATGGCCAAAAACTGATCGTCCGTGGTCAAGAATACACGCAGATTATGCAGGACCAATTGACGGTTTTTACTAATTATCATAGTGGATAGCTATAGTAAATGGCCGGAGGTTTTTCGTATCAAAAGGTAAGGATAAAGCATTAATTGAATCGATGTGGATAAATTTTCACTTAACCGATTGGTGTTATTTCAATCACGCCGACTTCGAATTTTCCTGGGCGAAATTTTTACTTGTGACGCGTTTTGACCTTCAGGACTTCAGCAGGATAAATTTGATTAGCTGGTAGAACTACACATTCCAACAATACAGGAGGGCTTTTCTTTCTTTAATCTAGCTGAATTCATTTAGAAACTTTTTCTATTTCTTTCCATCACTGTGGTATTAGAACATCTGTCATGAATGGTGAAATGTTGGAAGAGGCAGGGCGCAAAGTTATTGTAGATGACCTTGAGAGTAACGTACACTCTAGATATGTATGTCGTAGTTAAGTATTTATCTTTTGATCAGAGTAGTATAGGTTTTCAAAGTTGTGGTCAGTTTCGATTTGAGGTGTTATTTCGTAAAATTCTTTTGTGGCCATATTATCATTTATTTAGATTCCTTGATGTTTACCTCTATGCTTTTTTGTGACAAACCTTTCAGATGATGAAATAAAATCCTACTTCAGGTTTTAGCTTAATTATTTCTTTTTATTATTGACTAAGTATTTTATTGTTTTGGATGTGATAGTAATAAATTTTACGTTGAGTTTAGACAGATTCTTTTCGATTGTTGATTTGATCGAGTTTTTTGGCAGCACAATATATATAATTTTGATTCGTTAGGTTTATACTTCAGAGATTGAACGAATGTTTCGGAGACCTCTTCCCAGACGAAATAAAACAACCAGCAATACAGAGAAATATCGACGGACCGGAAATATTAAAAAGCGGCGTGAAAGTTGCACTGAACAAACTGAACGAAAACAAAGCGACAAAGCCAGAGAGAATTGCAACAGAACTGCTGACATCATTAGACTAGTTCGTCATAGAAAAGATCACAGAAATAATAAGACATAAGCAAATCGAATATGAACTCTACCACTGAATCAATCTAATAAGACACATTAAAAACGCGTACGACAAATTACGTCACAAAGATAGGTTAGAGATGCTCGGTAACCTCAGTAGAATTGTTATATTCGGAAAAGCAATTAGATTAATCAATAATCTATATTAGCAGCAAACTGCCTGCATACGGACAGAATATGAGTCCAACAGATATACGAAAAGAGAAAGGGGCGGGAGACAAGGATGTGCCTTCTCACCGGAATTATTCAAACTATTCCATGAGTCATTATTGGCGTCTACAATCTTAACAATATAAGATATGCAGATGAAAATGCAGATAACATAGTGCTGATGACAAACACGGAAAGGAAACTACAAAACCTCATAGGAAAACGTGAAGAAATGAATAAGCACAATATAGAGAAAAACAGAATGCATGTTTGTCGATAAATGGATGAACCCAAATTGAAAATTACAGGTCGGAATACTGTAAAATATTTAAATGTGTGGGATGTATTCTAACATGGGACGGAGAGTGCGGCACTCAGATTCGAATATGTATTCGGATTGCCAAAGCTAAGCACAGACAGAAAATATCGGTGGAAACAAAAGAGAATAGTACTGAAGTGTTACGTGATATTTGTCCTCTTCTATCAAAGTAAATGCTGAACGATCTCCTCTTAGATGAGGAAGTGTTTTGAAGCAACACAAATGTGTTTCTACAGAAAGATGCTGAGGATAACTTGAGATAAACATTTTAGAGAAAATGGTAACAAGAAAGAAACTTATACTTGACATCGAGAAAAGTTAGTTGGAATTTCTGGGATACGTAAAAAGGAAGGCGAGGTTGAGAGATCTGATACTCACAGGACAGATTGAGGGAAAGATGGCCAAAGGAAAGTAGAGTGTCACATTCATGATGGTCTTGAACGAATCGATGGCAGAACAGATTTTGTGAGGATTAACAAATATGCAAAACTTGCAATGACCTACACAGGGTAGGAAGATGTGGACGGCCATGATAGCCAAAGTCCGGAAGGGTTAAGGTACATGAAAGAAGAAACAATCAAGAGGGTTAATTAACTCGGAAGTGGTTAAGCATCTCACCTAGTAGGGTCTGCTTTGTTATGTGCAATATAACTTTCTCTTTCACTGTTGATGTATTAACGATTATTGCTGGAAGAGTCAGCCTATGAAGCTTTAGATAGAACGGTGAAGATTGGAGTTTTTCTTGGTATATCTCGAAGGCATAGCCGTCTTTTCCAAAAGTTGAAAAACTTATCCTTTTTCTGAACAAATTTTTGATTCAGTCTTTCCTATCAAATCGCGAAATGAAAGTTGAAAGTTCTAGATATTTTTGCATAAATGCAGGTCTTCCCCACGGTTATGTCTTTGGACATAGATTTTCTAATTTTCATAAATGACCTTCCTGATGTCATCACTTATCACCTCGGTATCAGTGCAAATGACATAACTATTTACTCATTTATTAATTAACTTTTTGACTGGTCAAATTAGAATCTGATCTCAAAAATAGCATACAATCTATGGTTTTATGGGGAAAGGGAAATTTATTAATTTTAATGCCTGTAAAACGAAATTTAATCATCTGAGATAAGCCTTTTTTATCTTCCATCAGAATGGCTTTGCTAACCTCCAGGAGAGATACTCATTGCGTCATCTAAGAGTAACGTTTTCAGCTGACATGAATTGGAAAGAGAATAATGAATCAATTGTTAAATCTGCAACGTATACATTTAGTTCACTATGCCGTGCGAGACAATTTTTCTCATAATAATCTATCTTAGATATTTATATGTCAGCAATTCGTGCTTGCTTTGAATATTGCTGCCACATCTGGTATGCTTCTCCTACGATATATTTAGAGATTCTTTGTAAAATCCCAAATATATCCATTGGCCCTGACCTTGAATATTGGCTTCGATCCAGTTCCCACCGTTCTACCTTAGCTTCCCTGTGTATTTTCAATAAGTAATTCCATGGTAATTTGTCTGATGAACATTATGAATTTTAGCGAAGTACTAGTTTGGAGGGCAAATCTTATCAATTTACCGTTGAAATGGCTACATATAACCGTAAGTTCTATGCAAATGCCTTCCTCTATCGCTCTTCTCATTCGTGCTACTCTCATTCGGAACCTTGCTTCTCAGTCAACTCTGAATGTAATATTGGAAGAAGAATATCAATCGTTATCTCCTGTCTTCGTAATTCTCATATTTCATTTCCCTCTATACATAATAATAGTTTTTCTAATATTCTGTAAGACTCGGTAAACTCTTATATCCTAGTGGTTTTACTGCCTTGCTTGGAATGAATGAGTAAAAAAAAAAACTTTAATAAAACAGCAACCTTTGGTCTTTAGAACCATGAGATTTCATGTCTTCCATAATTCATCTCATATTGAAGAATAGACGGTGAGTATCCTACTTAATATGTGTGCTCGTGTGTGTACGTGTGTGTATAAAAGAACAAGGAAAAGGGATTGTAAATTATCGAAAGTTAAGCACTACAAGGTACAGGGCATGAGTAGAGGTTGGATCATCTCTGCCTTGAAGGGACACGGCGTATAAAAAGTGTCGATATTAGCCTTCAATCAGTAAGTATTTCCTTAATAATTACTCCATTCACAAAGCATTTTCTTACTAATATGCATTGCAAATTGCAGCATATGTACCTCGGCTTTACCATTGATTTTGACTAAAAATTCCAAAGTGTTGTTAATTAAATTTACAGTAATACCATTAAGGAAGAATTCACGATTTATATAGATTTTCACTCACATTCTCCATTTCAAACGCTGAAATTAGAAAAGAGCAAGTATTTTATGACATATTATGTATATTGCATATATTTATTAAAAGATCTGCTGAAATGGACTCTTACTTTCTTGTAATTCGTTTTTTTATGTTGGCTTGAAAAGGTTAACTACATATGATAATTTGGTTGAACCAGTAAAATTATGATTACCTCGTATTTCCTTCTTCACTGAGGCATATTCTAACGCCACAAATAATATTAACAATTTTACGTTTAATTTAATTCCAGATTACAAAAGCAGCTTGCCTTTAGGTACGGTAGAAACCCCGTTGAGCGTTTAGTATTTTAATTATCAACTCTAAGAAGGTTTACAGCTAAATTGCTTGATAGAGTATTAAATGAATAATCAATCCTATGTAAATTAAATGAAAGAATGATAGTGTCAGTTAATATTCAACACCACCAACAACGACAATATGCTTCTTTTCAAGTTCTTTGTCTGGAGGCAACCCTCGCGAGGCAGATAAGTGAGGCGTTGAAAATTCAATAGGATACAATGGCGATCAATTCTAAAATGGCTTTGGCTAATTGTTGTGCATTCTGCGATACAGAATGGAGTGTCACTACCCTCGAGAAATTTAATTAAAAATAAAGTTGAAGACTGAGTTTGCTATTATTCTATTTGTGTAAAAGCGAACTCAAAATTGTTATTTTACTTTCCTTTTACTTTTTAAATGTCTGAGGAAATATACAAAAAAAAACTTTGCAAATTTCTGAGGACGTATATAAAATATACTTTTTTTTTCAAAATCCTTGATAGGTAAATATAGGAAAATATAAAAGAGTAAAATACTATTAACGATTAAACCATACAATATCAAGGAATTCATATACAAAATTCACCAGTGTTTTTTTTAGTGTGTTCCGCTGTATACATTATATATCTTTTTTGGTTTATTTCTCTGTCTCCGACTCTCAGTGTTTGAAATTTGTTATATTTAATTAAGAAGGACATGTGTGCAGTATCAGATGTAGATTTATATGCACACACACAGAGGATGGGGTGTATAAATTGTGCGACATGTTATATTTCAATTTCACGAAGGTGCGTTGTTTGCTTGGGATTACTTGACTGCACAGTATAGTAGGGTTAGTTCGGCACTGTTTGTGAGAAAAAGAACACCATGATGCAATTCACTCTGTCATGAATTCTGAAACGGTATCCTGTACTGCTTGGCATTCGTGCTGGAATCTCGAATACGAACATTTCAGTGTGTTTAGGTCGCAATCTGAGGTCAGTGCAGAAGATTCGGAAAGAGTTGGATGATTTTAATGGATATTACGAAGGTGTTTGGTGTGATCAGTAGTCATGGCGACGTTATGCCTACATCCTTTTCCCAAAGAGGATCAGGCTCAGTACGAAGGTCTACATCAAATGCCATGAAATGGTAGTGCTACCCTGGCTTAAGTATGTAGCTGCTAGAAGACCCTATGTCTGACAACATGACTCTGCACTATACCACACAAAAATCTACTCATGGCTGTCCAACAATTTCTGTGACCAGAATATCTGGCCACCTAACTCCCCATTGATTATGTATGAGCCGGAGTTGACGAGAGTCCGACAAAACTCCAGCTGGCACCAAAAATGAACTGAAGGAAGCATGTACCAACTTAAACAAGGAGACCTTACATAAGAATTACAGGAGATTTCGAAATCGTCTGAAGGTCGTGGTTGAAGCTAATGACGTTTTTATTGAAAGCATTAACTCTTTAGTATTCCAAAAGATTTTCTCTGTAATCTTGGTGATTATATCTTTTAAAATGATATATAAGTGTTATTTCAAATGTTTGCATAATTTAGACGACAATTTATCCAGCGCCCCCTGTAGATAGGAAAAGTGTGCACAAAACAAAAAAAGAAGAAATGCTTTTCAAACACAGCTTGTTTTCAGTCAAGTAGATAGAAACGAAGAAATAAGTTACAAATTCCTCGCAAACAATTCGACAAAAAATATTTGTTTTTTCGTTATTTAACATATAACAGAAATCAATTGCGCAAATATGAGTGAAAATTGTATGAGATTGCATAACGCGGAAGTGACGTATTTGCATTGTTTTATGTCTGCCAGTAATGCCTTGCATGATCATAGCAGCGGGCAGGATTAACAGTTATACTACTAGTACGATAACTCTGTTGTATAACTCCGTTTGCATGTTTGTATTGTATAATTGACTGTAAAATATTGTAAGAAGTTACTTTACCTCTATAATTATACGAAAGTTTGAGTAATTGATTGTATGAAAGGTGCAACGAATCAGTATTGCACAAGAACCTGTGGTCAGGGGATTATCGAAAAACTTAAAACAGTGTGTTAATTTACGCGACGATATTTATAAGAATAATACAGATTATATAAATAAACACAGAATGTTATTGGTTAATATATTTCCAAATTAGTTAATATCTAGTCTTAAGACGAAAAATATTGTTAATCATTTTCTAGAGTGAGCATTTAATTGTAGCAAACATCCAGAACGTGGGTGCTTTTTGAGGGAACATCGCTGATTGGTTAAAAAATGCTTATGTGAAAGCTTGAATCTGAAGCCTATGTTATGGTACAAAAATTAATCACTTTCTGCTTGAGCCTATTATGACACAGAATTGATTGATTTTTCTGCAATTTTAAGGGGAAAATCTTATGTAAATGATATGCAAATTTTATACCAACAATTTTAAGAAGGTCTGAACCAAATTACTACGTGGTTCTACGGAAATATCCCTAGGATACCATGAGCTGACAATATAAGCAAAACAGAAGTCTTGGAGAGGACGGAAACAAAAAAGAAACATACTTGACATCATGGAGAGGAAGTTGAAATTTTTAGGGCACGCAAGTAGAACTTAAAAAATCTGATATTCACGACTCACGTGAAAGAGCGGTAGAGAAAAACAGAGTGTAACTTGCTTGATGTCATTGAGCAAATGTATGAAAGAACAGTGGTTGGGAGAAATAACGAAAGACAAATGGTATTAAAACTGTTATGGTCCAAGTTCCTTGTACCACGGTGATGGTTCAAGGGTAGAACCAATGAAGCAATAACTTTAACACAGGTATGGAATAACACAAATATATTACAAACAGAAATATGTACAAAGAAGTATTAGTAATGATCATCAGATTTGGTTAGAGTGAACTATGTTGTCTCGACAAGTATCACGGAATAGTCCGTTATTATTATGGGTAAGTTTCCATAACACCCCGCTTCCGAAGCCTTTGCGTAGCAGAGGTTTTAATATGTTTTTTTCTTTGGATCTATATCCAATGGTTCTGTGAACTTTCTTTGTCGGGACGATTTTCTTGTTTCTGGCATTGTTTGCGGTCTTTTTATATCAAATGTATCGAGGATTGTGTCAATCACCTCTTCCTGAGGGGGACCGTTAGCATCCTGTAACATTCTCTTCCTTATTTGGTTTACGTGTCTTCTATGTGAGAATTTTTTGTCCCGGTACTATGTAAACCATATTGCCGATTCTTTTCTCAATTGTCCCTTGCTCCCAGTAAGATTTATTATTTTTATATGCTTAAAAAAACCTTTTTCTCCTGTTACGAATTTTCTTTTTGGTGCGTAGGGCTGTGTTACGTTTTTTGTTTAACTTGGTATCAATTTATCAAATGCTGATTTTTCTAGCAAACATCACTTCTGCGGGTGATAATGTTGATGGTGTAGCATTAGTTGCGTAATTCGATATACCTGAAGAAATTGTTGCAATGCTTTCTCCGTAGGCACATCGTAGGCTTTTCGTAACGCTCTTTTGAGTGTATCAACAAATCTCTCCACTTCCCCATTTTATCTTGGGTGATAAGGCGGGGATTTTATATGTTTGAATTGATAAATTTCGAAAAATGCTTGGAAGTCTGCTGATGTGAATTGCGTTCCATTATCTGTGACTAGGCAATCCACTACTCCAAACCGTGCGAATAGTTCGTGGAGGCAATTTATGGTCGTTTCTGAAGTAGGATTTTTGCAACAAAACACCTCCGGCCATTAACTATAGCTATCCACTATGATTAAATAGTAGAAACCGTCAATTGGTCCTGCATAATCTGCGTGTATTCTTGACCACGGACGATCAGTCTCTGGCCATGGCTTATGTATGATTGGCGGTGCTTTGGCTGCTAAGTTACAACCCTTGCACATTCCCACCATCTGAGTAATACCCTGGTCCATATTTCCCAATATACATAGCTTCGCATTAGCAAGTTCATTCTATTTTTTCCAGGATGCCCCCTGTGGAAATCTTTTAGGATTCGCTTTTGTAGTGTTTTAGGAATTACAACCTTTTCGTTCTAAATTAACACATTATCGCATAGAGAAAAGATGTCTGATATTAGCTCATTTTTTCTGCTATGTTTGCTTTTGTTTCATTTATAGATTCGTCATTTCTGGCTTAATTTTTTATGTCTTGTGGTGTGACTGGAAGGTTTCTAACTGTACAACATAACACTGCCCTAATACCTTCTTCATTTCTTAGGGCTGCGATTACCATATCTTCCAATGGCTGTGTTTCGGTTGGTATAAGTCTCGACAGACCATCCGCATGCCCGATCTTTTTCGTTGGTAAATACTCCAATCTGAAATTATAGTTCAGAAGAATTGTTCCCCATCTATGTAACCTATTTGCAGTGTAAACTGGTAGATATTTTCCGAACCAAAAATTGTTATTAACGGTTTGTGATCCGTTTGCAGAGTAAAATGTCTACCATAGATGTACCTATGAAACCTTGTGACTGCGAAGATAATTCCTAGAGCATCTTTCTCTATTTGTGAGTAATTTTTCTCCGCTGGTAGAAGGTTCGACAAGCATGTGCGATGGGTTTTATTGTTCCATCTGGCATTTTATGTAATATACACGCGCCGACTCCGTAGGCGCTCGCGTTACTTGCTACAATAATTTCTAGTTTAGGATCGTAGTGTGCCAAAAATTTTAATTATTTCGTCAAATATTTTCTGGCATTGATCTGTCCACTGCCAAATTTTTCTTTCTTTAGCAGCTCGTTCAGTGTTGCGCGAAGTTTATGCATTTGAGGTATGAATTCCTGGTAGGAACTGGCATTTTTTATTGATGTTAACCTTTCTGGGTCTAGTCGTATACCTTCTTGATCTATTATATGGCCAAGGTATTTAATTTCCTTCGTGAAAAATCGCACTTGTTTTCTTTTACTTTGAATCCTTAGCTTTGTATACATTTAAATACTTCCTGTACATGTTCCTTGTGTTGTTCAACGCTTTCGCTATTAATCAATACGTCATCCAGGTATGCAATTGTGTACTCTAGTCCGGCAAGCATCGTATCCATTCTCTGTTGGAATATAGCCGGCGCGACCTTCATACTAAACGTTAATCTTTGGTATCTGAACAATCTTTTGTGTGTGTTTATGCACAGAAGTTTTGAACTTTCTTTATCGACTGAAATTTGAAGGTACGCTTCACTTAAATCAATCTTTAAAAAATATTTTCCGCCATTTAATTTAGAGAATACTTCATCTGGACTGGGTAAAGGATAATGGTAGCCCTTTATTGCTGCGTTCAAACCTGTAGAAAAATGAGCGCAAACTCGAATTTCGCCTGATTTCTTTTTGAAGTAGACCGTCGGTGGGGCCCATTTGCTGTATTCTACTTGTGTCAATATGCCAGTGTTTTCGAGACTAGTCAATAGCTGATCATTTTTTCTATTGACGCAAACGGTACGCTCCTTTTTTCTTGAAGATAGGTTGAACGTTTTCTTTTATTTCGATATCGCTGACATTTTCTTACATCTTCCGAGACCTGCTGAAAATACTTCGGGGAAACTCGTTTTTAGTTTCTCTTTTAATTTTCTGCCTCGATTGATAAGCTTTTTACATTTTGGCAGTACGTATAGGTAAATCCCTATTCTGTATTTCTTAAGACGTACATTTTTAGTTTTTTCGTCATTCCCTTAAATGTTACATTTGTAATTACCTCACCCTCGAATTTTATTTTTCTCCCCGTAACTGATCTAGAAAATTTATCCGTTATTAACATGGCAGATTTGTTCAGTTTTCTCCATGTTTGTATGTTTATAATAGTTAAGTCTGAACCAGAATCCAGCTGTAGTCTGACTTTTCAACTTTTGCATTTCAACCTGTACGTATCTTCTAATGTTAGTCTCAACTGCTTGGTCACTCCTCGTAATTCTTATTCAGTTTTTACTTTCTCTTCTGTTCCAACAATGAGAACTTTTGTGTCCTATTTTTTGCATGTTAGACAAGTTTTAAAACGATATGTACAGTCTTTAAACCAATGCCAAATCCCACAGCGATAGCATTGGGCTGGATGATAATTTTATCTCCTATTGATTTTTGGAGTTAGAAAATTTCGTTTTGCCTGTTCTTGAGGTGGGGATCGGTTTGGTTTGTTTGTGAGGAGGGAAAGTTGTGTTTTTCATACTTTATGTATGTGCACGGTGCCAGCTTCTTCTATGTCTTTTGAGTCTTTCTTCACACTGATGCATCACTGGCAGTCTTCGGCAAGTTTTTGAAGTGTCGAATCTTGTTCACTCTCCAATTTAGTAAGGCTTCTACGTCTCATTTCCGCGTCTTTGGTTGAAACCAGCCTTGGACGTAAATTAAGCATTTGAAATTGTTCGCGCTGAGTTCCGATAATTTGAAGTCATGACAATATTTGTTGACAACGGACGCGAAAATTATGTAATCTACGTTGTCCTTTTTTGTTAGGTTCATTCATTACTATCTTTTGTGGAATAGTGAGGTATTATGGCTGAAAAGTTCCGTTAGCAGTTTTATGGCTTCTTTGAATGTTAATTCACTTGTTTCTCTGAGGAGGATATAATCTACGAATTTGGTATATTCCCATGTGTCTAATTTTCTTAGTAATATACGTACTTGACGTGCGTCTGACCAATCTTTGCTGTCAAATTCATATAGATCTTCGTATCTTCGGAAGTAATTTGCAGAAGTTTTATCCTCGTCGGGTGCGTACGTGAAATCTTCGATAGTTCTCCAAATAATGTCTTGTGAGAGAACTGTTTTTTTTTTCTGAGATTTGCTCTTTATTTGACATTACACGTAGCAATAATTCTTCTAATTCCAGATGTTTCTTTTCGTACTATTTCAGGTGTTCGGAATGTCGAACTGACAGGACACAAAGAGTGTGAATTCAATACCCGGTTAAAACAGTGGAGAACTTTCAGAGGGAAGTTAACAGGAGATAACTGATAACTGACATACATTAGACATGGCACGTGGAACTATAACAGTCTACCCTAGTGATCGAAATAAAGGGTTCAGTTGGACATTCAAACCGCCTGAACAAGGCCGGAGCGTACAACGGCCGAAACGTTGTAATAAAAATGGCGACAAAGATGAGGACAATAGTCCGAATAATGTAAATATTGTTCATAATACCTCATCTCAGAAATATAGACCGATCCTCGTCACTTTGATTTGTTTTAATATGTAAGAATACCATTGAAATGTACAAATAAAGTTAGTTTTAAATGTTAAAATATCTTTAAACCATAACGTAATTTAAATAGAAGAGTCTGAATTTACATCTATCAGGATGAAATGGTGTTATCTCAAGGGGTCCACCTATCTTGAGTGTCCATTAGAACTTAAGCTCAATCCAGACCTCTAATAAACACGATCTATCGTTAAATGTACTGGAAAAATTATCGGTTCCATCTATCACCGTCGTAAGTACCTGAATCTTCTTGTTATGCTTTACCATTACAAGTCAGATATGGCCAAAAATGGAAAAACTGCTGTCATATATTGACTGGTTCTGACCAGGTTTCAATTTCCAGGCTTGAAAGTCTAAAAGAGTCTCCACGTACTTGTAGGCGATGAATCATTTTTCAATCAACAATGCATTTTCCACGAACGAAGCGTCATATGTTTCTCACCGTCCTATTTTCATGGAAAATGTTCAGCCGAATTACATTTCTTAGTTTCACCATTTCTAACCTTCACGGCTAAGACCCGCCATTCCACGCCCAATGTAAATAATCAACACCATTCCGTTTCATTGGTGAAAGATAAGTAGCATATGAGCAGCAGCTTCCAACGAACCGCTTTGTTATGGAGCCGATTATCAAGACAATGATTCTCAGGCCACTAAACCTGTTCAAGTCTATGGTAAACCGTGATGTTCCCCATATATCCCCATAATCTGTGCCTCTTATATAACCCTCTTTTTTAATAGCTCTTTTAATATAGCCATTAAAATAAACAAATGTAATGCTAAAATAATTTCCTAGAATATTCATCTTAACCAACGTTCATTTCTATGAATTCTTAGCAACATAAACGGTTCAAAACCTGTTCTTTCGAAGTCTAATTTATTTATTTGGAAATTACTCCGATGTTTGAAAGTGAAATTCAATGATATTCCTTAATATGTTTATAAGTTCACTTAGGTATATAAGCTAGCGAATGAACAATACGAAGTCAATACTTTTGTAGTGTATTATTGAATATATAATAATATAAACTAAGTATATTTTATAAATAATCACCTTAGTAATTGGGTTCTTTTTTTCTAGAAAAGTGTGTGAACGCGCACGTTAAGCAAAAGAAGTCGCTGATCGTGTGCAGACATGTTTGTCAACATCAGTTATATCCGGTATTTTTACGATAGCAGCGGGTCAGCTGGGCATGTCCCAATACAGGCCTCTCTGCAAATGGCCAAGATCCGAGTCTTTGTAAGATGCCTCAGGCCAATAAAAGCAAAAGGAAACCCAGCAAAAGACACGATATCTTGTGAAATCCGTATTTTCTTCCAAAAGTTATTTTGTTACCTCCCGCCTCTTTCTCCTTTCTGCCTATTACCCACGTCGTTGCTGGGAGAGCAATTGATTAGGTATTTCCCCCCAATCTCCCCAGACACTCGCTGTACATTACACCATAAAGTATCTATGAAGTGCATTTGTTTAGACAGTACACATAAAAAGTTAAAAGATATTTCGGAATGTGAAACAAGGTTGTCATAGATTATATTAACTTTAAAAGGGATTATGAACGTTACGAATATCATTCATTCATTGTAGTTCGAATATATTATTTTTTTAATCAAATCCCTGTTCGCTTTATTTATAATTCCAGAATTATAATTAGCCTTGAAATCATTCAGTTAATGCCTGATCTCAGTTAGCAGGTCAAACACTTTTGACATAAATTTAATTATTTCCCTTTTATCTTGTTACTATGCAATTACCCTGTAAAAGGTAAGTGGAAACTTTCAGTCATAATGGCTCTTTTCTTAGAAAAATGATAATTCGTATCACATTCCCGGTCTGGCAACAAAGAAAGTATGCCTATATTAATGGCCTCCTATACCTTTATTGATTTCAAAGACCAGGATATAAAGTATAATATTATATTGGCACGATCGTTATGATGCGAAATCTTAAAATCCCAATATCAGTGACTTGTTTCTACAGCTTCTGGGCAGTTTATTTCTTTTGCAATGCAACCTTTTACACGCTGACAAAGGCAGAAATGGAGAACACAGGGAGAATCGAATCAAATATTCTGCAGATATTACGAACAGATTTAAGGTATTGGCAGTTATTCTCATCTCTACGAACATTTATTATTTCCGTGTTACATTTAGCTTTTGAACAGGATATGACATATGAATTTAACAAATATATACTAATTACTTCTATATCTATAATTCTCAAAATGTGTGTGTATGTGTGTGAGTGGATGCTGTTAATGTGTTTCCACAGTTTTAATCACAGATTTCGATGAATTTTTTTGTTTCATAGATAATTCTGCAGTGCCGCTTCTGAGTCCAAATTGGGTGGAAAAAATTTCAACATTGAAGGTGAAAATTAAAAAAATATATATATTTTTTACACTTTGCGCAAAATTTTAAGGCAAAAATTAATGTCTGTAAAAAGCAGCGTACAATCAGTTTAGAGAGTTGAAATCTAACGCAAAAGATTATTAGAATTATAAAATAAATTTATATTATATAACGGTCCAATGGAAGAGGTTCCTTCCTTGCAAGATTAAGAACGCAAAACTGCTCTGTTCAGGGCCACCACCACACCTTTTGGAGATGTTCCTCAGTTGCACCCAAATGTAACTAATATTGATTTTAGAGTGGGCTGATTTAAACTTAAACTGCTCCAATTAAACTTGAAAAATTCCCAGTAATGAAACACCGCATCAAAGACGGGTTATACTCCTGGTACCTTTTAAAGCGTAGATTTAAATTTGGTTGATACAAACATGATGAAATTTTCGTATGTATCAATGTTTTTATTATATCCTTAGAATTCACTGTGGGCAAAAGAGGAAGTTTGAAAGAAAATTAAAACAAAAATGGCACTTTTATTAGTAATCGGATATAAAATGATGAATTGTATGAAGCCGATAATAAGAAAAGATTGTATGGAGAATATAACACTGAACATAGAAAGCGGATCGAAAGCAATCCATCGAGAAATATTAAAAAATGGTTCCGTTCGGAAATCTGTAAAATGAACTCGGAGAGAACTACACGCACTTGATGAATGTATATAATTGGGAGGACAGGAGAGGGCGTTGCGTTTCCTTTCTAGAGTTTTGTGAAGACAGACTCCTGCCCCTAACGTGAAATTGGAAATCTATTTTCATTTATTAGCACAAAAACAATAAAACAGAATACAAATTTCCAATATACATATGCACGACATATTATTCTGGCGCCTTACAATTAGGCTCACAAATAGGAAAATAAATTTTCAACAAAATATTCACTTACTGGAATATGTTCAACGGCCGGAAATGTTTGAGGAGAATGGCAAATTCATATTCTCTCGGTAACTTATCAGTTAAATTTGGAAACCACAGATTCCCTATTGATTTAAATCTCGTTTTTTTCTTCATTTTTATAAAATGTCAACATCACGGTAGATAACTCTAATTTCTTGAATATTCTTTCAATTTTTGTTCTGCTTACATTCAGCAGCTGTCCTTTCATTTTCTTCTGTAGATCTCTTACGTTTTTGACGTCGATAGGGTTGATTTTCAGTTTTTTCTTCTTGTGAATGCCCAAAATCCTTCTACAAGCTGCTAGCAACTTACGCACGTGAACTCCAATACCCTTCTGAATTCATCTTATTAGCAGCCAGTTGATCTCTTTCAAATATGACAGGTAAATTACTTCTGTTCGTCTGACAAACCAATCTGATTAAATAGCCACGAATCGGCTTCCATTTGAATCAGAAAATTGATTCCCTGCGTTTGGTGTTTATGTTCTTTACTGGTTAAAACAGCATAAATTGTATCACTTAAACCACGTCTAATTACAAACATTTTTTAGACTAGTTTTGTAGATTTGAAACTTTTTTTCTTTGTTTACAAATTTGAAAACAAACTTTCACGCATGATTCTATTTCATAAACCGTCTGATATTGTGTTGGTGTATTTTCAATATCAGACATTAGTCTCACATATATAAAGTTTTACTCATCAAATTTAATCGAGTCATTTTTATTAACCATCTGACATTCAATTGCGAATTGTCGTTAAGCACTTCTACAGAATGTGCAATAAACAAAGTATTCTGTTGAATTTTTGTTTTGTTTTAACATTCAAGTTTATATTAATATCTTTATATAATTTACATTCATTGTTATTCTAAATGTGTACACTTACGAAGAATAAAACTGACTGATGTATTGTGAGAATAACACGAAAAATGAGGACACTAATTCAAGTGTAGATTATGTAAATAAAATATATGATGTTATTGAATCAGGATCTTTATAGATTCTCAAGATGAAAATATCTATCTAAATTAATTTCATTTTACCGTCTATTAATAGAGTTTATTCCCTGTAGAAATCTACATATCTCTGAAAGTATATGTATTATGATTATTAAGAGACAAAATGATCCGCGTAACTCTTCCAATATTTGCAACATATTAAGGACTTGAAAAAAAGTAAATAAAAGCAACAGCGTTCATCAGTGTTTAACAAACTTTCGTCAATGTGTCTGTCTTTTTCAAGTTAGCTTCAAACATTGGATACAAGTATAAAAAATATAAAATACCAAGACTTTGTATAAACATCGCTTCGTACAAACAATTGTACATGTAATGAACGCGCAAAATTGAATGAAACGCAGCTAGAGTTAATGGAATGCAACTTAAACGTGAGTAACACGGTTTGAATAGTACTCATCGTGATTTTTTCTGTTAGGAAGAGCCATTCTTCAAAAACTTTGATCATTAATTTTGTTATAAGAAAGGGAAAAATTATTGGTTTCGCAAAATGAATGCAGCAAATGTTTTGACGGTGATTGTTAAGAGAATAGTATTTATTTCAAAATAGCACCATCAAAAGAAAATTTAGCATTATTTCTTTGAAGAATAAATATAATTTGGACACTCTTCTTTATGAATAATTAAGTGCACATTGCATATTTTTTTAAGAATATTTTTTCAATTGTTGCAATCAATTTGATATTGCACAACTAATAATTTAAAGCGATAAAAATTATAGAAACATATTCTACATATATCTTCGGAGAAAACTATTGACAATAATAAAAGTTATTCGTCTTGGGTTGTATCCTTCTGGACGTAGATGGTCATAGTTCGCCACTGTCCTTCGCAGCTCATAATAAATTTTGTATTTTTGCTATTTGTTGCATACATTGTTCCGTCATCCATTTAATCAAAAATCATTACGTATGTTATGCGTTGTTCTCATCTGCCCCTCTGTGCTGTAAGTACTGGATTTTCAAAGCCCACTTTCCAGATCATGTGAAGTGGAAATCTCTGTTCTCTCTTTGTGAATATAAATTCATTTTTTGTTCTCATTTTCTGTAAAAGTTCGTCGCTGCTCACATATTCGGTCCACAGAATCCTCGGCATCCTTCTGTAGAACCACATTTCTGTTGCTTAAATTCTAAACGTCATCTTTGAAGCGTTTTTACGTGATTTGATTGCCATATATCCGGAGGAAAAAAATTCCTTGTCTCATTGCCCATTCTATTTTTGTGTATCTGTTCTACTAGTTTTCGATCCGTATGTTGGCGGATGCTTCCAGTATAATTTCTTGATTCTTCTGTTATCCTTTCCAAATATTTCAAGGTTGGTAACACATTTAGTGGTGTATTTATCAACCACCTTTACATAATCTATAATGCACAGGTATACGCCATTCTGAATCTGTGTTGCTCTTTCTGATAAGATTCCAAGCATAAATATCGCGTCCCTTGAGCCAGTGTCTTTGATAACCAGCACAGACATTTCTTATATCTGGTCTAAATACGATTCGCACCCTATTCATCAGAATTCGGATAATGTGTTTTGTTGTATAGCTCATTAATCTGATTTTGTGATGTAAACTCCATACCTAACATGTGAGCAACTACAAGGTTTTGGAGAAAATGGCAAAAAACGTGAAATTCATACTTAATATCAGGAAGAGCCAGTTGAAATTTATGGGGCAAGTAATGAGGAAAGCGATTCTGGAAAATCTGATACTCACCGGACATATTGATGGAATGAGAGACAGAGGAAAACAGCGCGTAACATACGTGATGAGCTTGAGGAAATAGGGTGTGGTAGGACTAGGTTTGGGAGAAATGACTAAAAGGCAAAACTTATTTAGTACAAAGAAGAGGAATATGTGAAGATCCATGATTTTCTATGTCGTGTTGGCGCATAGCAAACAAAAGAACAACGTCAGTATTTCGTCGTTGCATCTTACTGGTGAGCATGTCTTTTGTCTCGTTAATTCTCTTATCTTTTGCATATCTGTTTTATCTTTGATGCTAAGTATTTCTATATCTACAGATTTTTCATTGAGCCATTCTTCCTTAGAATGGTTGCATTTGCATCTGATTTCTTTGTGCAGTGTCATATATTCTCTTTCGTGTCTTGGGTTTATTTTTTTATCATGCCGAATATTTCATCTCACGTCCATTACTTTTTTTCTTCGTCCAGTTTCCTGTTGGGTCGATTTCAATTGCTGATTTTGCCTCTCTTAATGTGTCTCATTTCGTGTTTCCATTTTACCCCTCATATCTGCTTTACACGCTGTCCTTATATTCCTCCTTCAGATTTGGGTCGTTCAAGAGTTTCTATATTATTGCACTTTGGGTGCTGTTCTGTGCCTTTTCAATTTCTGTAGTTTCACTCTGACTTTAAATATCACTGGAAGGTTGTCGCTTCCTCCGTCAGCACTTGGATATTTTTTGTAGTGTAAAACTGTATTCGTAAATCTCTTGTTGATAGTTATGTAGTCGGTTTGTTTTCCATTTTCGTTTCTCCTCATGCTCTATGCCCATATATATTTTAGTTGTTGTTGAACCCAGGTATTGTCTAATACTTGATCATTCTCTATACATCATTGGACCTATTTCTCTTCGCATTAATTACGATTTCCTAGTCCGAAATTGTCCACTATTTCACGCTCACCCATGACGACGACTATAATGTCTTGAGATTTACATTGAGACTTTGCGTTGCTTAAAGTGAAACGTTTCAAGTGTGAGAAAAGAGGCTTTCATCATCGCGTATATGTGAAGAGTGTTTGTGTCGGTCGATTGACATTTTAATTTGCGCGTCTTTTTTTGATATCGGAAAATATATATTGCAAATTGTGATAAAAGAAAATAAAACGAGAAATAATATAATTACAATTTCAAATTATGTGATTCTGTAAGGTGGATATTTCAATTCAGATAATTTATGATTGTTTGAATATACATTCCATAACTGCAGTGTTTCTAGATTTTAGAAGAAATGAAAATTCGCGCAAAAAATAAGTTTCCGTTACAACACTCAAAATGTATATAATGGAGAATAAAGAAAAGAAAACATATTTGTGGAAATCTATACATTTTGAGAAATCAAAGCAAATACAAATCAATGAAATTGAATAACAAAGTGCCTGAAATTTTTCGATGCTAATCTTGTCGAAAAAGTTAAGATAATGCTTATTGTTAGAATTTATCTTTTCACGCTAATATATGCATGTTTTACATCGAATTAAGAACAAAATCTTTCATGCATATTCCCATCATATCTTTTCACTATTGCTTGCTGGTTTAATTAATTATATTGGTGAAATCCTTTCAATCATCGTGTCTCTAAATATTTCTTTTTTATGCGATTGAAAAGTTACAAAACCTAAGTATTTATATGCAAAATCTAGCTCATTAAACCTGTTCTACATTTTAAAGACGATTTCAATACCTTTCAGCTTCCTTTTGATATGTCATTCAACAATATTAGCCTCTATCTGACAAACCATTTCTCTCTTCTGACAGCACGCATGCGTAGTCTCAAGGATTGGAAAATTGAACAGATACTCCTCTGCATTGTTTATGTAAGTCCACATTTTTAACAAATATTAATAATACTATGAATAGCGGTTATTATTGTGTAATCAACAGTAATTTTTGCGAATTCAATGGTTTCCTAATTTACATATTCATGCAATTCCAAACAGATGTTTCACAAGAAATCGCACTTACCCATTTTAAAATTACTTTATTTATATATAATTACGTCGTTTCCTTTAAAAAATACTATAGTGTTGATCTTATGAATTCTGCGATGTTTTATTTCTTTTTTTAATTTTATTTAATATAATTTATGCAACTTTTTATGTTATTGTTTTATTTTTAGTTCTGTTTTTGATTGTTATTTTTGTTTTTTATTTATAATTTACAGTATATTTTTATTATTTTATATTTTATATTTATTAATTTATAATAATAATGACCTGATTTGGTACCAGTTCAGATCTTATGCTATTTTTTTTCAAATTTTGAGACATTTTTATTTTTGAGTCACCAGAAAATCTAGTAACTATTCTAATATTTTTAGCTGTGGATCAATACCAGGAAAAAAGAGAATATAATTATGATAATTTTGTTTTGTTCTATGTTCCAGTTCAGCCTTTATATCTTTAATTCTATTTGTAAATATAAATCACTTTCAACAGAGTTTTTGTTAATGTTATAAGAATATTAGTTTAAGGGTGTAAATAATTTTTCATATGAGTTTTGGACTTGAAAGATATTTCTGCATTTATTTGCTATTGCCAACATTAGAGAAATCATTATTTACATGGTTTTAAATTATGACGGGATTTTGAAATGGAACAGCATAACCCTACACGATACTACCGAATTTACTGAAATTGGACTATCCAAAGAAATATTACTAGCCTTAAGGTTCCCCCTTCTTCAAGTCCAGATTTTCTTTGTTGTTTAGAGAAACGGTGTTGAAAACTTGAGCGTTTCTTGAAGCGAAAGTAAAAACTATATGCTAGTAACATGATGTTTTTGAGAGAGTCCGAATCCACATGACGATTAAAAATCAAGTTATGTTAGTGGAGGTTTGGGATGTACATAATTTTCTATGTGATTTTTGAACTTGAAATTAAGATATTTTCGCATTGATTTACATGACTTTTTTATATTATAATCGGATGCTGGAATAGAGAGACCAGAACCCTACATAACGATATGAAATTTAGTGAAATTTGACAATCCAAAGATAAGTTATTGGCGTTAAGGTTTCCCGTCCCCACAAATAAAGATTACTTTTTTCGATGGAGGGGTTATAAACAGAGGTTTCTAGTATACTGAGAATGCGTTTACTGCTATTTAACAATGGACTTATGTACTACAGGACCCTGGTCTATAAGAAAATACCAATTAAATTCATGTTGCAAGTGGGGGTGATTGAATTTTCTCCGAACCCATAGCGTAATGTACATGACTTCTGATATTGGTCAAACGAAAGCAGAACAAAAAGGAGAGATACATGGAGAAGATATATGACAAAATGTTTACTGTTGAATATGAATCACTGTCTATTAGCAAGACCTGAAAACACAATTCCGCTGCTGAGATTTTTTATCTTTTATCGAATGACTTTTCTAAGCATATATTATTATTTTTTTTTGGGGGGGGGACTCCTATATGTATGTACGTAAGCTTGCAGGTGAAGGAGAGTGGCGTTCCAATTAAGTTGGAACACGGTGATTTGTATTATTCATTGTGAAATAGCAATCAGGGAAAATTAGCATGACATCGTCTTCACGTTGAACATATACATAATTTCTATGATCATAAAATGGAAGTTCAGTGGTAAGGGTTAAAAGTAATTCTCTTAATATTTTAGGCTTACTTTTTAATTGGGGTAGAGATGAATTATTATATATATTTTTAGTAATAATGTCAATTGTTTCTCTATCTGGAACGTTAGTGAACAGATTTTTCAATGTCAAGTGATGCTATGGTTTTCATTAATAATTTTTTCATGCTATGTTTTTTAGGTGCGTATGGTTCAATTAATTGGTTATTGTTTTAGTTAGTTGGTAGATAAATGTGAATTAGTAGTTGTTTGAGCTTTGACTGAGATCAAGGGCGATATTAATGGCCTGTAACCAGGCTGTAAATACGGAAATTGGCTTTGGTAGTCTAATTTGTTTGTAAGGCTGGGCGTCCGTGGCTCCTACTCTCATTTCATTTGATACATTATAGTCATCAATATATGCTCATGAACGTGTTAGTGAGGGTAATGACTATAATCACTGATGCATTGCAAACCGTCCATATATTTATGATAAATATTCGTGAGTTGTTAGTACTTCAAATGAGATGGCAGACTCCAATTGAAATAATTAGCATTGTGCATGAGTACCGAAAACAGATAACACAATTATTCTCAAATTTAACATTGCCAATAAAGATATATATAATATTAAGTGAAGTCGAGAAGTGGGTGGGGGGTTGTGGTAGTAGAATGTAATATTAATTGTAGAAAAGGTATTAGTAGTAGAAATTAATTAGGAGTTGTAGGAAAACGAGAAAAAACTGTAACAAAGAAACTGAATTCTCATTAGTAATACCACAGAAAAGTGTATTGGAATAAAATGCAGAAAAACTAAAACAGACAACTGACCTTTCTGCAGAAAAAAAAAACAAAAACCCATCAACTATATAAAATGACAGACAGTAATATTATATATTTATGACAGCGTAGCTTTTAATCTGAGAATTATAATAAGGATTCGTATGTGACCGACCAGACAAAATCATATAGACAAATTGGTCACTTTCGAATGAAAACGGAAATGTAATCGTATGTACATGATAATGGAAGCATTACTACCTCCAGAAAAAATTGCTACATTTAACTAGATTTAATTTACATACAAATATACACTTTTCAAATAGCCAGATCCTGACATAATTTGTCTAAAATGGCTCTATGAAATTCTGGACCTTATTTTATCATTCTATTCCAAGTATGTGTGCTTGACTTGTTTCAGTTCGCTGATTACATGCGTAAATTTTAACCTACTCCTGATACTGAGGTTTTTGTTTTGTTTGATATAACTAGTCTATCACGGACGTTCCACTTGATGAAACAATAGACTTTTTGCTGACTTTCTTGTATCGTGGCCACGCAAAAACTCCATCTTTCCCTGAGATTGTATTTGTTTAGTTGATGGAAGTCTCTACTAAGTCTGTCTCCTTCAGCGTTGACAATTACATCTATCAATAGATAGATGGTGTATAGATAGTTAGTCCATTGAGTCCTCTGTTGGCCAAAGTTTTTGTTGGTTTTCATGTGAAACAACTTATTGCTACTGCTGTATGTTGATGAAACGTTTACGTAGTTTTGTTCTCGGAATAAAGGGGAAGATTTCTTCTTTCATCTGAATAATCACCGCCCTTCATTAAAATATTAATGGAGATAAAAGAGAATAATCAACTTCCTTTCCTGAACGTATTGGTAGAAAGAACAACTTTGGGCTTTCATACATCAGAAATATATATAAGTAAATATATATGTTCCACTACCAAAATTATTACGTCTTATTCTTCAGGTAAATGCAGAATAATTTATGTATTATTAATATATATGTAAAATTCAAAATATGAATATCTGGACTCAGCTTTTTGTATACACCATATAAAACCCTGTGTACCTTACGTTTTTTGTGGTTTCAGTTGCGTTATATCCTCTCTCAATGTGTGAATTACCCTTTGTGCAAATCTCAGCTGTGTGCTATTGAAATCTGTTCCCGTGACGGGATGCGGCCGCCATAACAAATATGAACTTTATCCAGCCAATCAATAACAGTTATTTTCCTCCTGCTTAGCATGAATAGCAAAATGCAATGAACTGTTCATATTCGCCATTGGTTGTTTCAGCTGCTTTGTTCAGTAATCAATTGATTCCGAAAATATCTGTTAGTCGAGTCGGAAGATCATGTTTGCAGACAGTGAAAACGATCTCTCACAACAACTAGCATTGTTATATTACAGTAAGTATTATTTAAATTCGAAATCAATGACTAAATGCTGTTTGTTTCTCCTAATTCATCTATCATTGGGCTCCTCACCGTGGTCTAATGGGTAGCATGGTTATCTCCCTAGAACGATTACGACTGAATAGTGAGTTCGATTCTCACTGTGTACCTCATTACATTCGGCCTTGTACCACATCTAAGCTACGCTTAGAAAATAATTTCGACACCTCGACAAGGTGTAATGATTGTCAATCTTGTCTCGCTAGAACAATTGCGACTGAATAGTGGGTGTTATCCTCGCGCGGGTGCCCCTGACTTCGGCCTTGTGCCACATCTAAGCTGCGCCATAATTCCTCTCTCATACATTTCCTCACATAAGTTTTCTAATTTATTGGAATTAAAAATTGTATCTGTAATAGTTATCACGTTTAGCGTGATACAATTTTACGATTATTAATATTTATCCTCATAGAAGATTTATATGCAGTACATTATGAGGTAGCATTCTCCATAATTCTACGAAATATTCTTACTAAATTCAACAGTAGCCGGGAATGAATATTTTTGTTTTATTGGTTCTCTAATAAATTAGATATCTGCAGGATGCAATTCATCGATCACATGTTTACTGGATTTTATTTTTCAACCTTTGTTCACAATTTACAGAGTAGAATTAAGTTTATATAATCTGTGTATTCACTTGTTTTAGGTTGGAGGATTAAACTAACATATATATTAATGGTTTCTTTTCGCAAACAACAATTTCCTTTTTTCGCAATATTTTCAAGGAATATAAGGTCTTTTGAAATCCTCAGGACATATTTGTTTGTTTTCACTCTCTCGTGAAGTCAATATTTTTTCTTTTCTCCTCTATGTTCTTATAACTTTGAATTTATTTTTTTCGTAATATGCAAAGAGTAATTTATTTTTTTCAAAATTCTAAATAAAATTTTCCGATCCAGAATAAACTGCTAATTTAATTTTAAGGTAAAACTAATGTAAGAATTCACATTGAAAAACTGAAAAGCTAATTTTAATAATGCATTACAATGATTTTTGTAAGCTGACCTTAAATGTGCCAAAAGGGCGAAAGTACGGGAAACTCAATGCGGATCGAAATCCCTACTCAGTCTTAACTGTTCAAGTGAGGCAAGCCTGCTAACCATTTCAAAACGGCGAGTTGCCCAAACGATTTTCTCAGATTAGCTTAGATGTAGCACAAAGACGAATGTATGGTACACCCTGTCAGAAACGAATTCATTACACAAACTTTGCTGGAAAAACTTGCCAAACCATTCATCACGTCGATGTGCTCATTCGGAAGGTGGTATGATTGACATCATTACTTTGTTTTCGATTTCACTAACACAATTATTTTAATATTTCCGAAATGTATAAACTTTTCGTCTGAGATCATTGACTTTCTTACAGATATCGTAATTATTATGGCAGCAATCCTTATTTGAATATATTATTTCTATTTGGTCTGATAAGTTCTCTTATTTCATTAGGTTTTCAGTTATCCATCTGATTGTCCGATCATACATATTCACCAAGTAACATATCATAACGAACTTTTCTGCCTAGGATTGAATTTTCGTAAGCCAAAACTTGCTTATCTTTTGTAAAAGTTGTTAACTCCTGTTTATTTGACGCTTGGCTGAACCAAATATCCATTCAATTTTCAGCAAGTCACAGACAATGCCGTCAATATTTTCGTATTTCTTCGATGTCTCTACAAGTCTTTTGATGTTTTCTCTGATCAACTATATCCACCTAACTTGAGCTCTAACTGCATTTTTCTTTTGAATATTCTTTAGAATTTCTACTCTATTTTCCTGTATTGATGGTGAAATCTCTTTCTCTTTAAAAAATCTGTTAACGTATTTAGTTTGTAATATTTTTTGCACATACAATATTTTCTTATATTAAGCTTCAGTAATTATTTGTCGAATAATGTCTTTACAATATTCCACATTTTTCCTTTATTAATGATATTCATTTTCTCGGTTCGAGTCTGACATTAATATAGAAAAAATATTTAATATTCCTGAATATAGAAGACATTCTAAAACACAAAAGAGTGAATCCAGCTATGCATCAGGACATATGTCAAAATGAAACATGACAATATCTGGGTATATAAGAAGCAGATTTATATAAAACATTATAATATGAGAAAATAAAATGAAAGAATGCATTAAAAGAAAAGGGTCTTAGAAAATGTGAGTCAAGAGAAGAAACCTTTACCATGTATATCGTCTCGGCCTTTCTTAAGTGTCTAGGTGTGTGAATATTGTAACGAATAGCTGTAACTGGCGAAATTGCGTAGCTAATTTCATTATGTGTACTTCCTCAAAAATAATCTTCGGAAAAAATATGAATCCATCACTCCCCAACTATGAGTTAAATAGTAGGAATTTTCTATGGAAATATGCCTTATTTTCAAATAAAAAAAATTATACAGTATTCACTGACCAAAAATGTTATTACATTCCAAAATGTGTTGCCTTGAAATGCCAACACAGTGTGGATAAGCTGTAAAAACCAAACCAAATAATTAAATCGATAAATTTTAAAGTATTAATTTAAATGAGAACATTTCGGAAGAAATGAGGATAACAAATATGAATGTTTTGCGTTCTAAAAAACATTTTTTCTGAAAAGTAAAAATAAAGGGGGAACAAGCCTCGTTATCATTGAAAAATGTTTACACATTTGTATATAAGAACATTTGAAAAAATACAATGCATAATCAGAAATTATTAGTCCTATCCTTCAAAATTTGCGATAATATTTAGAAATGTATTTTATTTTTATTTACATAACCATCATGTAACTTAGCTTTCTAAGCCAATTAATTATCAATATAACATGGAATTTCCAGCATCCGTTCTTTTTTCTGGCGTTATTCTAAGTAATTGTCTTGTGTCAATAAGAACTTTTCTATTTCATTCTTATGCAAACGTAAGAAATCCGGAGATTTTATCGCATCTTTTTTTCTTGTTGTCCTATCGAGCTAGAGTAAGAGTAAATTTCCGGTATACAAAGAAAAGACAAAAATAAATTGACACTAGGTAATTGATAAAATGATTAAACAGATCAGATAACAAAATCCGGTGTAAATGTTACGCAAGATGTTTCTTTTACTAAGCAACATTCATAATGCAAATACCTCGAGCTCTTAGCAAGAGATGAAAAGCAAGCTCAGTAACCAATGGACATCCGTCAGAGGTTTGTTGACTTAACCTCGACTGAAATCGAGTAGGTTAATCTTCTTGGAGACATATATTATTGATCAACCTATCGATCTGTCACGAAACTATTATAATAGACAAAAATATCTTTAAAATGAATTTAGATTCAACATTTATAGCGTCACTTTCGATTTGTAAGAGTCGATTACGTTTGAATTAAATCGGCAGTTATGTAACACTAATTGGTTAAAAATCGAATTTATACAGAATTATATATTTTATTACATTTGTACCTATATGTAAAATACTATAAGGTTACTTGAATAAATGTAATGTTCGATCGTTTGCTGTTAATATTGACATTATTGATGCAATTAATAATCCTTGAAATGCATCATTTAGATATACATGTGGAAAGTATTCGTTTTATTTATAACGTAGAAAATAGGAATATCTAACATATCGCGATACCATGTTTGCGTTTAAATAATCTCTTATGGAAAATGTACATTAATGAACACTAACTTACAAAGACCTAAGCAATTGAATCACAAAATATAACACATCAATCACAGGCTCATAGTAGTATCTAAATATGTATTTTTGAAAGTAAAGAGATTACTAACAAAAAAAGTCGATGGAAAGATGGAAAATATTACTGAACTGATGCGTAATACTTACTCTGCTCTATGTTAATCAATGCTTCATAATCTTTCCCCGGTTAGAGAAATAAACTGAAGAGACAAACATGTGATGCTATCGACAACAGTTTAGAAAATAGTAATAATATTAATAGAAAAAATTCTCTATACTGATTGAGTACAGATTGAATACCGATAGACGTAAAACGAACTATGTAGGTTTCTTGGATGAGGAAATATCATTGTCTGCATTATTTATAGGTGTTGTGAGACCGATACTTTCCTACACCATGGACTCTCCCAGTACTATATTATTATATGAATGTCAGTATCATGGGAGTAGCACCAGTAATGGTGCTCTGCTGTCGAACTCTCTGTTTGGCAGAGAGGTACTCGGACGAGACTTTGCCGCGGGGCAAAGTTTCGTCCGGGGAGGTAGGCAGTCCCTAAACTCGTGTATACGGGTTGTAAATGGGCCGAGCCTACGGGCTCGGTAAGCCCACGTTAAACCGGCCTTGTGCCACGTTCGACCGGTGTGGGGGTGTTAAATATCGTAGCACCAGTAGTGCGCAGCCGCGTACGATACCAATATCGGACACCACTGGATAGTAAGCTCTGCCTAATCTTACACTATTCTTTGCAACTGTTCTGTTTAATATATCTTTCTTACCTCTAACCCGTGTTCCGTGTTTTCCTTCCGTGGCCCCTACTTCGGGTCCACATCAATAGGCAAGCTAATATCCTCATATATATTATCACTACTGTTCCATTGTAGTTACCTTTCCATGTATTTTGATCCAGAAAATCTTTAGAAGGAAAGACAAACCAATAATAATTATCCAAAAATGAAAGAAAAAGAAAGTGCAGTAGATGTCAAGATTAACAGCAACAAGGTTGCAGCAGCAGCTGATGAGACCATAAATATATTACGTTCAAGGTTCCAACTTCGATTTGGAGGAGTGTTTTAGCTTAGAAATTAAAACAAATATTCGTTCCTTAATTTCTCTTCACTCCCTGTACAGACTCTGGTAGAGTGAAAAATTAATGAGAAATAACTGAGCAGCACGATGAAAGAAGGAGTTATTACCACTCATGAACAACTGAATGAGAACCATATTCCTCTAGTAGATTTAAATAAGTGAAGTTCAACATTTAACAGACATCTAAAGAATATCAGAGGGCAACTTTACCTAGACGGCGTGATAATAACAAAAAATGATAATTTTATTCAGAAATAAAATTATATAAATAAAATTACAAATTACTTGTATATTAAACAAAGAAAATTATCTTTTTTCTTTTGGGAATAGATTTTTATATTTATTCGTAGAATAAAATCTTATTCTCACAATAGCTAATATATTTTCTCAAATATCAGCAACAGGCTGGTTTCCATTGTTGCGTTGTTATTTTACAAGCACACGGCTGCACCTATAAATCTTTTTTCGGTATATGTCGAAAACATCTTATAAACTTGCAATTATCAGAAGAAAACTACATGATTTTATATAAAGATTTTTCACGTATTCTAAGAGTCTATTAATATTTGACACTGCTAGTATGGAATTAGGATTAAAAGGGCTGATTTGAAAACCTCTTGCGGGATTTGGGGAATTAGAAGGGTTAAAAAACGTTAAAAAACATTAAGATGAAAAATATTTAATTGAAAATATGGAGCATGAAAATATTTTTTTCAGATAAACCGATGGGCCAAGAGAAGCCGGAAATTAAGCAGTGTAAAATATGTCCGGATGAATGAGGAATGTGAAAACGTATTGACATCAGAAAAATAAAAATATTTTTTCAACAAAGAAGTTTGTTCTCAGGAAAAATATTCTTGTCAGTGTCATTTCACCAAGATTGGCGAAAATAATTAATTGATCTGAATGTTTAAGAGTCCTGTGGTGCAGTAGGATTTGTGCGAAATACATATTAACAGGCCGCTTAGATGAAGCCAGCAGCTGGAGCCAAGAGTCGGCAACTGGCGCAGATGAAACAAGACAAAAGCGGACGAAGGAGCTGCTTAACCATACGTGACCTGCTGCCGATAGACATCCCGACCAAGAACCTTGTCATGTTGTTTTTAACACACTCCAAGATTTAGAAGAAAAGGTTAAAGTATTTCGATAAAGGGTTTAACGGGAAGAATAAATTTTGTTGTATCAACGACTATAAAAAACAATTAAAAGTTAACCCAGCGACCTTCTTTGTCATTTTGTTATGATATTTTTATTATCGCCAGTGGAATCGTTATTTGTTCTTTTGTAGCAGGGTTCCGCCACGGCTCAATCCAGTGCTCAAGTACGAGATGAAATCCGATCTTCACTGTTCTTTGATCAAGGAGCACAACGTAGGACAGAAGTAGATGAAGAAAAGAAGCGGAAAGCAGATAACAATCAATTGACCAGCGGCAATGCAGACCAGCGTGGTAACAAACTCGGATCGAGCTGGGCCGACCGTGTTACGTATATCCTAACAAGTGTATTCTCTCTATATTTGCAAGCTGATCTGTGCATTATATCTTTCAAGATAGTTTATGATACATATTTATCATCGATCTCTGTCTTGAGTATACACCACATTGCTTATAAAATTGTCTAAATATAAAAACTTCGATATGAGGTGATGGGCTGAATATATTAACGGAAGTCTTTTAATCCCAGATTTTAAATATATATTAATCCCTAGAACCGACTAATCGGCAAGGTAGCTCATACTATAGTTACCTAATATTGACGTTTATTAAAGGTAAATTTTAGTTCTGATACGTCTATGCGTCATGTCTCTTCAGGATGTGGGTGGGAATAACTCAATAAAACTGATTATCTCTTATAGCATTCAGTAAATTTTGTTTTCACAATACCATTGCCAGTCAGTACCTGATCTGCCTTCCATATGCACTTAATCGTTAGGAAGTTTGTTAAGTTTTTTGGGTCCCCTGGTTTACTACTGAGCAAACCAAAATGAACTGACTCATTTTATAGTCCACCAATAGAAGTTTAACCAAACAGAAGACTTGGAATATTCAATCCGACGTGTATAAAGGCGGCCATTTTGTTTTCTCTCCGAGTATCCACTGCCAACCACTGATATGGAAGACCTTAAGAATTACTGAACAGTAATATTGGTGTTGTTTCATTGAACAAATTACTTACGTTGGATTTCTACATTCAGACTACGGTGAACATTTATAACAAAGTTTACTAGCTATTTCCAGCTATCCCTTTCGACTTCAATATATACTAGTAATATCAAATTCTCTAACCTCGCTTCCCCGCTATGTTTCCTAGAAATGTCAAATGTCTCTTTCTAATTGTAATTGTAAGCAACCAGTTCTTTTCATTTTCCTGTAAAATTCGTCGTTTCTTACATGTTCATAGCCTGCTACTCTCGGCGCCCATCTGTAGAACCAGACATCTCTTACCTCAAGTCCCTACTTAGTCTGTGAGAAGATTGGCCAACATTCACTGTTATTTCGTAACACTTACATTACATAACATTTTGACGTTATTTTATTAGTTCTTAATTCGCAAATCTTTTGGAAGTTATCTTTGACTGTTCCAATCTATATCCGGATTTCGGTGTAAAAATTACCGTCAACTGTAAAAATATTTCCTGTATATTTTAAATATTTGTACTCATTAACTGTCTGAATTTCTAGAATGACATTTTATTATCTTTGTTTTTGTTATCACAACGTTTCGGCTTTTGAACACGTCAGTGTTCATCAGGTGAATTGCTTACGTGTAGCCTTCAGGAAATTCCTAACAGAACAATTTATTTAATCTACTAAGGTTGTCTTTTCTAATTCTTCTGCACATGCCAAGGGATATTTTGTCGAGTTCTTATAGTCAGTACTTTTCAAAAATTGAGTTCAAGTACACTCCCCAACCCAGGTATTGGACTGATAATCAGATTCGTTTGATTTTGTTATATAAATCTCGTATCGCGCAATGTTCCTCTTGGTAACAACTATATATCCTCTCTTCTGTCTTGTTTTTTGTTCTCATTTCTTTTACTACATTTTTTAAAGATTTCCTACAGATTCCATTCTATGCCTTCTTTCAATACTGGCATCTGCAGACTGTAAGTTTTGAAGATATCATCCGCCAATAATAAATCCTTTTAAAACATCCAGTTTCTCTTAAGATCGCGTTACTGTAAAGGCTGAAAAATCTGGTGAGAGGACACTGTGTGTTATTACTTAACTTTCTATGTTTTGTATTTGCTGAATTTGTTTTCTGTCTTTCTGCAGGCAACTTGTTCCAAGTGTAACTTCTCGATTATTCACTTATTTTTCACCAATTTAGCTAAGCTTTTCTAGCAATTCAAACTGGACTCTGTGTCATATCTCGCGAAACGATATTCCATAAAGTAAAAACAAAAATACATATACATTCTTGTATTTTCTTTAATTGGCATGATTCTGAACATGAATATAGCATTTCGTCTCCCGTCAGTGCTCTTCTTTTATTTCCAGTTTAATTCTGTTACGCACTTTATTCAACAAACTCGTCTGATAAATCCCGTAACTCTACAGTTATTTTACAAGCCATGCACGTTGCGAAGAGGGGTCATGAATTTAGTGTTCCAACCCCGAGACAGGTGTACGGGTAGCACAGTCACGTGGATTTTTAAAGACGCTTTAACTGTACTTGATAATGATTACTTCGGATTATGCCCTCTCATCCAGAAACTGTAACTGTGGTTCACACAGCAAAATAACAATCTAAACCACAATTTGAATCTGTGGAGTTTTAGGGCACAGAAATATGCCTGAGCCGGCATCTGAAACGGTGGGCAGTTCAAAATATTTATACTGACCATGGACACAATATTAATATATATTCATCTCAGCTTTTTAATTTGTAAATCTAAATTATCCAATAACATAGTATATTAGACATCATTGCTGACAGTATAGAAAACCACTTTCTCTCCATTCATCTGCGAACTATGGTAAGGTTAATGCTCACCACCACACGTCGTAGAAATATTTTTAGGTTGCTGGTGTTCAGACGTTAATTTTTTTCATTGTCCAATCCCCTTCTCAAATCGAGGACCTCCGTAATCGTTTCCCTAGCAAAAACGCGCAACATGCTTCTCAACTTGATTTATTTCTTCCCTTCTCTGTCCGCTCTTTCCGAGCTTCGTAACATTGCCCTCTTGGTAATTCTGACAACTCTGTGGTAACTTTGGATATGACGTTCCAATCCGCTTTAAACATGAAACTGATTTCCGCAGAAACCCTTTTTCCGTTACCAGAATGCTGACTGAGAATTGCTGAGAATTTCCTTGGTGCCCCTTTGACTGATAATTTTAAAATCTCAGTTGAAAATTACACCACTGAGGTTTCTTCATCGGTCAAAGCAGACATGAACGCTTTCATGTCTTATCGCAAATTCTGAGTGAAACCGCAATCATCTCCCTAGTTCACAGAAACATGCTCGGCTGCTATAGTGCAAAAGAATCACTATTCTCAGTTGTATTAATATGACGGCTCTCGTCACAACGGGCGCCTATTCGTTGCTGCTCACAATAAATGTAAGCCAGTCTTCGATGGAATACCTCTATGCTGAGAGAATGAGACACTGAATAGCCTTTAACAAATATGGTTGTAGCGATTACTGGTGGCTCTGTAATGAGGCATTAAAAATTGTAAGGTCCCTATTCCTAAACCGCAATCAATATATCGTGTTTTCATGCTTTGATGATAAAGCTGAAGGATTTCCCCGTAAGCTCTCCTCGAAATCTAGTCTTTACACATCCGGAATATCACTACATAACTTCCCACTTAGAACTGATTCTCTATTGACTGGCTCCACCCTGCTTTCCTGCCTGCTGGAAGCCATTGTCAGTTTTTTCCAGTTTTTAAGAAATCTGTTGAACCTTCCGACCCTTCGAATTATTGGCCTATTAACCTTCTACCTTTTTTTGTGAATCATCCTAGGGACTCTAATCAATGTTGAAGTGGTTGATCATCTCTCATCGCAGGGCCCTTCTTCGACAAGGAATATGGCTCTCGTTTCTTCAGGTCAGCTGATGATGTACTTACGATAATTACGTTGAAAATGTATCCTACTCTAGATAAAACGGGTGAAGCCCGGGTTGTATCAATGGACATCTCGAAAACAATGACAGGGTCTGACATCCATGTCCTCTCCTCAAGCTGAAAGGTTACGGTGACTCCGGGCACTTTTTTGAACTGACCCAGTCGTTCCTGTTAAGTCGTGAATTGAAAGTGATACTTAACGGCCACCCGTCCAGATCCTTTCCTATTACTCTGGTTTTAATTTTTATTAATGACCTTTCTGATGACATCAGCTCTCAAGTTGTTATCTACACAACAATTAAACATCTGACTCGATAGTAAAGCTTATCAGTCCAACACGGTCAAAATTTAATTTAATTTTAACGCCCCTAAAACTAAAAGTCTCTCCATTAATCATCAGTGAGGCCATACGCTGTTTTCTATCAGCATGGCAAATATGAAGTGCAAATACTATATTTTATCCATTGCTAGTCGATTCACTATGTCGAGCAAGACAATTTTTCCCTCCAGAACCTTTCATATCTATAAGTCTCTCATTCGTCTATGCTTAGAATATTGCTGCCACATATGGATCGGTGCTCCTGCTTTTTGCCTTGAACACCTTGAAGAGATCCAAAGAAGAATAAGCAGTGTTATTGGTCCTGACTTGCTGGCTCGGTTCTAGTCACCGCCATAAGGTTGCCTGTCTATGTTATTTCTATAATGTTTTGAATTTAAGCCCAGCACTACACTGGCATCGAGATCTCGTCAATTTGCAGTTGAACTGGCAAGATGTAGCCGTAAATTATATGCTAACAGTTTCTTCTCTCGCATTTTTCGCTTGTCGAAATACCTTCCTGTTCTCTGCATTCCATCATAAATATAAGTTTTTCCTTTCATTTTTATCATCTCTGTTTCTGATATTCGTAATGCTATTGGCTTCTAAGAAGTTAGAGATTCAACGTTTATTTCCTGATATTTTAAATTTAGATGTGTCAACCAACTTAAAACATACAATCCTTCTTTTGTACCAACAATTTTTTCTATACATCGAAACTATTAGAACACGCAACTCAGATGTGTTTTTTGTTGACTAGTTGTTTCATTTTAGATTGATTGTTTAGTAATTAAATGACACTGAAAGACTATCCTTGTTTTTACCCTCGGTTTTCACCTCTAATGACTGCATTTCCTGCTAAAAATATAAGCCAGTGAAGACTAGAGAACTGTCTATGGGAGAAAAGTATGTCATAACGAAGTATGTGAAATCGTTCAGATCCATTGAAAAAACATTGGGCATAGCCAATGCAACAATTTGGAATATCCTGAAAGAAAATAGAAATTAATGATGTACTGAACAACATACATAGAAAATGTCGTCCAAATAAAACAACAGCAGTTGACGGTAGAAATATTGCGAGTGCTATGAAGAAACACCCAGAAATTGACAACAACATTCTCCACAGTCAAGAGGTGAACGCTTCGCAATCTACCGTTCGAAGAAGACTACGAGAACAGATAATATAGAATCCATACTACATGATGCAAACAACACACCAGCAGTAAGAATCGTAAGGCCAGATTGGAATTTGCAAGGAACTACAGAGATAAGCCACAAAACAACTGGAACTAAATTTTGATGAGACCAAGATAAATCTCAAATCGCAAAAGTGTGGGGAAAGAAAGGATCTGCTTATGATCCAAATTGTACAAAACCATCTGTGAAGAATGATATAGGTCCTGTATTGGCTTGGGCTTGCATTTCTACTTCTGGAATAGGCTTATTATAATCATTGATGATGTAACTCATGATGGTAGCATCAGAATGAATCCAGATATTTACAGAAATATTCTGTCTGTTAGTTTGCAGAGAAATGCATCCAAAGCAGGCTGTAATTCCTCATGCAGCAGGATAATGACCCAACACATATTGCCAACACAACAAATAACTTCATCAGGTGAAAAATTGGTCAGTTTTAGACAGTCGAAGTCAATCAGCGGGCCATAACCCAATAGAGCATGCATTTCCTCTCCTGATGAGGAGACCTAAGGAAGAACCCACTCGGCCGGGAAACAAACAATAACTGAAAGACGCTTCTGGAAAAAACATCAGGAATGAAAAATGCAACAGTTTGGTGATGTCAATGCGTTGTAGGCTTGATGCAATTTTAGTCCACAAGGGTTATGCAACCAAATATTAAACATTATTTATTTTAAGACTGCCTGTTCTTTTACTTTCGCTCAAATAAAAAATGGGGTGATCTGATACAAAAAGTGGTATCTCCAATAATCGGATTTAACATATCTAAATGTAAATACCAGGAAATGAAATGTGAAATTCTGAACTATTCTCTGTTATACATCTCTTGATCATAAACCAAAATATCATCTGTGAATAGCCAAAACAAATGAATTGGGACTCTATATATATATATATATATATATATATATATATATATATATATATATATATAGTCCCAATGTCGTGTACAGGTCTCCTCTGTGGCACATGCCAGGCGAGGCTACAATTGCAGGCTATCTTCTTAAAATAGGGTTTTTCCTTCATTGATGTGCATGTAAACTGTTTTCTTTTATAAGCTCATCTGCTCTATATTTCAATCAGATAAATAAATAAATATTTAACTATAAAATATACCGTATAAATTCATGTACCAGCCAATTTCATGTATAATGCAAGACCTGATTATTTTTGGAAGGATTTTAACTTTTAACCAAAAATACCTGTGTATAGTGCAATTCCTTCATTGTCTCCGTAAAAGAAACTCATTATAAAAACGCGCGCTATATACTACCAGTGTATACAGGATAGCATGCATTTAATAATGTTTTAGTTTATTTCTGTTTTAGTTTGAAAACATTCTCTCGCATAATAAAATCTTACACTGTCTAAATTTGCTCTAAGTTGATATGAGAATATTGGGTTCCACCCTCCGAATATGTGGACGGAAACTATAACTCAAATGAAGTCCAACCTGCTTCTTTTTGGATGAATTACTATTTATGTATATAAGTGTCATTGTTTTATTTCCAATGAGAAAATGCAACTTATAAAAATAAAACATAATAGTTAATGCATTAGAGAATTGTCTCTCCATACAGATATAACAATTTCTACCTGAGTGCAAGACCTTGAATTACACATTAAATTTTATATGTACCTCTAACACCTCGGCCTACGCGTTGAGATTTTATTTACTAATCTAGTCATTTACTTATTCATTTTTACTTTATTTTATTATTGTTATATTTTTCAGTAGCAGATACGTCTGCCTATCTCCAGCTCCATATTCCTTCCTCATCATTTATTTCGGGTTTAGGATTAGGTTTCCGGTTCCATCTCCTGAAGATTTTAAAAATTCGACTGCTAGGGTTCTTTTTTCCCCAATATGACTGGCTGGAAGCAACGACTCGTCATGTAGAGAATACCGTATTATCCGTGGTATGGTTGCAGTCTGCCGACTGTTGGCATAGTGCACACAGTGTTAGGTAGCGCTTTAAGAGGCGGCTCTGACCAACTGTAACATAACATTGATGCTCTTGGTTTGTCACCTCGCGCAGAGATATGTCTCTCGGCCGGCCCTCCTTGAGATCATATTATGATGTAGTCTGCGCCACCTTCCAATCGGCTTATGTTGACTTAGACGATCGGCTTCTTTTGCTTTAAAACTATATAATGTCAAAAGCGATTAAAGAAAATTAAATCAGTTTGCAAAGAAATAACTAAGACCCTTTAAATTTCTTATGGGATGTTTCCAGGAATACTTACTTTTTGTGAAACTAAACTCGTCAATCTAGACTACAGAATTATCTATTCCTGGATATCTTTCTCTCATTCAAAATGGCCGTATTGTCGATATGCATGGCTTTGGTGTCTATGTTGGCAAGGACACTGTGTCTGTTTCTCCCTATATGTGCTTCTGTATTTCGCTATTAATCTCGCCCATTTATCCCTTTTTCCTTTACCTTTCCTTTTCTTCTCGGCAATGGTACTTGTTAGAGAGATTTTCTCATTTGACAAATAATGCCATCTCTATATATTCATCTGCAAATTACTTTGTTTTTATCGACTACAATGTTTATCATGTCAAATGGCTTCATCACTCTAGTACTACTGATCTCACACACATCTAGACGGCTAACATCTCAACTGCACAAATTCTCACTCAAATACATTTCCCTACTCGTTCGGGTAGACATACTACTTTCATTGAACACTTCATCACCTGACAATTGAATTCATGTCGACCATTGCAGATCTCTCCTCGTTTGAACGTTAAACACTTGGTATTATGCAGTTATTTCGTACCGCCCGTCTGTTACGCATAAAAACGCTATTAAGAGGACATATTTTGGCACCATACTTCGATATTAGTTTGGAATTAACTTTTTTTAAATTTTCCCGTTAAAAATTGTGCCATTGAAATTTCATCATGTGTGAATACCGACATTGAAGCGCGTGCTATAACGATCTTCTTTGTATTCTCCTAACTTTTCAGCGATTAAAAGCAAAAATATGTTTTCAGGATATACAAACATGACAGTTCGAATCATGAACTACGCCTCTTTATATCCGCCTCTAATAAGTGTATGTGTCCACTCCACTATACTAACCTTCTCCACAATCCCAAGGTTTATGCTGTCTCTGGACGAATATTTGGCTTACTCCAATCGTTTCTAACTAATCTTGTGATGATTACGTATAGAGCTGACTCGCTTCTGTATCATTTCAAATTAATGCAGGGGTTTACTGGGCTCGGTCTTCGGAACTACCTGTTTTATTTATCTGCAGAAACGATCTTTGCGATGTCATCAGTTACCAACTAAGGTATTTATACTTATGACACAACTATTTCTTAGTAGCAAGTCCAAAAATGTTCGACACAGTAACACCGTTACTTCTCTCGAAAATTATCGCCAAACACAGGTTAAGAGAGGCAATGATTGAGTTGTACATTTAACACCTTCAAAACGAAACTATATCTTAATCACCATAAAGCATCTTTTTTTAGCTTCCGTCAACTTGGCTGTATTCTTACCTCCACAAGCGCAAATAATTGCAAGTTCTTGCACTCACGGTTTCCATTGACACGAAGTGGAAAGATTAAATTGAATCAATTATTAAATCTACTGCTACACAAGTTGGTTAAGGCAAGCGTGCCAGGCAATCCCTCTCGACAGAATCCATTTTAGTTGTAAACTTTACATTTGGTATGCACTGAATGTTGAAGCAATATCTAGTCTAGGACACCTGCTATATATCTCGAGATTCCCGATAAAATCTGAACAATGCTCTCTAATTTAATCGGTCTTGACCTGGCATCTCGACATCAGTTTCATTCCCACTACTCTCCGTGGCATCACTTTGTCTTTACTATAAATATTTTCATGGTAATTGTCATGATGAGCTGTTCCCGTTGCTACCTCGGCTGCTTGGACTTAGGCATTACTAATAGTTTGGCAGCTACGTTTCACCGTTTTACTATCGAACACGATCGAAGTAATCGTAAGTTCTATCCTAATAGTTTCTGTTGTTGTTTGTGGAACATACTTCCAGTTTCTTATTCCCTACCACCTGGCAATCGCCATATTATTCCTCCCTGATACTTATTCCTTAAATGTAATTTTTACTCAATAATATCTTAGGATTCTCTTTCAGTCTCAGTAAACCCTGAGTCTTTGTAGTTTTTTTTCGCTTGGGGTGAAATGATTATAATAAATATCCGAAATCTAATCAAAATGTAATACTGACCATAAACATTCCACACAAGTATTTTCAAAGAGAATGTACTGGAAACTGCTAAATGATTATTGACTAAACAAGAAGCACCTACCGACCATTAGCGTTTGAGGATCTCAGTATATCCATAATTGTTTCGGAAATATTTGTGACTATTTTAAGATTATTTAGATGGGGTAGGTTGTTCTGTATAGTGGGCTTGACAGAGTTGGTCGGTAGTATTATGCATCTGTTTTCATGTAATTTATTATTGCGGATTGTGTTATTATTTTTGTTTCGGTTGTAAATTTTGTATGCCTTTCTTCTTGCATTGTGGATGAAATGATATGGGTATTGTAGGTTTTTCAATGTGTTTTCCTAAAACACATATAGCAATAATATTTCTGAAGCAGGCATTTCTAAAATCAATTGTCAAAACTGTCCCTTCCGATATATTGGTGAAACAAAAAGAAATAAAAAAACATATCTATGAGCACAAAGAGACCCCACAAAAACAAACTAATGCACTAGTCATACATAGAAATAAATTCAACCACAATTTTGATTTTAAAAATGCTACTGTAATAAAAAATGACATAACTCACTGAGAAGAAAAATGTTCGAGAGTGCCGCCATTGAATATTATCCAAGTATATCACGTTTCCTAACAGAATTACTACCCTCCCAATCAAACGTACACAAATGTATCAAGAAATCAAAGAAAAGTTGTTGAATCTCTCAACACAACAATAAAACCATATTTCCACACGTGAGATTACATGGCATAATTTTCAGTTGAAAATATGAATACAATAGCGTTTTCTAAATTCTTCCAGTTGCTAAGGAAATTTTGTTTTGTTGTTGATAGTTACTATTTTTCAATAAATTCATTTTGTTTTTGCCTTATATATGCGCTACTTCCAAAATAAGGTGTAAGACACCCAACACGTATCGAAATAAATTTACGAAGTTTCACTTGGTCGGAAATTATTGCATTGCTTTGACTAATAAAATTCTGTTTATATCCGTACATATAATTTTCGTTATTTTTATCGAAATAGAATACTGCGTGCGTCAGGCAGCGTAAAAAATATGCATTGAATGCATTAATTTTGTGTTTTGTGTTAAATATAACGTTTACGAACGAATTTATTGTTAATACACTTATGCTCTCATAGATAATCTGAATTAAATCTTCAATTTCGTCAGCAAACTTGTACGACTTCAGTCTGTTCAACAGTGAGAGAGACAATTGGAAATGACTAAGATGCGATGGAGACACAGGTGTGTTGCTTTGATTCAATCAGTGCCGGGTTAAGAATCGTTGAAACTTTGAATGACTGAAAAACTATTTCAAACAATTACTGCACTTGTTTTATTTGAGGTGTCTGTGGTAATTTGTATTCAGCTATTTGGTTAGACCGCGCCAATTCTGCTCAAATAAACTCGTAACATGCAATTAAGAGACAGGTAAATACAACAATTATGGCAGGGTCATCAATTGTCAGATTTCAAAATATATGTAATATTCATATATAAAGGATACCAGTCATTTTTCTTATATATCGACATTAAGTTTTATCTGTTTCGTTTATTTGTCGTCGTTGACTTTGTATTCATAAACAATAAGATTTCAAAGTTCATTGACAGTTTGAAACAAATGCAGGGTTAGATGAGTAAATATTCTAAATTGCGTAAAAATGAAAATACATCTCATTTTAGCAGATATATTTACCATAGTTACATAATATCTCGAAATACTAAAGAGTAAATTTATTCAATATAATCGCTATTGGCTTCAACCACAGCCTCCAGACGACTTCGGAATCTCTTGCATCTTTTCTGTAGGGTCTCCTTGCTTAAGTTGGCGAATGTTGACATGCTTCAGTTATGTTAGCCTCTTACTCAACTGCGCCGCGCATATAATAACCAAGGGGATTGCAGTCTGAGGGCTTATGCAACCAGATTTAAGAGGTGATATGGTCACAGAAATTGTCTGACAGTTATGACTGGTTCCTCCTTGTGTAGCATTATGCAGAGACCTGCTGCCAGACAGTGGTTATTCCAGTATCCACCCTCTTGAACGAGGACACCACTACCTCAGCAGAGCACTTGATATAGAACACTGTGTTGATTTTTAGGCACTGTAGCAAGATGAATGGAGACATAACGTCGCCATCCCTCGTGATCACTCCAAACACCTTCGTTATCACCACTAGACTCATTCAACTCTTTCCGAATCCTCGACACTGTCCTCAGATTGACTCCCAGTCATTCTGAAATGTTCCTATTGGAGACTTCAGCACGAATTCTAGACAGTACAGCATGCCGTCTCAACATTTATGGCGGATTGAATTGCTTTATGGTACTCTTTTTTCTTCACAGACGGTGCCCAACCCAATTGACATTACTATCTTGTTTAGTCGACAAAATCAAAAACACACAACGCGCATGCACGAAATTAAAAATATACAATAGCGACACCCTGTATCCTAACTGAATAATGAATAACCCGTGTTAACTTGACAATTTAAAATGTTTCAGTGATATAGTTTATTGAACATATAGATTTCTAGGTTGATATCGCTTTCTCACATTTCTCTTTAAAATTTATTACTGAAATTCACACATATCAGACCAACGCGCAAATGTATGTTTATAATAAACAAAGAAAGCAAATAAGACATTTGCAAACGCGAAATAAACATTCCAGTTTTTATCTGCTGCCTCTAATAAAGAATACCTAATATACATGGCTTCATGGAGCCCGAATCGAAGCTTGCCAATATATTTGGTGACGGTGTTTCAGTTTACACCTTTGAAGGAAATGAATGGATAAGCTTCACGGAAATTGCTATTTGTTTTATTCGGTTTCGAAAACTGTTGTTTCTCTCTCAAAGCTGATTTTGTGTATCACGAAAGAAAATCAAACTAAAAAACCTTAATATACTGTTCGCCGTAAGATTGTTCATCAAACATCAATCAGTTTTTGTTGTTGAACTGTTTGTAGAAATTAACTCTTCAATGAGGGAAACAAAACATTGCCATTTATATGTACAATAAGCTACTGAATTTAAAAGTTTTCGGAAATTATTCATTAATAAAACAGATTGCTATTAATAGCAATGCTTTTCTATGTGTTGTATTCCCTTCCAGGCATGGATAATCATAGCTCTCCAGAAATTCCTGCTTAGCATTCTTTAATAACTCCGAAATTATATTTCTGTTTTAAATTTATGTAAGATCTTTAGTTATGTTACTTACCCTTTCATCTTGAATCTCTTGCCTTCACGCTATTATGTGTGTGTCAAATTCTATAAGCCCACATTCCTCATTATTTGTTGTACAAATTTCATGTCTCTTTCTGGTTCTACGAATGTTAAGAATATTTATGATTCTAAGTATGAATCCTTTTTTTTGTTCAACTTTCATTTAAAATTCCACGATGCTGCATTATTCTTATTCATCTATTCCAATGCGACTTCGGATTCCGACGTCATATAATTCGTTATCTGTTAAGGCAATTCTCAGGTATTTAAATTTGATTACTCGCATGATTTCGGAAGAGCCACTTCGTAACTCGCATCTGAGATTGTCCCCTTTGCTTTACAGCACTACATACTTTAGTTGTACAATGGGTGCCTCGTCTTTTTCAGTCTCTTTCCTCTATTTCTTTTTCCATTAGTTTCTGCAGATTTAAAGCAGTTAATCTGATTCTGTTAATAAATCCTGATAAGATTTCTAGTTCTCTTCGGATAATGTTGCTGTGAATGTGGAATAAATCCAGTGAAGATACGCATCATTGTTTAATACCACTTCTTTTTTCCAAATTCAGATTAACACAGGCTTGGAAAAATATTTTGCTAAATAAATGTGGAACATTCTGTAAAATGTTGAAAAAATCAGAGTTGATGACTTTCTGAGTTTTCAGGGATTCGTTATCCAATTTCGTTAACATAAACCCTGAACAATCAAATAATTACATTCATTTGAAAAGAAATTATATGGGTATTTGGAGTAAATCAAACTGGCCATAATATCGATCTTGACATCGAGTCCTTCTCCTATATGGCAGTCATATTTTTTCATAGTTATAACTTACCTAAGTATGTTTTAGTTTTATCTAGTACAACGGCCAAAACACTAACGTATTATATATAATTATTTGTGCAATAAGATGCCATTAGGAGATAAAATTGCCAGTTGCTACTATAATACCCTCGGAAGGGCGCCAAATATGACAAAAAGTAAGATATGAAAATAAACTACTTACCTGTCCGAAATAAAATTCTCTGAAAACTACCTGATGTAGTAGACCCATGAGAATAATAGATGCTTGCTGGCTTAAAGTTTGGGATAAAAACAGCAATAATAAATATTTTAGTTGGGATGTATGGTTGAACCTGTTTAGTTTGGGTTAGTGTTAGTAATTAAATGTACCATCTTTTGTATAACAGTAGTCAAAATATTGAGTGATAATAAATCCACTGAAAATACATCAAGCCCATCGCAATTCTGAAATATAGTTAGTGATTAAAAATAATAGCTCACCACTATAATTCCTAAAGGCTTGTCTAGAAACACTAAGCGTAAAATATAACTCTATTAAGGAAAGGAACACGTTTGTTTGAAACAACGGGCTCTGTACCACTATGTAATATCAGTATTTCTGTAGGACAGTAAAAACTGAACAATTTCCTCTAAGCTGAAGTGGAAACTCGACACAACATATGTTATTCAAAATGCTGCGAATATCATAGACATTTCATTTGAACAACGATGAAGTTTATTTTTAATGGAGCAAAAATCATACGTTCGCGGAAAAACCAATGATATTTCAAATCTTTGTGGTACATAATGAGGACATGAACTTGGAGTATTTGACACGTAAGGGAGCGGCGTATAACAGTATGATTGTATAAATGGCAGAATTGGAATTGCGAGTGATAGCAAAAATATTATCAAAATCTATGAAGGACAGAATGTTATAAAGAATAAAGATTTTTACGTCCGGAAACTAAAATACATACTCCCCAAAAGAGTTGAGACGCAGAACCGGAATAACGAAATGCCTATCACCTGCCTACCAACGATGTACAAGAACCTCACTACTATCATAACTGAGGGGACATGCAACTTCATTGAGAAAAATAAATTTAACCAGTAAAACAGAAGGGTGTAAATGAGGACGTTACGGGTGTAAGGACCGACTACTTATCAACAAAACTATTTGAAGAGGAGGTGAAAACAAGGAGAATAAACATCGAAAGCTTGGATCGAAGACAGAAAGGCGTTCGACAATGTGCCAAACTCATGGAGAGAAAATAAATATACAGAGTGTGCCCCATAACGTTAAAATACATAACAGAGAGCGTGAAAAACTATACGACTACACTAAACCCAAACCATAAAAATGGACTATGAACATCGAAACTAATCAAAAGAAATTCACTGTCACCACAACTTTTCTTGCAACAGCGTTACCCTGCTGCCTAGTGAACAACTACGGATACAAGTCACAGAATGGCAAACAGAATTAACTATTCTATATTTATGATCTTAAACTGTTTGCCAAGGATAAGAAACAGTAGAAAAATAATAACCATTGCCAAAACCTTCAGCGACGACATTGAGATAGAGTTCGGAATCGAAAAAAGTGTCAAAGATACATTCAATGGCAGTATACTAACGAAAACTATATATTTAGACCTCAATATCAACACCGACTTTCAAGAACTAGACCAAGATAGTGTATACAAATACTTGAGAATTACTGATATGGAATACGTTATTCAATTGTGAAGAATATTATAGGTGAGTTCGCCTGATACTAGAAAGCGAACATAATGGGGTCGATAAAATGGAGGCTATCAACACCTTAGCTATACCTGTAGTAGCATACAGCCTCAACATTATTAAATGGAAGTGTTGACTGACATTAAAATATTGGCTGCTAAAAACAGAAAAATGTTTACCCAAATGCGGGTGCACCATCAGAAATAATATGTTGATAAGCTGTACGTACCAAGAGGTTTAGCAGGCGGATGGTCTAATAAAACTTGAACTCTAAAAACTACGACAATCGGATTGAAAGCATACCTCACAATAAAGTATGAACCTTTCCTACAAATAGTAAAACACCAAATCCACTCTATCAAGAAAGAAGCAGCACGCTTCAATAAGCACCTAAATGTACCTGAAAGCCTACCAGCAATAAACAAAAGAATGCCATCTACGCCAAGCGAATAAGACTGAAATAAAATTAAAAAAACTTGGCCAAATGAAATTTTTAAAAAATCAGGGAAGATGAGGGGCTGCCTAGTAAACACCTAAATAGAACGAAAGCAGCATATGTTTACCAACAGAAAACACATCAGTCTCTGAGGTGCACCAGACTGAAATCTGAAATAGAAGGCCTAATTATTGCAGCTCAGAACTAAAGCCTCGTAAAGAGATTCTGTCACTGTCCCAAAATCAATGATGGAACTAACCCGAAATGCAGGAACTACGGAAAATATAATCAGAGTATCGACCATGATATCCCGGGATATCTCGAACTAGAAAAATCAATATACGCACAGATATAACAAAGTAGCGACATATGTACACTGGAAGATATGCAAGAAGCACAAAATCGAAAACACTGCGCGATGGTATCAACCACAAACAGAAATAGTTAACCCCCAAAAAAACGATGCAACTATCCTCTGTGATATTTAAATTAAAACTGACAGGGAAATAAATGCCAGTAGAGCTGATATTATCATAAAACAAAAAATTCAGAAGTTGTATGCTCATTGACATAGAAGTACAAACTGTGACAAATATCTCCATGAAAATTATCGAGAAATTGTCCAATTACAAGACCCTACAGATCGAGATTAACAGGGAGTGAGGAATGAAGTTTGAGACTGTATCAATATAAATCGGTGCTCTGGGCCTCTTGAAAAAGTGAAATAAAGGGTTCAGTTCGACATTCCAACCACCTGAAGAAGACCGTAGCGTACAACGGCCGAAACGTTGTGATAAAAATGGCGACAAAGATGAGGACAATAGCCCAAATAATGTAAATAATGTACATAATACCTCATCTCAGAAATATAGACAGTTAACAGCGTTGTTCGAAAGGAATTCTTTCTAACCAATGGAATACGAACTTTAACGATGAATATTCACCTCTTCGTACATAAAATGACGAATCTTAGTTGAAATTGTCATAACAGGTTTAAGTCGAAATATAGCTGGACAAGATTTTTATGAAAAGTCATAGAGTAGTGATAGGCTTGGTATGTTGCGTCTGGTGTGATGAGCTTGGAAAGTTTGAAAATTAAAAGCAAATTCAACATCAGTTATGATAATTAGTATAGTATTGCCACAACAGCTAATAGCTCCAAGTAATTATATAATTATGAGCTTACTCTGAGATAAAATTATCCCAGCTGGAATGGCTTTATCTTCATAGACAAATATACTAGCATTATTCGTTGTGTTATAGCGCCTAGAGAGAGTTCAAATATCTGGTCTAAATAAAAATACACGAAATACTAAAGAATTAGTAACCGCAAAAATAATTGGTGAATTTGTAAGAATGTATGGGAAAACAGGGACACACAGGAACGGAGAAGATCAAAATTTCACCGAACGAGAAAACACAAATAGTTGCAGTGGCATCGTTCTGAAAACGATATGATATATAACAGAAGTGTGCACCAATGTGAGATTGTGAACAAAGAAAACTAAGTGATGTTGTTTAATAATAAAATGAGTTCTAGGACATCTGCGGTTAGGGTAAATATTATCGACATCACTTTAGCACAGATGGCGTGCACAAAGCCAATATTGCATCTATGCCCTCACCAAATTCTTTATATTAAATAATAAAATGAAAAAGTGGGGGCATTATCGAAAATTTCTACTGAACCAATCTTCGAAGAATTTATTGTTTTGCTTAGGGTATACTTTAAATTTTTCTTTCGCATTTCGATTCCATAATGCTGTCGTTTTTTTCAATATCTATCTCTCATTTTCCCTCTGGCTAATATATATATATATATATATATATATATATATATATATATATATATATATATATATATATATATACATATGATGGACTCTCCCGTTGGTTTCAACGTATGAGGTTCCGACAACTGTGCTTATTCAACCCTGTGTGTAGGTCGCAAGTGACATTTCAGTCCTGCTAGTGATTTGCAAAGAAGTCTACAGATTGTGCAAGATTGTGGATTTTTGGAGTGTATGGCCGGTACAGCAGCAGATATTTTAGTCCTTTACCTATTGTGACGAAGCTTGGTGATGTTTGATGCTGCATTGTTCTTGATGCCATTGTAGCAAGTAGTCCTCCACTCATTGCGATCAATTGCTATGTCCTCAAACGTAGCATGGTCCATATTCGCAGCAGAGAGGTTACTTTTCAGTTTATCCCTGTATCTAATCAATGGTCGGCCCACGCTTCGATGACGACTGTCAAGTTGACTATACATGAGCTTTTTTGGTATTCTGTTGTCTTGCATACGTAGCACATGACCAGCCCAGCGTAATTGTGACTTCATGAGAAATGAATCAATACTATCAATATTACACATGGTGAAAAGTTCAGCATTGGCCATCCTTTGGCTTGGGTTTATTCCACAAATTTCTCGAAGACAGCCCTTGTGAAATACATCCAACTGCTGGATTTGTCTTCTGTACAGTGTCCAGGACTCTGAACCATACAATAGTGTTGTAAGGACTACAGCCCTGTAGACTTGTATCTTGGTCTCAAGCCTAATGCCCCGGGGTTTCCAGAGTCGGTGACGAAGTTTCCCAAAGGCACTAGAGGCTTTTGCTATTCTATTGACTATCTCATCATCCAGTGTTCCACTTGAGTTAACTTTGCTACCAAGATATTTAAAGTTCTTTACATACTTCAGATTATGTCCGTCAACTTGAATTGGTATTTCGGGAAAAACATGAACGGGTGGGTTTTGGTTGACGCCTCTTATTTTCTTTGGTGCGATGGCTGGCTGGTGAACAACTTCAGTTTTTGTAATGCTAATTGTTAAGCCGAATGCTTTGCAAGCAGCAGATAATCTGTCCATCAGACGCTGAGCTTCGTCAAAAGAAATAGCCACAAGCGCAGCATCATCAGCAAACAGTAAGTCACGAATTACACTGGTTCGAGTTCGAGTTTTGGCCTTAAACATCCGAAGGTTGAAAAGGCCACCACTCGTCCTAAATTGAATTTTGACACCATCCTCGGTCTCAGCAAATGCATGTTTCAGCATTACGGAAAAGTAGAGGGCAAACAATACAGGGGCCATAACACATCCTTGCTTTTTGCCATTTGTGACGCCAAAGGAATCAGAGGTTTCACCATTTGAAACAACATTAGCCTTCATTCCCTCATGGAATGATATTATGACTTGCAACATGTTCTCAGGTATACCGAGCTTTCGCAAAACCTTCCACAAAGCAGCCCGGTTCATAGTGTCAAATGCTTTTGTGAGGTCTACAAACACCATATAAAACTCCTGATTCTTTTCACGAACTTTCTCAGCAACCTGTCTCAGGGTGAAAATCATGTCTATGGTGCCCCGACCTGCACGAAAGCCACACTGCTACTCAGGGTAGATATCATCAACCACATGCTGCATGATTCGGTTCAAAATCAATCTGGCCAAGATCTTACCAGCTATAGAAAGAAGAGAAATGCCACGATGGTTATCACATGTCTTCTATTTCCTTTGTTTTTGTACAAATGATGAATTAGTGCATCTTTAAAGTCTTGTGGGACCATCCCCTG
>OZ038478.1:150924391-151016891 GCA_964036315.1 Acanthosepion esculentum | reverse complement strand
AATTATGCACGACAACACTTTTGCGGATCTACAGATATAAGAAAATTCTAAGAGTAATGGTACTTTATTTAAAAAACAGATTTCCTTTATGGCAGTAACATCTAGTCGTTTTCTTCAAGATGAAACTGTGACACGCTTCTACCGATGAATACTGGAAATACTATTGACAGAAAACTTTTGGAATTTTGAGAAGAGAAATACAAAAACTGTTACTATTGAGAAAGAATATTCGAAATTAATTTATAGCATATTGAGGAAAGAGAGCTTGCAGAATTAACACGCATGTGACAGATTAAAGGGGACGAATGTAGGGGGAAATTTCATGTGGTGATATGCAAATGAATTTGTATATAGGTGGGAAGATTTCTACATTTGGGTGTTATTTCTCTTTCCTTGACTACACTGCGTACTTGTGAGAACAAATGCACGATACAACATGGCATTTAACGGGTTTGCATGAACTGATGAGGGAGTCAAAACGAAGCGTGTTGCTAAAGTATCAAAAGGGAAGTAGAGCCAAAACCGAACGGGAAATTGTGGTCAGACATACTCAATCAATTCTGAAAGGAAATGGCGAATCAAAGACGATATGATTATTTCAAGTAATTCTACTAAACGAGAGCGATGACAAATGATTTATATATACATATATATATATTTATATACATATATATATATACATATATATATATTTATATACATATATATATATACATATATATATATATATTTATATACATATATATATACATATATATATATATTTATATACATATATATATATATATACAAATATATATATTTATATACATATATATATATATATATACAAATATATATATTTATATACATATATATATATATATTTATATACATATATATATATATATGTATATACATATATATATATACAAATATATATATTTATATACATATATATATATATATATATATATGTATACATATATATATATAATATTAGTGGTTAACACACAGAGGCATATATATACATATATATATACACACATGCATACATATATATATATATATATATATATATACACACACATACATACATACATACACATACATATATATATATATATATATATATATATATACATAGATATGTATGTATGTATGTATGTATGCATGTATGTATAAAATTCCAAGAGGACAGAAATCCAGGTAGAACTCAATTCCTAGGACAGAGTAAGCATATAATAAAAAGGCTTAAACACTAATATTCCATGGTTATAATTTATTACATCGGAATCGTAATTACGATCCAATTCATCAGACCTACAAATTAAAAAAGAAATCAGAAAAAATAACTCCGGAAATAAAAAAATAAAATTTACTGAGACTGTAAGTATGAGTGTGTGTGTGGGGCGACGAATGTGAGAGGAAAATGAAAGTTCTAGCTCAGTGTCGGGTTTAATTTACTTTATGTCAGCGATTCAGTAATGAATTATGCATAGGAAAATAATTCATATTCATCTGTATCTCACTCATTTAAACCGTCATTTAACTCCTGTCTTTAAAACTTCTATCTATTAAATTTTAATCCCCACCTTTACATTTAGGTATTTTTGTCCTTCTCTTGTCTGTTACCCCTCTCTAGAACTTTTAGCGTGTGCTATATTTATGGGACAAATTGCTCAATATCAGGGATAGAGCGTGTGCAAATATATAAGTGAACATAGAAGTCAACACTTAGAGGCGACAGTCTGTTTCATGCAATCGTCAGGCCACGAGTGCTATTATGTTTGTCGGCTATTTATATATACGGGTTAGTGGGTAGTCTATTTCACCGAAAATCGTTTATTATACGATACACAAAAGAATTAATTCTGAACTTGGGTAGGAATTATAAGTAAACCAGTGGAAAAACACAAGATCAAATAAATAAACACACAAATAAACAAACAAATAAACGACTTCCGTTAAAATAACCGCCAAAATAGAGTACCCACAATGCACCACTAACCCGTATTCTTAAATAGCCGAGAAAAATAACAGCATTCGTGGCCTGAGGATTGCATCTCGCATGAAACAGACTGTCACCTCTAAGTGTTGACTTCTCTGTTCACTTTTATATTTGCACACGCTCTATCTCTGATTTTGAGCACTTTGTCCCATAAATATAGCACACGCTAAAAATAAATTTATTCATATATATATATATATATATATATATATATATATATATATATATATATGAGTAAATAAATATTAACACATATATTGTGTCGTATATTTGTTCTCACATGTACGTAATGTAGTCAAGGAAAGAGAAAAGTGTATGAATAAAATTACCAATTAAACATAATATCATCAGAACTATATTTACCAGTGCTCATATTGCAATTTTTGCTGTTATTATCGCTGTTCCCTAGCACTCCTTATTACTGGTTCCCATAGCATTTCTATACTTGGTCGGCTTAGGATATTTTTGTGACCTAGCATATGTGCTGACTCCTTAAGTTTTTGAAATTTCCAATGATGTTCTTTGTCTATGATTTCAACCTTATCCCAAAGAGGGCGGTGATTTCCTTTTTCTCTCCATATGTGGCCAGCCACTCCAGACTTTGCCTCTTTACCTCATGTTACATCTTTTTGGTGTTCTTGAAGCCTTACCTTAAGGGGGAGGCCTGTCTCCCCTTTATATTTCTATCCGCAGCTGCACGGGATGGCGTACAGACAGTCTTTCGTCATGTTCTCATCTATGTGGGGATGGTTTTACACGGGAGAGGCATCTGTGAAGTGTCTTCCAGGTTTTGAAGGTTGTCCAGATGTTATTTGTATCGCAGATCCTTTGTATTTTCTCCGATAACCCCTTCACATAAAGCAGGCAGACTGTTTTCTAAGTGTTGTTGTACCTGCCTACCAAGTTTTTTTTGCTGCTGCCATGAACACAGGGTAGATGTTACGTTTGAGGCTACTGCATATACTGACCAATGCCTTATCTAATGTCTCTGGGTCGCCCCTTATGAAGTTTGATCGGTGTTGCAAGCAGAGGACAATTCTTTTTCTTTTACGCTGTATGGATGATAGGAGTTGAAATTGAAGTACTGCCCGGTGAATGTTGCTTTACGGTATACGGATGTATTGGACCCATAATCCGTTCGAGATATTAGGACATCCAGGAATGAGATTGTGTTCTTACTCACTTGCTCCATCGTGAACTGTATTGAGTTCACATGGTCCAGTAGAACCTAGGCATCTTCCTGGTGTGGCCAGACTATGAAGGTGGCATTTACGTAGCTTAACCATAGAGTTGGCCTTAGAGATATAGATTCTAATGCTATTTCTTCAAAGTATGCCATGAATATATCCACCATTGCTGGTGATAATGGCCAGCCCATTCCTGTCGATATATGTGGGATCCCATTCCGAAGTGTGCTGTTTGTGTACAGAAAGTTAACATCTCCATCAGATTATCTATTGGAATACTGGTCCGTTCTCTTAGGGATGAGTCAGAAACCAATCTGTCTCTGACTACTGAGAGTTCCTCCTCCGTTGGTACCTTTGTGAACAAACTCACCCCGTAAAAGCTCACCGTCTTGTTGGCTAGGGTGGAGGCAACTTTGATTATTTCCACGAATTTGGCGGAGTTTCGGACATATGAATTTGACTTTCCGATCAATGGTTCAATTATATCTACAAGGAAGCGACTCAGAGTATGGAACACAGACCGTATATGTGAGGTAGCTTGGAGTAAACCTGCGATAACTGCCTATATATTAGGTGCGACATAATCCAACACATATCACTCAATGATCACAAAAAACATCACATTTATTATCCACAGTAAAAAGTTTAAAGCATTTAATTTAATTATTAACAACACCAGGCTTAATAAATCTCCCTATGTAAATATAATATTTTCGCTAAATTAGCATACCCTCTGGGAGATTGCAAATCCAACACTATAATCAAATATCATTATTAAATATTTACATCGAGAATCAGTAATTCTTACAGATTGACCTGTCACCTGTCGAAATTTAATGCAATCTGTGAAAACATCGGCCAGTATATTATGAACGACCAAAGCACATTTATCAATATAACTACGAGTTGAAAACTTCAAAATATTCTCCAGCACCCAATGAAAAGAATGACTCAAAACTTTATACAAATAAACAGCCTAGATTAAATAACATATCATTCATCACAGGACAAGATATATTAAAGTGCTTATTATTTAATTAATGTGCCTACATATCTTATTATATTTTATTATAATAAAATATTTGCGCATAAAAGAAAATAAAAGATTGAATTAAAAAATCCAAACAATCGCAATAATTACAGGTTAGACGTAATGCTAGAGTATTTCAAACGTCCAGCTTCTGAAAGAGTACCAGAATATGCAGACAAAGGAAATCTACCACCCAGTCACGACACCGGTCCTGGGATTTTGACTGCGAAAGTCGAAAGTCTTTGAAGATATGTAACAAAATATGAATTTCAAACAGTTGAGAACTATACTCAAAATCTTATTCTATCAACAGTAGATTTAGTCATCTAGTGAACAATTCTCGATCTTCCAGATCAACTTTTCACTTCTGCATCTAACGAACAACTTACATTTTTCACAAGTAGCATGGCCCGGCGTTGCCCGTGCTTGTTTCAAAAATCCTACGACTCATATAGCAATCGTTATCACTTGACTTAAAATATTTTTTCCCTTCCTTTAAAGGAGTGCCCTTTGCCGTGCTGATGTTGCTACATGCCTTACTTCTTGACTATCTCACCCTGCGAATTTTTTCTAAGCTCTATACTAAACATTAAATCTGTTACGTAAAAGAACTAAACAAAATGAACACAAAACGATCAGCTTTAAAAAAAAAGGACACGTAACTGAAAAAAAAAACGAATTAAAAAAGAATGTTAATAACAAATACTTTTTCACACTCAACCCAATTCTGCGGAATCAGAATCAACGTTGACTTTAAGCAAGCGAATGAGCCAATTGGAGTAAAGTGCCATGCAGATTTAAATTTTTCCCACTCGTGACGAATGCAGCAATCGATAATTTTTTCATGCTAGCATCCTAGTTAAAATTCATGTCAGTCAGCTGTTGGCTCTCACGCTGACCAATAGAATCTTCCTGCCTATTCGTGGCAGCCAGCTATAGGCTCTCACTCTGGCCAGTAGAAAATGGCCGTAAACTACATGAAAACTGCCGTAGAAGCATAAAAAATCGATTATTTCCAATATCGATGGGAGTTGGTAAACGCAAAGTCTGTCTTGGCCTCTGAATTAACCTGGAGCATGTGCATGTAAATTTTGGTGCAAATCCGTCGAAAATTGCGGCCGTGCATTCGTTACACACACACACACACACACACACACACACACACACACACACACACACACACACACACACACACATCCTGCCTTTTATAGATATATATATATATATAGTATATACATAAAACCATCACCGTAAATAGCACCTATATATTGTTTGTGTCGCATGTGTTCTTTTCCAGAAAGAGGAAACCAAAATCGTGAAAATACAACTACTTCATCATCGCCCCAATCGGATAAATACATATTGTGAATTATTTTATGATGTCAGGTGTGCATTAATAGTGAATATAATATATATGATGACTTCTCCTGCCGATTTACACATACGAGGATCTGACAACCGCATTCATTTGTTTAAGTTGCATATGACACTTCAGTAGCCTTGATCCCTTGTATACGAGTCCATATATATTGTGCAGCAGCGAGCATATCGGAACATAGCGATATTTGCTGACGCCGTTCTCTGTTGTCTTTCCTTTCTAACTGGTCAATACTACAGATTTCAACATTTCTGATACCACTCTGGCAAAAGTATCTCCAGTTATTTCTCTCCAAGGCAATGCCCTCGATGTTAGTATGAGGCACATTGACAGCTAAGAGGTTACAATTTAGCTTGTCTGTATGCTTGAGCAAATGCCGTCAGATATTCCTTTGCCGACTGTCAAGCTGGTTATATATGAGAAACTTATGTATTATTTCCTCTATCATCATTTCACTGTGTCAGGAAGGTCTCATTTCCACCAACGTTGCATTTTGTTGCATTGAAAACCAAATGTATAGCGACAGAGGCATTCGGTTAATTGATAGAGGCCCATTATTTTATCCACGATTCTGAGCAAAATAGAACAGTGTCGGTAAAACAAACTCTGTAAACTCGCATTTTGTTGTTCAATTTGATATCTCTCTCATTTCATAGGCGGTAGCGAAGTTTCACAAATAGATGTTTATAATTGCCGATCAGATTTGTTATTTCCATCAAGGGATTCATTTGCATTTATCTTACTTCCTAAATATGTAAAAGACTTCACATCAAGTTTTTTTTTCATCAACCTGTATTAGCGTGTTTGAGAAATAATGAACTGGTTGAAGCTGTCTGACATCCTGAATCTGATTTGGACACGAATGTGTATGATGGATTACCCCCGTTTTCTTTATGGTAATGGTAAGGGCAAAAGCGGTTGACAAGTTATTAGGCTTCATCCAGGAATGATGCCACATGTGCATTATCATCAATAAATTGCAAATAACGAATGACACTACTTCGAAGTGTTTTAGATTTGAACTCCTGATGGTTGAAAAGGGCACCGCTCGTTCGAAATTAAAATTTAAAACCAGTGTCCATGTTACCAAATGAATATCTGAGGATCACTATGAAGAGAGATAAGAAAACAGCGGCATTGCACAACCTTACTTTGGACCATTTGTAACATCAAATAAATCATAGATTACGACAGCATCTTTCATTCCCTCGTGGAAGGAGATTATAATATTAAAAATGTGGTCTCGGATTCCAAGCTTTTTAAGAACTTTCCAGAAAGATTTTCAAACTTGAGTATCGAAGTAAAGTCAACAAACACGATATACAACTCATGATGCTTTTGAAACAATGAAGGTGATCATGGTCAGAAAGGACGCTGGTGGTATGAAAGTAACTTGTGATATTGATGTGCCTTAAGTCTTTCTTCATGGTGATGTCGATATGATGCCAGTATTTCGATCAAAGTTTCATTGACGATGTCTTGTGGTAATTCGGTTGCTGAAAGTAGGTTTCAGAATACAAGAGTGTAATCTCTGCAAATAGAAAGGCATGCAGGCCGTCTATGGTCAAACGTCCAAAACCATGATGTTCCAGAAAAACCTTCCTATACCCAGTCATCGTTACTCCCCCGAGCATTGGAATCCCCTTTTAGAATAAGTATATCTCTTTGTTAGTGGGAGATACCATTTAGTAGTTATATAAGTAAGCTTTTTCTTCTGGGTGCATAGCATGTGATAAGCGTCGGATTTACGGTGTGATAGAGCGTCGTGATACTCTCCGGTAGACCTCTTGGAAGGGAGCTCAGTTTTTTGCAAGATCGGTTTGCAAAGCCAACAGCTGCAGTTCTTCAACTCAAGAGAAACTAATGCTCTTTTTCGTTCTGGTGCCGAATCACTGAAATGCAGTTTGCGTATATTCCAAGAGCCAAGGTTTAATTTCTTAAATGTCTTCTTGTCCGGACTGCAATACTAGATAAGCAGACAGCTGCAACTGACGGCCAGGTTGAGATTGTGAGCAAGCAATATTTAGGGCTCCTTTTCTCGCCCCTACATCGGATTGGTGAAAGAAAATAAAAATAAAAACTTTATCTGAATAGGAAGATGAGATTGAAAGTATTTTGGACAAATAATAATTATCCGAAAGAAAATTTTGGAATTTTTCCTTAATCAATTTTCTACGGCTACCAAGAAGGTAATTCGTAGACTTCAAAAGATTAAAACGTATATATATATATATATATATATATATATATATATATATATATATATATATATATATATATATATATATATATATATATATATATATATATATATATGAGTGTGCGCACACACACATGTATATATAACATACATGTATATGGAGAGAGATAGGGCACCTCTGCGTGGTGTAATATTTAGCAAAGTTATCTAGCTAATATCATTACGACTGAATTGTTAGTTCAATCCTCATTGGTTGCCCCTTACTTTCGACCTTGTGCCGCATCTAACCAACGCTTCGAAAACAAATATGGCGAGAGATAGAATTTCTAAATTCAGCGGAAACGAAGACACTTCTTTTCTTTTAGAGACTATTGAGTTTTGTGTTAGAATGAATCATTTGATTTAATATTACTTTTAGGTCATAGCACAACGATGTGAACATTCTGTCTTTTGATATATTTCCTTTAATGGCTCTAATGATGCGTGTTCAAAGATAAACGAGAGCTTCAGTGATTTCGGTCTCTAAGCGATTGCTTGATATAGGACTAAAATTTAGGAAGATAAAATTGTGTGCCATTTTTGTTTGTTCGGAACGATCTTATTTAGTCATCCGGAAGTTGATCAATTCGTCTTGAATATTTCATTTTACCACCAGTTTTCCAATGTCAGACGAAAATCTATTTGTTGTCATATTCTTCTCTTTATATATATATATATATATATATATATATATATATATATATATATATATATATATATATATATATATAGTTCACTGGATAGCAATCTTTACTTTTCCTTCCCAACATAATCAGATCGCACTTTCTGTTGCTCACGGTTTCTTCCCATTACACGCTCTAGCGCCTTTACCACACCTCACAATCTCTAGTTCTTTTCCCGCTCAGACAGTCTAGCGCATTCCTTATCTCACACTCTCTCTCTGCCTTATTCCCCTCTCACTCTTTCTGCCCTTCATTCCCCTTGCTCACCCTCTCTAGCACTTCATCCCTCTCCTCCTCACACACTCTCACTAACGAGTTATCCCCAAACACTCTCGGGTTGAATCACCCTCACTCTCGTTCTCTAGCGTTTTTTTTATCCCCACTCTCTCTATCCATCTGTAGTGCTTTATTCACCCTCTCTCTTTATAGCGCTTCATACACTCTCTTTTTCTCTAGCGCTTTATCCCCTTCGCTTTCTAACAATATTAATCAACTCGCTTCCTCTCTCTAGCTATTTATTCTCCTGGCCTTCACCCGTTTTATTCCCCTACTGTCCCTGGTACTTAATCCCCACTCTCTCTATATAACACTACATTCCTCCTCATTTCTCTAGCTCTTTATTACTCTCTCCCTCTTTCTCTCTTTTGCGCTTTATTCCCCTCTCTATCTCTATAATTATAGCCCTTTATTTCTCTCGCTCTCTCTCTCTTTCTCTCTAGCGCTTACCCCTACACGTTCTGTCTGTTTCCAGCATTTTCTTCCTCTCTCCCTCCCTCTCTCTCTCTCTCTCTCTCTCTCTCTCTAGCGCATTCTTACAATCCTCTTTCTCTCTCATCCCATCTCTTTCACTGCCTTTTTTATAGTGGCTCACTTGTGAATTAGTTGTCTTCTAATTGCCCATTGATGAAGAGGTTGCTTCTGTAGAAAATCGTAATAATACGATTCGCAGTATTTGATTTTATTTCTATTTTCAAGGTTATGAAAATTATAATCACTAAATACTATATAAAAAGTGAACGTTAGGTGAAATTTAAGAAGATGAAAGAAGAACTGAAAACTGAATGGATAGTTGCAAAGAAAACCAGAGGAATTTACCTATAATTCTATATTTGCGCAATATAAGGGCAGAACAAATTTGTCAAAGAAGCAAGTAGTCCTGGGATCAGTCATAATCAGGAAAATAGGCATGAACGCCAATTAAAGTAACCGACACGTATACACACACAATGTTTGAATCTGAAGTTTTAAAAGTTGACATATGTCTTAACATTCAACATTTATTACATTGACAATAAATTCTTTTGCAAAGAATAAATGATTTTGATAAGAATCGAATGATACTAGCTCTACTTTTGTTTGTATACGTTAAATTCTTCTTTTTTTCTTTTTTAATCTTTGTCAAATGCCATGTTCCTTAAGGAACAAGAAGAACATACATACACATTCTACTATGAATGGTATTATATTTTATCGGACAATTTTAGGGTTTCTGATGAAAAATAGAGTTATGAATTTATTTCTTAAAAATTATAAACAGCGACATTTTTGAATATCCACTGAATACACAGTTAAGGATTGAAGAAGGTGAAGATAGCTAAATCTATGTATATGTTTCTCTCATTTCATTTTTCATAATGAGCAATTTGTTGTAGACAGCAAAGAGTTAAGAAATTTCTTAATAGTTTTGGCGCCATGCGTTTGGCGCCATTCATATGGCTACCATTCATTGACCAGGATATTTAAAAAATAATTCTTGTTTTCAGTTTAATGTTTTGGTTTAGTCGCACTTAATGTTGTTGGGTGACGTCTAATAAATATTTTTTTCCGTTAATGATGAGTACATATAGAAAGGTTAATTTGTGATATATTCCGTAATTAAGGTGATGATGTTTTTCCTGTCTTACGTGTCTGTAAGTGATAGATTTTACCTTGTATACACTTCATGTTCTGACTTTCAGTTAAATGAAATCGTTAGAGAGGCAACTTCAGATTTATGCCATTTCCTTCATTATGGCATTTGAGTCTCAGATACCCATGCACTTTTTCCTTATTATTTGTGAGCCTAATACAAAATCGATCTAAATAAACGAGGGTAGGTTTGGGAACTGTCTCAGGATGCAATAAACGATATGGCGTTAATAATCTCAATGGAGGCCAGAAAATTTCCTCATACAATTATCACCTTATCTATTAAGAACCTGAAGCAATTGTCGCAAATTCAGGGCCGAAAATCCAATCATTAAACTTGTCGATTTCGACACTCTGTTAATCACCGCCAATGGCTTTATATGCGTTCAAAGGTAGGTACAGTATTCTGTACCCAGCACATCTGGGTCATTTAATCAACCCGGTAGGTAGTAACCATTTTCTATTATGAACGACGGAATGTCTCTGTGCCAGTTTTAATTTATATAATTTAACAAACGGAATAGACAGGCACACACCCTCTGCCTTTTTGAAGGTAAATGGATTTCTTCCGAATTGAGCATTTCTAACTAATTTTGTGATTCAAAATGAGTAATCTTTATGTATTTTTCTTAAAACTTCTTTTGAATATTCCTGTTTCATCCATGATTCTTACAGCATCATTCCATAGAACAACATCTCGGTTGTATCAGTTCCCCTCATCCGCGATAAGGTTTCAATCATCTACTGCCATATAAGCATATGAGACCAAGCAGATTCCTCTGATTATCGCCCATTGAAATTCTAATCGAAAGTCTTGTGTTTCTAATTGTGTACATTTTCTATAAATTTCTTAATGGTAATTATAATATTAGGCATTTCCTTATGACGAATGATTAGGCATTCATAGATTGAAAAGCTAATATTGTCACCTGAAATTTACAAAAGCTGACCATGAAAATAATTTTACAAGAGAATTAGTCTCCCCAATCCAGTAGCTTTTATCGTTCTTTCCAGTATTGATGGTTGTTTCCTGCCTAAACTTTTATTAGAAGTATTGCGAAATGTCAACATTTTTATTGGCACTATTTTCTCTTCCTATTAGATGTGAGAATAATTTTAGTTTCTGAATTTTGTTTTTAAATGTTTCCTAGTTTTCTATTGTCTAAAATAATTTCGCATCAATGTGTGAAATTTCACGAGTTTTGTTTTGGATTCACTTTTGCGTGTGTATTAAGCAAAGTTTGTAAATTCGAGTCTTTTTAATTTCTAACAAAACCAATAAGTCAGTGATTAGCATTTGAGTTTTTAAATCTAGATCTTATTTTGTTCACTACATAAAGGTCCCCATTTAAATAATATAGTTTAATTATTTTTTTCTTTTTTTTTCAGTAGTAAAAATATGCGTTGTTTTTTTCTTCCATTTAATGGTTCAACCGGTTTTTGTTTTATTTCTTTTTCATCATGATCTTCATCGATATGATACTGGGAATCGTTCAGTTCCGCATTTCATTCGACAATATCTCGTGATTTTGTATTTTTAGAAATATATGCTGGTTTTAGTCTGTTAATAGAAACATTATTATGAACATTTTAAAATATTTCGGTCATAAAATATTTGTCATGTCGGCTTATTACTTGGAATGGGCCTGTGTATGGTGCTATTAAAGGTTTCCATACTATGTCCGTTCTCAGCCAAGTATATTCACAGTTTTGTAAATCTTTAGGAATATATAATTTAGGTGTAGAATGTAAATATCCGATGGAAAAATCTTCCATTTCAAATTTTTGCATCTCTTCAGCTAAAGTCTTGATGTGAGAGTTTGTTAGTTCTATTTCTTCATCTTTAGCAGGATCGATTAACAATCACGGAACTTGAGCTTGACTTCCCGTTAATGCAGTAAACAGGGCAGAGTTGGATTTATTAGGTGTTATCCTGATTCCAAGAAACACAATGAAGCTGATAGACAGGATTATTTCCTTGTTATTATTGCTGTCTTCAGAATTCTATGTGCTCTTACTACTAAACTGTTTTTCAGTGGGTGGTATGCTGTTGTTCTCAGTCGGTGAAAACCAATTATTTTGGATAATCCTGTGAACACTACAGATTCGAATTGGCTTCCTCTGTCTGTTAAGACTTGTAGTGGAACACAGAATCTCGAGATCCATAAGTCTACGAAATCTATTTTTACTGATTGCGCTGTGATCTCCGATATTGGGCATGCTTCAATCCATCTGGTGTTCCTATCAATACATGTTAAAATATAACGATAGGTTGAAAAATAAGGATCAGTAGGATTCTTTACTGGCGTTAAGGGCCCAGCAATATCAATATGCACCGTCTGAAAGCGACTGGAAAATAATTCGAACGGTTGAACTTTACTTCTTGTATGTGCTGTTATTTTTGCTTGCTGGCACTGCTGGGATTCCTTACAACAATTTATTTTATCGATTTGGCCTTTTCAGGCCAGTAATATCTTGCTTTTATGATTTTTATAGAGGCTGATGTACCAGGATGTGATAAATTATGTAGACTGTCAAATACCGATTTTCTTAGCTTTTGCGTGACAAAATGTCGTGGAAAAGATAATGACACGTCACATAGCACTACTTCGTATTTGTTTACAGTATATGGTTTCAGACGATCATGGAAACTTTCTATTGCATCGTCAGTATTTTGTTGTGTCCCTTTTTCTTGTAATTCGCAAACATCAATATTGGGTGCCTTTGCTGGTCGTGATAAACAATCGGTTACAATATTTTGTGAACCTTTTATGTAGGATATATCGTTAAGTTATTCACTAATGAAACTGAGGAGTCGTTGTTGTCTATCAGACTTTAATTGAGACTGGCTTTTAAAAAAACTGAAAAGTGGTTTATGGTCAGTCATTAATAACACATTTCTTCCTTCCACTAAGTGTTTAAAATGTAATACTGCTAGGTAGGCAGCTATTAGTTCCCTGTAAAATATTTCTGTTGGGTTTGTGATAATCTTTTTGAAAAGAACACAATAGGGATCGATTGGTTATCAATCATTTGATGAAGAGCTGCTCCTAGGGCATAATTCGAACTATCTGGCACTAGCTGATAATTATCTTCAAGTCGGGAAACGCGAGAGCGTTTACATTTGTTAAACAGTTCTTTATATTTTTAAAAGATCAATTCTCTTCCTTAGTAAGCGTTATTGTGTTAGATCTTTGTTCAAGATGCATTCGCTCTGTCAGCGGTAATATCATGTTGCTGAAATTTGGTACAAGTTTGTCTATTAAAATTCGCCATTCCGATAAATCTGCATAATGATTTAGAATCATTTCATTGAGGAAATTGCGTAAGTTCATTTAGATTCTTTGTACTGGGTTTAAGTCCATCAGCTGAGATGTGAAATCCTTGAAATTCGAGCTCGGTAACAACAAATGTAAATTTTGAAAGAGAGATTTTAAAATCATACTCACTGAGTTTCTGTAGTACTTCCTCAAGATGTTTATAATGGCTATCTTCGTCATCCGAGAAGATAAAGATATCGACGATATAAGTGAATGTACATTTTAGGTCACGAAAAATACGATCCATTATCATTTGGAAGGTACTAGATGCGTTTCCCAAACCGAAAAACATATAATTGTACTCGAATAATACACAAGGTGGGGTTATCGCTGTTTTACATATGTCATCGTGGTATACTGGTATTTGGTAATATGCTGATAACAGATACATTTTCGAGAAAACCTTTTTGTTGTGCAATTTAGATGACAGAGAATTTATGTTTGGTATCGGGTAGCGAGCGGGTGTTATTATTGCATTTAGTAACCTGTAATCACCTACGGGTTTGTAAGTACTGTCAGGTTTAGGTACCATATATAGGGCTGCATTCCATTCTGATTTTGAAGGGGGAATTCTTCCGGTTTTCTGAAGCTTTCGAAATTCTTTCATCACTATGTTGTATGTTTGAGGTGATAATTGTCTAGTTTTTGAGACGGAAGGCGGATTACTTCCAGTTTCTATATTGTGGAATACCTTGGGTTTGATAGCGTTGATATTTCGATGTGGAGAGATTATATTTTGATATTTCTTTATGAGGTGTTTGACTGTTATGTCTGTAGGATTGTCTTTGTTGTCGTATCTATTAGTTTACTATTAGTACAATCAACCAATAGTTCAAAGTGGCCTAAAAAGTCATAACATAGGAGAGGTTTGGTCGTTTCTGCAACAAGAAAGGTCCAAGTAAATTCTCTTCTGATGATATTTAATGCTAATATGATTATTGCTTGGCCAGAGCATTGTATGTTTACTTCGTTAGCTGCTAAAATAGAGATGTTGGCTGGGTGGATGATGACACCGTTTAGAAATTGTTTTGGTATTATTGATACAGCTGCTCCTGTATCTAAATCAAAATTCACTTTGTTAGGCTCTAAACGTAAGGCTACTTCAAGAAGCGGCGAATATGCAGAAGCAATCATATTACGCTAAACTAGTTTTCCGGATTTATGTCCGTTACATGTGAATTGGGTCTTGAACTGGGTTTTATTTGCACATTTTCCTTATTAGGCCATTTGCACCAGGGTTTGCAAAATGTTGCACGTTCAGCAAAGTAAATGTGTGCTCGACAGATTTTGGGCTTCTGGTCTCTGTGAAACGGAGAGTTACCAAGTGAATTTTCCTTCGTTGCATTCTGGAATCTTTGCAGTTGTCGATGGCTTTCTCTAGACACTTGCTGGATATGTGTTGTTTCTTGTCTCTTATAGTACAGAAGAAGATCATCGGACATTTTCCTAATTGATCTATTCCCAGATCTGTTTGCGCGGCTAATACTGGTTTTATAGAAGTCGGTAGCGCTTGTATAAATTTATGTTTGAGAATATCTTCATTTACTCCTATGCCAGTGTCTAACAACATCAAGTTTTTTAAGTAAGTCAAAGGTCGTCCTGATATTGCTGAAGATGACATCAGATTTTCAAGCACCTCTGATTTCGACTTTTCATATGCATTGATTACGGCTTCCTTCAATGTATCGTACTCTTTTAAGTGTAATAAATTTGTCGTTATTCTTTCTACTATCTCTGGAGGAAGAGATGCCAAACGGTGGGATAAATTTTGTTGAGCTTGTTTTATGTTTGTAATGTTGAACTGTGCTTCCATTATAGCAAGTCAGGAGATTACATTGGATTCAATAAATACGGGTGTTTTGATGGTCACCGATTGTATTGATGGTTCCTAGTTGATGATCATTTGTTCTGTATCGATTCCTTTTACTGCCATTATTCTTGCGGTTGAAAAACAATTTTTTTGACGTCGGGGTTCAACAATTTATACTAGGTTATCTGTAATAGTGAAGTGTATGAGTGTTAAAACAGATTAGTTTGATTATTTGGCCTTGTTTGTTAGATAGCCCATCATAAGAGGGGTATAAAACAAGAAAATCAAATTGTAAAGTGAAACAACAAATTTATATACATATAAATCAATTTAGGTCTTTACAAATAAAATTAATATATTTTGGTTGATACTTGGACGACAAAATTTTCGTATTAGTTCTTGCAAGAATGAGTTTATGTGTACGTAGGCAGGAACGTATGTGTGGACGTATATATGAGCGATATCGTATGGTAGGAATGCCTTTGAAGTAATCGCACAGGTTTAAAATGTTCCGTTCGTTTATCATGTATAAAAGATGTGAAGGAGAAAGGTAGAGATAATAATAACGATCGCTTGACTTTTGTCAAGGGACGTGTTAAATACGCTCGTCTCCTTCTCGTTGGTGACACGCGAACTTGCCCGTCTTTAATTTTGGTTATGGGCTCTTGAAAAGGTAATTTGGGAATTCACTGCCGGATATGATTCGGGCCTTTCCATTGGACGACGAACAAATTTCACTTCGGGTCGGGAAAATGTCCGTAAAAGAATTTGTTTTTGAGAAATGAAGATTATTTGAATTTTGTTTTTAAATGTTTCCGAGTGTTTTATTGGCCGAAAAACATTGCGCATCAATGTGTGAAATTTCACGAGTTATGTTTTGGATTCGCTTTTGCATGTGTGTTAAGCAAAGTATGTAAATTCGAGTCTTTTTAATTTCTAACAAAATTAATGAGTCAGTGATTAGCATTTGAATCTTTAAATCTAGATCTTGTTTTGTTCACTACATGTCCTTACGCGTGACTGAACACTGGCTGAGATTAGAACAATCCCACCTTATCAAATGTATGCCTTTGTGACTTATTAATTCTCATGGCATATGACAAAAGGCCAAGAAACTAGGCTATCCCAAGTTGAATCGCTAGTTAGAGTAGATTGAAGCCACCTTTATTCTGTGGATGATGACAAGTATGCCTGTTAATAAAGGAAGCCTCATTTAATATTGATGTATGGCCAACACTTCCAGTCTTGCACCATTGCAGAAACCATTGTAGATAGAAATGTTATGAAGAAGCATTACTATTGAACCGAGTTTTAAACTCGATTTATTAGGAGGCATTCCTCATGGTGTCAAAGTGTTTAGAAATTCAAGTGCTTTAGTGCAGCAGGATGATCTGTCAAAACTCTATCTGTTCTACAATACCTAGAAGTTGTCTCAAAATTTCTGCAATGACCGACAAGAAGTCTGAATAGCTTGGCGAAAGAATTACTCTGGTTCTTCTCTCTTCCTCACATGTATTGTTGAAAATATCATCCACCAGAGAGCCGTCAACGAATGGAATCTGAGGCACTTCTATGACATCAACAGAAAAATTAGGATCTTGTGAAGCTCTCAAAATTCCTCTTGATCTGCTGTTGACCTGATCTTTTGGCCAAATCTGTATTAGATGAATATCGGCCATAGCGGAGAAGTTTTAATACAAATTTCAATGATTGCCTCACGATTTCCTCTTGGTAATATGGATAGGACCTGCCTAAAACTTACCCCCCAAGAGCACAACTTTACCATCATACCCAGCAGGGTTTGTCAATAGCATGAAGGGAAAATCAAGGGATCATAGAAGCCTCATCCAAGATGATCCAATCCTGATTTCGTAAATAATTTGCAGGGTCTGAAGTGGCTAGTACATTACAAACGCTGACCTCCGTGAGTGGGGGAAGCAATTTGAACAAACTATGGATAGTTTTTCCACTTGAGGGTAGTTTAAAAGCAATGCCTGTACAAGCACCACTGCACAGGTTGCAGTTGTTCTTTCTCAGAAAAGAAATTGTTATGGTCCAGGTTAGATCCAAGGAATAACAACACGAACACAAAAATAGAAATAACGAAGATATATTGCACGGAATAATAATACACGATGTGGAAGGTTTTAGTATGACTGTCAGTCTGGTTTGGAGTGAACTACTATCGGCTCGATTCGATTCGTCCCTCTCTCTTGAGAGGCGTAGTATACATAGTGTTAGGAAGAGTTCATTCTGTAGTTAAAGGTGAGGACCCATAACAGAAATCATGGTATTAAAATTATGATTTTGCTCACAACCTCCTGGTGCATCAACACAGAAACAAGAGTGGTTGGGCATCTCAATTCTCCTTTTCTTTACAGTTCCAAGCACAGCATTATCAAATAGTCTCTGTTCATCAGTAAGTGTTGCAATGCCTCGGTGTTCGAAGTCTTCATGATGGTCAAGCTGCGTTAATTCAATAGATTCAGCCAGCCCAGTTGCTAAATCATCAATACCATCATCTATCAGAATTGAATCAGTTGAGTGTAGCGCCATGTTGTCTGCGTGGTCTGCATAAACACATTGGTGCGAGATACATTCAATCATGCATTCCTTGGCTCACAGTTGTAGAGAATTTGCAAGGTTCATATACGTGCACAAGGCAGCAAACGCAACGTGCAACTATAAGGGCATCCGTCAGGCAGCATCGTCTAGAAATGTATATTCCTGTGTGTTATCGTTTAAAAGAACGCCATATCTCAGTCATGCTGCCTTAAATGTTGGCAACATTTCTATTCCTACAGTTTACAAATCCTGGAAGCTCACGATGCCTGAAATATGCAGCAGGAACATTCGCATGTGATTTTTTTCTGTGTCTCTAGGGCCCATTATATACTGATGACATTCGTATTCCTTTGCTATTGGTGTTCATCTCAGGGTACAATTGGTTCCTTGTGTCATCATCATGATCATTCAATTTAAATAATGAAGCGAGGGTAGTGTCACGGTCCCTCTGTACCTGAGCACCTGGCTGAAGGTTGCCCTGTGAAAGTAAACTCTTTGCTTGTCTTCAAGATGTAGAAGTCTGTAGATATTGTGAGATGTGTGATATAGATTGGTCTCTGACAGTCTGCACATAACTTCCAGCGGAGAAACATATCGGCAACATGACAATTAGTAATTGTGAACTTGATTCTGCTCAAGATCTGCTGTTGAATTGTTTCTTATCTCAACAGAAGCACAGGCATTCCCCTTGTACACGTACTTGAAGATATATTTAATGCTTTTCTCTGATGGACACCATTTAAAGCCTGTGAAAAGACACGGTGAAACACAGAAATTAAATAAAATAATTCCAGTCCTAAAATATTGAATGGGTTTTCTCAGTAAGATGAAGATAACCCTGAAATCACTTGATCCTTAAAACACGATAACGTCATTTAGAGCCCAGAATATATTTTTTTTCTGTGGCCAAATTAATTTTTCGAAGTTTCATAAAATTAAGTAACATGTAAAAAAAAGTAATATGTAAAATGTATGCTTAAAAGAATTTTCGGGAAAGAATGAACGCAAAAATAATTTGATTCATTTCCGTATAAATGCTGAAATTTAATAATTTCTAAAAAAAAGTAAATTCTAAAGTAAAAAGTAAACATGGATTTAAAAAGAAATCCTAGTTTATCTTTCAAACATTTTTTATTTCAAAACAACTCTAACAAAAATAATAATAATAAAAGTAAAAGTTAATTAAAATATTAAAAAGGACATTTTTTATGAAATGAGTTAAATATAAAAATAATTTGAAAGGAATTTGCAGAATGACAAGCAAATTAAAAATAAGAATATCAAATAGAAATTTAATAAGAAATATAAGTAAAGATTATTTTTCGAGACTACCACACTAGACGCATGACAAGAGGCGTTGAAACACATTTGCTTCAAAGGCTGTTGTGATGCGTCTAGAGTGGTTGTATGTAGTGGTTGTGATTGTCCCTTCTCGCTTTCAGTTACTGCCGCTGGCTAGCAGCATTGCGAAAAGGGGAGCTGAGTGCGTAAGTCTTTCCCTGACAGGATATAGCCTCTCTATCAGCAAGCCCTACGTAGTGCCTTCTCGCGGCGAAACATGACAACCGAGCACCTTGCGTACTCGGTCTAATCTACAGGGGTCGGGGGAGGAGTTTGGCCCACTTAACTTGCGGCATGCAGGCCCACCAGTGTGTAGACACGCCCTGGTGCCCATGAACCAAACACCAGCTATGGGTTAAATAGCTCCACTGCCTTGTGGAAATATTCGGGAGAAGAAAATCTAAGGAGTAACCCCTACACAATCCGGAGTGGATCCCCGAAGGCGGATGGACGGAACTCTGTGCTACCTTCCGACAACTCCTGCAGCCGCGCTGGTACCAAACTGTATTTTTTTTAAGCTTATCACCCCAAGCAAGGCTGTAAGCCACCAGCACGCAAGGGGTTACAGAAGGTTTGTAGGAAAAGCAGATAGGAGTGGTAAAGGAGAGGATGTGGAGAAAGATAGTGGATCGATCAAGGCAAGGGGGTTACAGAAGATTTGGAGCGAGAGCAGATAGGAATGAAAGGTGAAAGGATGTGGAGAAGGGAAGTGGATAGATCAAGGCAACTGGAGATATCGATTGACGTTACACTTAAATAGTTGGAGATTGTATTTGTCAGGGAAACAGGAATAAGGAAGGGTGTTCCACAAGCGAGATGTGCGAGACATGAAGCTATTGGAGTAGAAGAGACGTCTACATCTAACAGTTTCAACGGTGAATGGGTGGGAACGGGATGCCAGCCTCGTAGGACATTTAAATTCATGAGGCTTAGGAACCAGCGAAAGCAGCTTCTCGGAGCAATTACCGTGAAAGTATCTGTAAAAAAGACAGAGCAATGCAACGTCACGTCTGTGAGAGAGCGACTGCAGACGAGATGACAGATCAGGGCCAATTACATTACATATCTGTCTCTGGATCTTATCATGGACCCTAAGGCAAATAGCAGGGGCTCCAGACCATATATGGCAGCAAAACTCCATGCAAGGGCGAATGGTCGATTTATAGATTTGGAGGATCGATTCCGGGGAGAAAAACTTCCTGGCTCGGCACAGGGAGCCAACTTTCCTTGAGGTGGATGATGCAACCGACTCGATGTATTTGTTCCATCTCAGATCAGCGGACAGCGTGATTCCGAGCAGCCGCAGAGAGGAGCTCTCGAGAAGTTGGTCTTCAGACATTCTAATGGGATGCAGGGATGGATCCTTGTGGTGGTTAATAGAGAGCAGTTTAGTTTTAGAGGCGTTAAATTTAACCATCCATTTCTTGCCCCAGTTCACAACTGGTTGGAGGTCCTTTTCTATTCGAACTGCCAGGTTAATTTTTTCAGTATCACTAGATTTGTGTTTGAGGTAGGAGTAAATTGTGGTGTCGTCCGCATAGATGCCGACTTGGGAATCTATGGCGTCAGGAAGGTCGTTTATGAATATGAGGAACAGAGTAGGGCCTAGGATGGAACCTTGAGGAACATCTGCATTAGTGGGATAAGAGCTGGAAATGAATCCATTGAGAACGACCTTCAATTCCCGGTTTGACAGGAATTATTGTATTAAGTCAAACAATCGACCTGTGATGCCATAACCCTGGAACTTGCGAAGAAGGCCGGCATGCCAAACTCTATCAAACGCTTTGGAGATGTCAAGGGTCACGGCGCGAGCTTCACCGTTATTATGAATAGCTTGGTAGACAAATTCAGTGATGGCCGTAAGCACATCGGCTGTAGATAGGGCAAAGCGGAAACCATACTGCTTGTCTGAGAGCAGATCATGGGATTACAGGTGATTAATCACATCGGTGTTGATAATGGCTTCGAAGACTTTGCCGAAGAGGAGTAGGAGACTGATAGGACGGCAATTAGAAGGGTCAGAGGGGTCACCAGAGTTCTTAAAGACATGAACAATGGTTGAGGTCTTCCAGCAGTCAGGAAAACAAGACACCTTGAGGCAGCGGTTGTATAATTTAGAGAGGGCAGGCGCCAGTTCAGGCGCACATTTCTTCAGGACAATGGCTGATATCCCGTCACCACCAGTAGACTTGTGGTGATCTAAGTTAGAAATAATGCCCAATACCAAATGACGGGGATATGTGCAATCCGCTCAGAAGGGCCTCGGTTCTGGGAGGGAAATCGGGCATGGTTACATCCGGAAGAGTCTAACGTTGAATTGGAAGAAAACTTCCGAGCTAGGCATTCAGCCTTGTCGGCAGAAGTGGTCAGGACCTATGCTTTCCTTTGGACTCTACTAGAAAGGCCGAGAGAGGGAACTAGACATCCGGGCAGCCTTAGTTTTACATACATCCAGAAAAGGCTCGTAGCGCACTAGCGCTACTCCATCGTCTCCGGAGACGGACGGATGCCGAACGAACGAACAAACGATTTTTCGAGAATTAGGTTCAAAGTAGTTAAATGAAACTAAAAATAGTAAGTGTGCTGTAAAATAGGTAAAAATAAATATGTTAACTAAAAATTTCTGGAAAGCAAAGAACGCAAAAATAATTCCCTTCATTTCCGAATACTTGTTTCATTAAAATACGACATACAGTTTGTTTTACATTTGAAAAATAGGCGGAAAAACACTGACATAAATATGACCAAAATTCCGGAGGTGCTAGAAAGGGTTAAAAGTTTAATAAAATAATCAACAAAATTAATAACAAATATTTGATGTTAAAAAATGTTTTTTTATTAAGTTTGTGGCCTTATTCATCATGCCATGCTGATTTTAGGTGAAATAGCGGAGGGACATACCTAAAAGAAATACAAGATAATATATATATATATATATATATATATATATATATATATATATATATATATATATATATATATATATAAGTATAAAAGTGAACATAGACGTCAACACTTAGGGGCGACAGTCTGCTTCATGCTAGATGCAATCATCAAGCCTGATGACTGCATCTAGCATGAAACAGACTGTCGCCTCTAAGTGCTGACTTCCATGTCCATTTTATATTTACACACGCTCTATATCTGATATTGAGCACTTTATCCCATAAATATAGAACATTTTAAGACTATATTTTTTCATATATATATATATATATTATTTTGATATATATATATATATTATATGTATATTATCTTCATATATATATATTATATGTATATTATCTTCATATATATATATGTTATATATATATTATCTTCATATATATATATTATATATATATATATATATATATATTATCTTCATATATGTATATTATATATATTAGCTTCATATATATATATTATATATATATTATCTTCATATATATATTATATAAATTTTTTATCTTCATATATATATTATATATGTTATCTTCATATACATATTATATATATATTATTTTCATATACATATTATATATATATTATCTTCATATACATATTATATATATATTATCTTCATATATATATATATATTATCTTCATATATATATATATTATCTTCATATATATATATATATATATATTATCTTCATATATATATATATATATTATCTTTATATATATATTATCTTCATATATATATATATATTATCTTCACACATATATATATATATATTATCTTCACACATATATATATATATATATATTATCTTCACACATATATATATATAATCTTCACACATATATATATATATATTATCTTCATATATATATATATATATATTATCTTCATATATATATATATATATATATTATCTCCATATATATATATTATCTTCATATATATATATATTATCTTCATATATATATATTATCTTCATATATATATATATTATCTTCATATATATATATATTATCTTCATATATATATATTATCTTCATATATATATATATATATATTATCTTCATATATATATATATATTATCTTCATATATATATATATATTATCTTCATATATATATATATATTATCTTCATATATATATATATATTATCTTCATATATATATATTATCTTCATATATATATATATATATATTATCTTCATATATATATGTATATATATATATTATCTTCATATATATATATATTATCTTCATATATATATATATATATATTATCTTCATATATATATATTTTCTTCATATATATATATATATATATTATCTTCATATATATATATATTATCTTCATATATATATATATATATATATTATCTTCATATATATATATATATATTATCTTCATATATATATATATATTATCTTCATATATATATATATATATATATATATATATATACATATATATATGTAACATGAAAAACAAAATTGATAAAAATTGTCTGTGGTCTAAAAAAGGCAGCCTTTAGTGTCGCTTTTCTAACTAGTTTAGTGTGGGTGAGGATGTTTCGTTGAAAATCGCCGCCAGTAACACGCCGAATACTGATCAGTACTGAAGAGTGTAATGGACGGACGAACTAAGTAACTAACGAAGGAAAAATGACAATTGTCATAATAGTTTGTATAATATAGTCGAAAAATATCCTTCTACATCTGCAGATAGAAAGATACTAATATTTCGTGCGGAGTTTTAGCATAGCCCTACGAATAGCTGTTTAAATATTAATTTTAGGTCATGTGAGCTTGAAAAAGACAGAGGTATGTCGTCGGTTGGGAAAACTTTCGGAAAAATTAAACAAAAATTATGCATTTAAAGCATTGGTTCTAATAATGAAAATATAAAAAAAAAAACATTATGAGTAAACGAAAGAAAAGAAATCTTATACCAAAAATGTAAGTGACAAAAGGACTAATTCAACTGTCATATATAATTAATAAAAAGCAACAACGAAAATCATAAAACCATGTAATGTCTCAAATTGTTTCATGGTTCAAGAATTCGATCAGTGTATACGTATGAGTTTTCTATGTGATTGGTCACCGCACTAGACTACACAACAAAATCGCTAAAAATTACTCATCTGAACACTTAACATACTATAAAATACTTAAGTAAAACTAACAATACGTACAATGAAAAAAAAAACAACCTTTTGTGTTATGTCTGGACAAAATAACATGAATAACAAGAGGAGATAAATATTGCATACTTACAAACAACAGCGAAGTTTTTACAAATATATGGATTGTGCATGGATATATTTAAGATTTCCAATCCCATCGTTGTAATTTTAAAATACATGAAATTTCTTTTAACTGTTTTGTTACAAGAACTTTTTTGCAATACGAGGGAGTGTTTTTTTTCCTTTTTTCAGAAATTTGTTTAACGTTTAAAGTGTAAATTCACTTGAAATACATTTAGTAGTTTTTATTTTATTTACTTTAAATTATTTTGATAATATTCTTTCAAAGATATATTTTTCCATAAGTTACATTGAATTCCTGAAATTATCCAATGATAAGTGAAACAAACATCCACGTTCTGTGTTACAATAGATACTTTTTGTCAGATTTTTTAAAAGATCTTTCAATTTTCAAAAATTAATTAATTTTAAATTTCATAAAAATTCGACTTTTTTCGTCAACAATACATTTTGCTAAAACTTTAAGATGCCGAGAATAGTTTTGTAATATTATAGGAAGATTGAATCAATGTATTATGATTTGCACCCGAAATAGTTTACAGCGAAATAGTTTTTTATTCATAATGTGTTTTTACAGATATACACTGACTTTTTTTACACATTGCTATCCTAAATGTGCTATCAATAATTATTTTATTTTTCCTCTAGAAATATTTGTCTTTTATGAAGTTTAATACATTGAAGTAAACAATTTTTCCTCGCCTGCGAGTCCTTTTGTAGATTTGAGCTGAGAATTACAGAGGCGCATCCGCTCTATTTTTTATTGTTTTCTTATTAAATAATGTCAGAGCCAAACATCGACCCGATTCAATATCCAGGTACACTCAAAAGACCGCACCACAGCCATATGAGATATAAGTAATATTTCAATGCTTTTACGTGATCTGCATAATTTTTAATCGATGTTTCGATATGGCCATTACCCACGCTGCAGTCCTGTCGGAGAATGCTCAGAATTATTTTTTTTCTTGACATACCGATCTACTTTCGGGCAGTACTATCAGCTATTGTGCCATGACCATAAGTAGTTTATATCATTTAAATTTTGCGTTATGAAATTTAGCTTTTATCCTTGTCTTAGATATTTTTACAGCTTTTTGTTTTTATTTCCGGAAATAAAAGGGCAAAAAAATTATATAAATATATTATATGTTTTTTCTCCAATTCAGTTTTTAAAGTTAAACATTTAAAATGAACTATCCTCACTTGAATCGTATAGAAGATAAGGAGTTCAAATATCTAATTTAGTAATAGGTATATATGTGTGATAAATTACTGTAACGTATGAAAATAAACAACATGCTTAAACGCTCCCTTATATATAAGGTTAAGAACTTTTTAGAATTTTAAATAGTCATAGTGCAACCGGTTACGATTAAATAAACTACTATTTTGGCACGTATCACAGCGTAAACATATTTGTTTTTAAATAAAGCTTATCGTTCGTCACCGAATTAATTAGGAAACCAATGAGTTTTCTGTGTTTATTTAATGTTAATTTGTTTCTTTTTGAAATTGTTATTACTTTAGTTATTTTGGCTCTGTTAATTCCTTTTCCTAACATTTATTTTATTCCAGAGCCTTCTTATATTTAAGAAGGCAAAAGTTAATGTTGAAAATGTTTTTATTTTCTTTTTCTTAATGGAAATTCGATTCAATAATGAACGTCCAACAAAGGAACTTTTATTCATATTCTCTGCGCATGTAAACAATTACATTTAAGATATGTACTTCATATCTTTTACTTTAATAACACTTATATCTCAGTTAAGAAAATATCGGCGGAGTATTGGAAGGGATCTGTTTAGTTATCTTTCCCTCGTGCCATATAAAAGTCTTACAAAGAAGAACACAGAGGAAAAAACTAGCGCAACGCCGTCTGTCTGTAAATGTTGGCTAGGTAATCAAAAATCAAAATTCAGCTATATTATATATATATATATATATATATATATATATATATATATATATATATATATATATATATATGTGTGTGTGTGTGTGTGTGTGTGTGTGTATATATCATGTAAAAAAGCGAAGGATTATAAAATCTACAGTGCCCAAGAACATTAACGTACTGCCTCTCAAATCGACTGAAACGAAAATTGAGCTCTCTGACGAACTACTTGATGCTGCACTTGATTCTGCAAACATTACCAATGATATCGAATCATGTTGGAAGGCTCTGCGTGATGCAATATATTCTACATCCAAGAAGATTCAGATAGAAAGGATGTAACGGCTTTCTATGCTGGCCTCAAGAACATTTTCGGTCCTCAGAAAAGTGGTGTTGCTCCAATCTTCAGAACAGATGGTGAAAATCTGTTGATGTAAAAGTCAGGCATTTTAGATCTCTGGGAAGAGCATTTTGAAACTTTGCTAAACACAACTTCGCTTACTGATGAGGAAGCCATCACATCAATTGAGCAAAATCCTGAAATTTCGGAGTTGTCTTTTGAACCTACTTATCAAGAGCTAAGTGACTCCATAAAGCAAATCTGGAAAAAGACCTACTCCTAAGGATCCTATTCCACCTAAAGTGTATAAGCATGGTGGCCAAATGTTGGTAGGAAACTTACTTCTCATTTTCGTGGAAATATGGAAGGCAGGCTGTGCCCACAGGATTATAAAGACGCTTCTATCAAACACCTCTACAAAAATAAGGGTTCCAGATGTGTCTGTGATAATCATCTGGGGATATCACTACTTTCAATTGCAGGCAAAATCCTAGCTAGACTGATTCGAAACAGAATCATTATACACCTTGTTGACGACATATATACTGAATAGCAGTGTGGTTTTCGGTCGGGTCGTGGCACCATTGACATGATATTTTCTCTTCGTCAATTTGCACAGAAGGTTCGCGAGAAAAACAGTTGTACATTGTTTTTGTGGACTTGACTAAGGCCTTTGACACTGTGAAACGAGAGGCTCTTTGGCTATTCTTTAAGAAATTCAGTATCCCTGAAAACATGCTAAAGATCGTCACCTCCATTCATGAAGGAATGAATGCTAATATCGTGTCTGATGGTATGATGTCAGTATCCTTTAATGACACAAATGGTACCAAGCAAGGTTGTGTCATGGTCCCTCTTCTTTTTTCCCTTTTCTTCTCGGTGATGCTGAAATATGGGTTCGCAGGTACAGAGAGCGGCGTCAAGTGTCAGTTTCGAACAACTGGTGGTCTCTTCAATCATCGACGCTTCGAAGCCAAGACCCACCTTCGTACGCAAATTATTCGTGATTTATTGTATGCTGATGATGCGGCTGTTGTAGCGACATCCTTTAAGGAGGCCCAACATCTAATAAATCGTTTCTCTGCTCCATGTAAAGCACTTGGTCTTACATTAATCAAAGAAGACTGAAGTAGTGCATCAACCTTGTCCTACACCGAAGCATTTCCATGTTGAGAAACAAAAACCACCAGTTGACAAATTTCCAGAGAGACCAATGAAAGTAGAAGTAAAGCCCTGAACTATCTAAAGACTTTCACCTATCTTGGTAGCAAAGTCAACTACAGTGGAACTTTAGACGATAAAATCATGCATCGGATTGCTAACGCTACCAGCGATTCGGGGTATTCGAATGGATATGAAAATTCGTGTTTACAGAGCTGTTGTACTTGCCATCCTTTTGTACGGCTCAGAATCGTGGACTCCATACAGGTAGCATATACGCCAGCTGGATGTTTCCTACAAAAGCTGTCTGTGTGCAATCTGTGGAGTTAACCTTCAAGATAGGACATTTAACGTAGACCAGTTGAACAGGTTTAATATTGGATAAAATCGAGACTTTTCTCATAGAGTCTCAGTTACGTTTGACTGGGCATGTCTTTAGAATGTCTGATGACAGGATACACAAGATCCTAAAGTGTAGCCAGTTAGATCAGGGTTACAGGAATGGAGGACGCACATGGCTAAGATACAAAGACAAGCTGAAAAGCAAATTGTCAACTGTCAATATACCACATAACAAACTTGATAGCTTAGTCTTGGAGCGGATAGAATGGAGATATGTGTTTTAGTGGACTGTGCAGTTTTCAATCTGCTTGTCTGAATCATCTTCAAGAAGCGAGAGCAAGATCTAAAAGGCCAGCCGATCTAACAGTGAGCTCATTTCACAATACTCACTCTTGCTCCATATGTAGCCTCCTTTGTAAATCACTAGCGGGTCTTAAATGCCATTTAAGATTATCGCACCAAATTTCATAACTGAATCAATTAAGATGTAAAATCCTCAAACGTCGAAACCGACGGGAAAGGCCATTATTATTGTTATTATTATTATTATTATTAAATATATATATATATATATATATATATATATATATATATATATATATATATATATATATATATATATATATATATGTGTGTGTGTGTGTGTGTGTGTATATATATATAGTTCTTTTAATTTTCAGGGAGGAGAGCGAAGCGTGTTATAGTAATAAACATTATACTGAGGATTATATTCGGTTAGAAGTTCATTTGTGGAATTAATAACATAATTATAAAGTAAATGCAGATGCATTAGTTTAAGGGTTTCAAAAGCTGGTATAGCAGAGTGGGTGTTTCGGAGAGTGTTGGCCGGAGAGCTGGACTGTGTCTACTCTCTATGTGCGGTGTCCTTTCAGGACGTAGGCGATCATAGCTTTTCACCTCTCTCTTTCCCTCTCCCACCTCCACCAGACGACGTTCTGTCATCCACTTTCTTAAGGCCGCTAGATATATGATGCGTCGTATTCCTTTGTCTCTCTTTCCCTCTATTTGACTCGTGATTATCAGATTATCCAGGCCCCCCTTCCTTATTACGTGTCCCAGGAACTTCAGCTGCCTCCTCCTTGTTTTCACTCTCTCATCGTTGTTCACACGCTCGGTCCATGGAATCCTTAACATCCTTCTGTAGAACCACATCTCGGTCGCCTCGAGTCTCCTCTTCATCATTGAGGAAATCGTCTAACATCCGCTGACGTAATGTAGGACAGATGTCACGTAACAGCTCAGTGTTCCTTTCTTCGTTACCAAAGAAATCCTCGCGTCTCGCAATACTCTGCCCAGCTTTTGGAATGTGTCCTTGGCCATCTGAATATGTCTACGGATCTCAGTGTCGAATTTACCTTCCTGTGTCAGAACGCTTCCCACATATTTAAACTTCCGCGTTTGCTTGATTCTAGTGTTACTGACCTGCAAATCTCATTTCGGGCTCATAAAATTAAATTATCAATCAGAAATTATTTATTGGAATTTGAAAGAACAAATTTCTGCGTTGATGTGATAGATTTCCCCTGAATTTTTAGCAGGCGAACGTGTTTTATTATTATCTTTTAAATTTGGTCCTTGCGAAGTGGGGGTTCAAATTTCATAAGATACAACGTTGAATTTGTCGAAGCTTTTTATAATGAGTTTTACGAAATATCTATATGGCATTCAATAACTTGCTTTTGTTTTGGCTCTTAAGCGGGTTTGCATTCTCGTCATATTTTCAGTTAGCAAATTGCGTTGCCCTATGTTGTTAAATGAGAGCTTCAATTAATAGTTTTGTTATATTTATATATTTCGATTTCAGCATTTGTCAATTATACAAGGTGCCGCAGATTATATTCCTACATAATCGTAAGAAATTAGCGATATGAAGACAGCATTATATCGGAAGGATTTATGGTAAATTGTATATTTTCTAAAAGGTAACAGTCCAAAAATTTATAAATTATATTACATTAATGCTGACAGTCCGACAATGCAATGAAATTGTTACAAGTGGCTCATGTTTGATTCCCTTGTAGTTTTTTGTTTAAAACTAGATATGTGGAAAAATTGTATTTATCTTCGGAGATGGGACTTAAAATTTCATTAGTTATCCTAATTCCGGTGTGAAGACGTTGAGACTCTAACAAAGTTTAATCTATAAATAAATGACATTTGTACATTTTTCTGTGTCGGAAAAAAAATTACATTAAGCTTAAGATTAAAGCTATATTTCTAGAAAGATTAAGGAGGAAAAATTAACCGATTTTGTTTTTAAAAATGCCTTCTAAATCTGTGGAATCTTAATACTCTCTTTCCCGCCAGAGATACAAGCTGTCAATACACGTCCCTTTACTGCAATATGACAACATTTAAGTGATCTTCATTGTAGAAGGTGAATCGAGAATATATTTTGATTATATGATTGTTTAAATGTTTAACTATGTTTTTGATATGTTTTAATTATTTCGGAAATAGAGTGGATATTCACCCGTCACATTAGTATTTCAAGAAATTATACACACGTAATAATTTATTGAAGAGGTTAAAATTACTGCATTTTTGGTGAACGGCTGCACTATACACAGGTAATCGTTTAGTGGACGGGTTAAAATTCATGCAAAAAAAAAACTTCAGGGTTCGCAGTATATATTACATCGACTTATACACGAATTATACAACGAAGCCTCTATTCACTCTATGCTTGCTACACATTTGGCTGCCTCTCTTGGAAACGTAAACCATTATAATCTTTTCACCAATGGTATTTTTTAATTCTTAAGCATGAGGTTATGCTAAAATGTTTTTAAATAAAAACAATAATAAAAATATACAAAATATAATCTGTTATTTTGTTATTTCGTTAGACTTAAACAAGTGGATCGGGCCGAAAAATTATTTTAATGGGGTGTGGGTTAAAATGTAACACCTTAAGTCTATAATCCGGTTTAACCTAAAGAGCATTTTTGAAACAGCTCTTCTCTTCGAAACACGTGAATTTAAAAACAGTAAAATAACATCAATAAATATATGAATGAAAATACAAGACATGTAATATAAATTGTAGCACAAACCTTTATTGCAAAATACAGCACCACAGTAAGACGCGCAAATCATATGACATGCTGTCACTAGATATCAAGCTAATATTTTTAGCTTTAAACTCGGATTAAACTGTGACAAACTGTTCACAAAGGAAAGAAAGCAAAATACTGGAAATTTAAAGCGGAAAGAGTTGAAACATTGTATAGAAAAAATTGAAGTTCTCTTATCAGCTTTTGAAATCGGATAATACAATGGAGGAATGCGGTTTTCGTTATATTTTTATTTTTCCAGATTTTCCTGAATTTCAGCTTTGGCGTGTTTCCAATATGCTTTATTTATTTTTCTTTTTGTAAATCATTGTTTCTATTCGCATTCTTTCATTATTCTCCGTTCCTTCTGTCTCCGTCTTCTTGTCTTTCAAGTTTGTTTGCTTTTTCATCAACGTTGTTTCTGTGACCTTCATTGATTTGTTCTTAATATTACTTTGCTTCTAGATTCTTCACTTATTTAATTCTTGTTGTAATAGCCTCCAATTTTTGTTCATTTTTCAGCGGCTGCTCTTAATTTCCTTATAAATGTTCTTCTTGAATTCTATTTTTTAAAGCTTACTCAAAGAGATAGATCAGTGATTCTGCAAAATCAAGCACGTACAATTTAAATTACTGGAAAGTATTTTAACAGAGAACAAAAAGTTCGACACCGTAATCCAAAGCACATTTAAATAGTGACAATTACCTTCCAATAGATAAGCAAAGGATTACACGGAATTTTTTCTTTAGAAACAAAAATGCACTGAAGTGTTAAGTAAAGTTCGTTCTGCTATATGTCAGCCTATGCTGGAAAACCTCAACACAGATCCATTTTCGTGATATCATTAGAATCAACTTTGGAGTGATATTTTAATCTTTCTGTTGAGTATTGTGCCAATGAAGTTTCTTCTTGGCTAAACGTCGGAATCGGTACTTTTGTGCATTCTGAGGAAATACCTGAAGCCATAATGTTCACCTTGACGCAAACCAGTCTCTTTCATAGTGACATTTATTTAGAAACAAGAATAATTCATTTTAACTGAACGGAAAGTTTAACATATGCAACCCTTATGACGCCTCATTTTGCAGTGATTATTTCACCCAGATGTCCTCAGCAAACACGGAACAGTCTCTTACATATGATTTTTGTCCACTTCTTACAAAATGCAACGAAGTGGGAATGACTCAGGCGACATCTGGAGTAATCTAACCACAGCGTTACTATTATATTGAAAAACGAACTTTGACTAGGCCAATCCACAGTACAAATTCGATATTTAGACTCTTTTTCGTAGTTTCCCTGGTATCCGTACGATCAGCTTGTATAATTCCTTTTCGGGTAGGCGTCAACTACTTGACTGATTGCAGCAGATCCTGAGTCATGTTACCTTTAATATGTAGTCGTTCAGAGGCAGAAAAAAAAGTAGTGCTTAAGAATTGCACCACAAACATTCATTGGTGGAATGTAGTTATTTACTTGCCATGAATTTTTGGTATTAATCTAAACATGACAATAATGATTGTGATGAAACCGATCTACAGTTTGCAGCAGAAATGCCTCCGATATAATTGTAAGAGATTAGTCGCAATAGGTTTTTTATCTAGTTAATATATTACATTTATGACTGTCTTATCATTTTGTGTGCGGACTCTCTGAATCACGCTTCATCTTTCACTCATCGCTCCAGTGAATAGATATCTACAAATTATCTGGTTTGTCTAAGTGATTTTGGAAGTATAAACGCAAAAATTTTGTTTTTCGTTGAAAGCAAAGGCATATTTCTGGCAAAACTCCTACGAACATCATGACCAATGATTTTTTCCCCTGAGAATGGTTACCTATTCATTTATTTCAGATGCTGCGAGAGAGGTTAGTGATTCTCTCAAAATGATGTGTCTTTTAATTATATTTCTAATATTTGTTTGTGATATATTTTAGGGACCTCAACTTCGAGGTAGATTAGGAGATATATTGCATGTTATTTATTTGTAGATACTTTGTCTTATAATGAATGCGTGATGCTGGGAAATTTTTTATCGGAAATTAGACCTTGTTCCAAACTGGTGAAAAGTCGGTGTCTAATTCCTAGATTGCTCAACTATATCTTACCACTCGAAATAGTTCATCTGTAAGGCTACTTCTTGGCATTACAGCATCTTAGTTGTTTTCCGCTCACTTTTAATCTTTGTTGACCAAGTAATTTACTAATTATGTCTTATTTGTTGATCAGTTTTAATTAAGTAAATAAGTAGCAAATGTGTTAAATTCGAATTGATTACAGACTTAATTTCACCAATAGAGAGGGTTGTTCAAATAGTTTCGAACTGGTAAAATTTTAACTTTTGGGAAATAAATAAGTGTAAATATATTTTTGGGTTTATTTTACATAATATCAATGACCAAATCTAAGGGCTTCACAAACGTCCAAGCGGAAGTAATACATGTGAATATATATATATATATATATATATATATATATATATATATATATATATATATGCTGATTGTCTTGTTGTTAATAGTTAGAAAGCTGGTTACGTTAGAACAATTTGCAAACGAGTAGTGTGTTCAATCATCACTGGGTGCCCCATACGTCTAAGCTACGCGAAGTAAATATGCGTATATACATATATATATATATATATATATATATATATATATACATATATATATACATATATATATATATATATATATATATATATATATATATATATATATATATATATATATATATATATGTAAGCGGTATAACTTTTGAGGAAAATGAATAATTTAATTCTCAGTGAATTAAACTCAACTGTTCCTGAGAGAGAACGTAAGTCTCCTGAAAATTTGTTGTCTTCATCCAACTCTCCTGATATTCAATCTTTATAGAACAAAGATCCATAGATACAAGTTAGTGAGAAATACGTGCATGTCACTTCAGAATCCTGGCAGTTTGTATCGCTATATGAAGTCGCATCTGGTAAGCGAACAGTTACTTTTAATAAACGTACCAATCGAAAGAGACATAGGTACCGATAATATATATATATACAATATAAATATATATATATATATATATATATATATATATATATATATATATATATATATATATATCAGATAATAGAATACATAGCGGTGTAGTTGCATGTATCTTTGTGAAATATGATAAAGTAATGTCGATGGAATAAAATGCAGGAAGCACCAGGTGCACTGATTCTGTTGCTGAGCGTGAAATTTCGGGACAGGAAGTTTGATCTAGGTGAAATATCACGTGTCATCTTTTTGTTAGGAGAGTAATGACGGGTACTATATCTGGATATATATATCAGACAACTTTTAATCACTCAGGTACACAAAATTTATATATTCTCTCTCTCTCACACACAGACACACATACATACACACACGCACACACAAACACACACACACACACGCACACACACACGCACATATATATATATGAAGAAATATAGTCTTAAAAGGTGCTATATTTATGTGATAATGTTCTCAATATCAGAGATAGAGCGTGTGAAAACATAAAAGTGAACGTAGAAGTCAACACTTAGAGGCAACAGTCTGTTTCATGCTAGATGCAATCGTCAGGCCTGACGATTGCCTCTAGCAGGAGACAGACTGTCGCCTCTAAGTGTTGCCTTCTATGTTCACTTTTACATTATATATATATATATATATATATATATATATATATATATATATATATATATATATATATATATATATATATATTAAATCCTTTCAAGTTCACGAATTAAATTCATGGTGGCTGTAGAACAATGATTAAGAAAAATTCCAAAATTTTCTTTCAAATAATTTTTATTTTTCCCAAATACTTTCAATCTAATCTGAGACCATCTTCAGAGATTGCATATGTATGTATGTTTCATGATTTAACACCCTAAATTCAAAACATTTTAGGTGCTAAATTTCAAGGACTGCCAAAATAATTCGTTAATTTCTTGAAATATATATTTCCAATATTATCTTCTCTGCGCATATATCTGATGTTATTTTTTTAATCGTAATCACCACAAACAAGGCAGTAATGTCAATAAGACACAACCAGTTATAGGATGTAGATAAATTAGGAACAGAAACATCTATGATGAGCAGAGAGAGAAGATAGTAATCAGGTAGATAGCGATTGGCATTGCATTTTTATTTTTGTTGATTAACGTTGGTTGGAAAGCATGGATCAGGAAGGGAGTTCCACAAGCGAGAAGTTCGAGAAAAGAAACTGTTAGCATAGAATTTACTGTTACATCTAGCCAGCTCAACTCTCAATTGATGAAATCTTGACTCCAAATTCATTTAGTTTAGGTTACCTTATCGAAGAAATGTTGAAAATATTCATAAAAATGTACAGGGAGGCAACCTAAACGGCGGTGGGAAAGAGACTGAATTCGAACCGCCAGATCAGGATCAATAATATTGCAGATTCTTCTTTGGATATTATCAAAGATCTCCAGGTAAATAATAGGGGCATGTGAACATATGTGACAGCAGCATTCCAGCCATAGACGAATCGTAGACGTATAGATATGTAAGATAGATTCTGCCGAGAAAATTTGCCTCGCCCGACATAGTGAGTCTATTTTCTTAGCATCTGTCCTAGCAACGAATTCAGTGTAGTCATTCCGCTTCATGTCAGCTGAGTACGCGAGTCCGAGAAAACGCAAAGAGTCAATTTTCTGGCGGTTAGCATGAGACATACTGATGGAAGGCTGGAAGGAGTCTCTCAGGTGATTAATGCAGAGAGTTACGTTTACGAGGTGTTAAAATTAAGATATCATCTTTTGCCCCTCGTTAATTACGGACTTGAATTTGTTTGGACCATTTTGATCTTGTCAGGCTAATAAGATTTACTTTCGAGACAGGAGTAAATAGTTGTGTCATCAGCGTAGATATCAATTTGAAAGCTGATGTCATCAGAAAGATCATTAATGAAAATTAAAAACAGAGTAGAACAAAAGACGAGCCTGGCGGGTGGACGCATGCGTTAGTAGGAAAGCTCTAAAATCACGATTTAGTAGGAAAGCCTGGATTAGTTCAAAAAAGTGTCCGGAAACACCGTAACTTTTCAGCTTGTGGAGATGACCTGAATGCCAGAATGGTGTAGACCATGGAGAGGATTGATGTTTCCCCTGGTATTTTCGAGAAGTGATGTAAGCTTCCATACTGCTTTGGCCGAAGATGAGACCTCAGTGGCGCAAATATCAATTGCTTGTCTAAAGATGTCTATCCAAGGGGCGTCACGGAGAAAATCGCGGTGTGAGTCCTAATCAGCATGTTGGTAAGGGAAAGAGGTTTTGTGGATAGGAGGTTCATGTTTAATTGATGTTTGGAATGACATATCAGTAGCTACGACAGAGTAGTTAAAATTACCAAGAAACCAGTGTTGTGAAGTTCGGCAAGACCGAGGAGATGAAGGTAAATATAAATCAAGTAGAGAGAATATTACCCGTTTTTCTAGGTAAACGAGTAGCGCATCCACAATTTGAGCAAGGGATGTAGCAATGGAAAATACAATGTCTGAACACCGGAAACATCAGTCCCTTTAGAATGATTTAGCCACGTGTTGTGGTGAGAATTATTCACCAGAGACAATGTTGCTCGCAGGCGGGTGAAGGGAAAATTGCTTTTCTATACAGTAAACAATTATGAAAAGAAGAGCAACAAAGAAAAAAGAGAGAGCTGACAGAATTTAGTAACAAAAGATGGAAGCAGACGAAGGAATAGAGCGACAATTCCCTGGTCATCGGAAAATTATCTCGGATGTAAACATCAAGGCCATGCATGTGAATGGTGGAATATTTTCGACAAAAGGGAAGACATTCTTATTCATTGTTAGCAATGGAGGAGTTTAAGTTAGTTTTACAGGAAGCAATTATACCTGGTGACCATTCCAAAAAATATTCTACGCTTCAAATGTTGGAAGGCAAAACATAAATAGTATTGTAAGATGCGGTGGGGAGGTCACTTTTTGTTTACTTTTATTTCATTTTGTTGCTTTGCATGGAATTTGTTTTGAGGAGAGGAAATACCATCGTAATTGTCACTGTCATCAATGGTAATACAAACCAGCCAGAGCATGGGTGACAACAGAACTTAATGTGGACTCAGGGTAGCCCAAAGGAAATACATGCAAGGACACCCACCCATGCGCAACATGGAACTACAAATACCCCAATATTATACAACTGTTGATCAGACGACCATCAGCGCTGCGAAAGAATGCGAGCTCTTAACGACCAGTCGGAATCAGCAGCCGTCAAAATGTCAACCCGTTACACTCACAATGGGATGTCACAGCCACTAGTTAGTCTGATCACCAAAGCATAAACCCATTTAAATCACTGTGGCCATAGTAGAAGAATATAGAAAGAGTACCAGTGAACCATATCCTGAACAGGAAAACAAGGGATGAATGTATATATATATATATATATATATATATATATATATATATATATATATATATATATATATATATATATATATATTTATCAAGGGTCGTGTCTCGTCACCGTTTTTTTGTGTATATATATATCTAAATATATGTGGACGCTTTTTTATTATAACCTGAGTCTGTTCGGATTGTTTTACGTGAGAGGTGGTCATCACAGTTGAAGTAAACTGCAAAATGTATACATTTTTGTCTGGAGCTATCAACATCCTTTTTAACGTAATTTCAATGAAAAAATAAATTAAATATTAAATATTTTTTATTTTCTCCTCAGTAATTCTATAATTTTAAACTTAATAGAGATTAGATTTAGATTTCTAAATAGGTAATTTTTAACTTTTAATTTTAATTTCAAATTTTATAAATCTTTTAATATCTCTGATAACCTTGCTTCGTTTTCAAATTTTTTGAATTCTCATGTAATTGTATTTTGATTGGTCATTCTAGCTTATGTAACAGCATTTACCCCTAGCGAAGGATCGTTAATTAATTTGAAACTTTTAAAACCATTTATTCTACATTCAACATCATCACTTGATAAGACACCAGACAAAATGGGTATTTTTGTAGTGATTTTATAACATATTTATGTTATAATATATAAATAATTATATATATATATATATATATATATATATATATATATATATATATATATATATATACATAACCGAATCCAAGAAAGAGAACTCTGACTTTATAATTTCAGTTTTTCTGTTTCTGACTAGTCCTGTATATATCGTCTCTTCATTTAACTTAAATTTAATATAAATATGTCTCCATTAACCATGTCCTGAAGATGGTCTATTAGACCGAAACGTCTGACGTTGACAGAAAAAAAAAAAAAAATGAAAAACAGTAAACTCACATATTCGGATTTTGCTTTGTCTTTTCCACATTTTCATCATATATATATCTATATATATATGCATGTGCGTATATATATATATATACGTGTGTGTATGTATGTGTTTAGTTATCTACTAATGTTATCAGAAATATTTTCGATATAATTCATATCTCAGCTATTGTATAGGAATTATATATAAATGGGTTTGAGTGGACATCATTGCTTTTTAATCAGTGTAAGGAATAATGTATGGATATCTAATCCATTAATTCATTAAAGAATTTTGTTTACCTTTCTGTTCCGAAAAAAAGACCCTATTTGTTATTCGAGCGAGCCGAACTGGAGATTACATTTCCTAAATGGGATAAATGAATATTTTTTGCCCAGATTTGTCCTAGGCTGATTAGTTTAATTATGCATTGCAATATAGCATTGTTTTCCTGGTTGAAACTGTCTCTGAAGGCTGTTCCTTAATATTCTCGAATGGACAAACCGTTAGACATGGATTTGCACGTTTTCTTTAAAAAAAAAAGGAAGTCTACTTAAAAAGTTATATCCAGTGAAATATGATGTTTTGTATATATATATATATATATATATATATATATATATATATATATATATATATATATATGTATATATATATATATATATATATATATATATGAGAATAAACAAAAAATGTTAAAAACTGCTACACAATAGTTTTCATGATTCACCACTAAATTTGTCTTCTCATGCGATGGTAAATACTGGTGAGTAAATAATTGTCTTTAAATTACAAAATCACAATACCCCTGCTTTTATTTCAAAAGAGAAGAGAAGAAAGAGTTATCAACAAATCAAAATTAAAATTAAAGGAAGTTAAAGGAATTTCTTAAAAAAAGGTTGGAATTATAAATCATTATAAGAACCTTGTTTCTTATGGTTACACCAGAAATTAGAAATTATTAGAATTGCTGATAAAAAAATCTGTATTAAACCAAAGTGAACTGAGATAAAATTGTAGGCATAGCTTACATTTCACCTTAAAATATGGTTAAACTTTAAATTTGGTAGTGCTAATTCATATGGTCATAATTAGTAAGTAAATTGTGGGGCACCAGCTATGAACGTTTTTCATTTGTTTATATGAATTTAATATAGTTATTATGTATTTCTGTTTAATGAAAACCTCTCCTTTGATGTTGTCTGCTCCCAGTATTTCATTCATGTCCCCCATGAGGATTTTTACATATATATTTGGTACTTTATCCACGATGGCTTGGGCTTGCCCGGAGAAACTCTCCTTATCGTCCTTCTCTGCAGCACATGTTGGAACCCAGCACCGTAGGATGGTAACATTCTGTAGATCCTCATGGGAGACATAAATGCAAAATTGTGACCAGACATCATTAACTGAGACCTGATCAGGAGCTGACATGACACCGGACAGCAGAAATAGAACGGCGAACTTTTCACAGATTTATGTACGTTCAATCACCTGGTCATTGGAGGCACCACATTTCCCCACAAGATCAACAACAAGATCACCTAGGTTGCGACTGATGGAAAGATCGAGAACCAAATCTACGACAACACCATCAGCCGAAAATTGAGAATGAGCTTACATGGCTTCAAGGTGAAGCAGGCAGAATACGTGGCATCAGACGACTGCCTCAGTGTTGCCGTCCTCAAGACTAAGCTTAGAGCGTACAACGACTAGGTTGAAAGACCATCGCACAAGTTGAACGTGAACAGCCTGCGAGGGGAAAAGCAGAATAATTCAGGTTGGAACTGAAGAACACGGTCAGGATGCTTTCGCAACTGTCACAAGAAACAATAGAAGAGCAGTGGCCGAGCCTGAGCGACACATGGAAGGCAACATGCCAAACAGTCCGGGGGAGGAAAGAAAAGGAAACACAGCGTGGTTGACAACAGAAACATGTTCATTGATCACTGAGAGAAAAGAACTGAAATACCAGATCAACGAGATCCAAGACCAAGAAGAGAAGCAGAAATTGCGATCATGCTCCTGGGAGAAGTACCGGGAAGAGAAGAGAAGAGAGTGCGCGAAAGGACAAGAGAAATCTATTCATGACTTGATCCAGAAGAAAGGACCGCAGCAGGCCAAATAAACATGAAAAGGCTGTATGAAATAACACGGACCATCTCTGGGCACAACATTAAACCCAGTTGTCCTGTCAAAGACCAGAATGGCAGTACCATCTCATAGAAAGAGGAACAGAGAGCAAGATGTGCGGAATATTACAAGGGAACACTCGACAGATCCACACTATCTGTTTTACCAGACCTTTCACCATCGAACATACTCCTCGATATTGACACTGCCCCCTACCAAGAATGAGATCACCAAAGCTATCAAGTCTCTTAAGAACGGCAAAGAAGCGGGCCCTGACTGTATACCAACTTAAGTACTGAAGGCAAACATCCAGACTTCAACTGACATGCTGCCCAACTCCTGTACAAGATCTACGAGCAAGAAAGAGTACCTTGTGAAGCTGTAGGAGAAAGGGGACCTTTCATCCTGCAACAACTGAAGAGGCATTATTTTTCTGTCCACCCCAGGGAAAGAATTGACATGAATAATCCTACAGAGACTGAAGACAGTATTACACAAGACACTTGAGGAAGAACAGGCAGACTTTCGGCAAGATAGATCATACACAGATCACATCGCCACAATGTACATCATCATCGAACAGTCCCTGGAATGGCAGATCCACGTGTACTCAGTCAGACATTTTTTGATAGTGTCGACAGAGACGTTATCTGCAGACAGATGCAGCAATACGGTTTTACACCAAATTCCGTTACTATCATCCAACAACTGTATGAAGATACTACCTGTCAAGTCATCCATAACGGGAAACTGACGGATAAACTGGCTATCGTCAGGGATGTCTACTGTCGCCGGCAATCTTCCTGGTGGTGGTTGAATTTATAATGCCGCAGGCCACGGCAAGCAGTAGAACTGGTTTACAGTGGACCCTCATGAAGCAGCTGGAAGATCTGTACTTCGCAGGCGACATCATCCTTCTCCCCCACAAACAACGAGATGCGTAGGAGAAACTGAGTCGTGTTGCAGAAGAAGCAGAAACGACTGAACTCGAAAACATCATCGGGAAAACAGAGGTCATAAGGGTAAACAACACAAACAAAACCCAGTGCGACTACATCAAGAAGACATCAAGTCGATAAATTTGTCTAACCGGGAGGCGTCATCAGTAAAGATGGTTGACAGTTGAAGACATCCAGTGCCGAATCAACAAAGCCCGACACGCTTTCAACATACCGCGGCCAATCTGGTAATCAACCGCTCTCTCATTTTATAACAAGATCCGGATCTTCAATGTGAACGTTAACTCCTACTTTACAGCTCAGAAATCTGGCAAGTAACCAACACCCACAAACTTCAGACATTTACCAACCGATGTCTAAGGAACATCATCAATAACAGGTTACCAACTGTAGGACAGAACCAGATAAGACTCAATCGAAATTGTCATAAAAAAATATGGATGGATCTGCTAGAAACTCCGAAAGCCGGCTTCTAGCGTTACCAGAGAGCTTCTTGGCTGTAATTCACAAGGAAAGCGAAAAGTGGGTCGACTAAAACAAAATTGGCCCAGAAATGTTGACGCTGAGGTGAAGGCAGCTGGCACGACATAGACCAAGCTGAAGAGGATCGCTCGGAACCACGTTTTTGGAAAAGGTGTTGTAAAATATATGTTACAATTAGCTATACGTTTGATTATCTTCCAGTCCATCCAGTTAGCTGATTATAAAACATGAACAAGTAATATTTGTTCAATAATTATGCTATATGTTTGCCGCGCGCTAATGTTTTGTATTCATTTCTTGTCTACCACTCATGACATTGTTTAGGGTTATATTTTAGACCTCATTTTAGCATGATAAAAATTACCACTTTTTAAAGTTATTTTTGTATGTACCTTAGGTCTGACACATAATTGTTTAATTAGAGTAAACCCACAAGCCTCATTTTAATTTTGATTTGTTGTTATCCCGTTCTTCTCTTCTCTTTCGAAAAAGAGGGGGGATTATGCTTTTGAAATTTAAATATAATTATTTTTTCACGAGTCATTTACCATCGCCAGAGTAACCACAACTTTTGTGCTGAAACATAAAAGCTAATGCGTAGCGATTCTTAACACTTCTGTTTTTATCTGACATAATGAATAATTTAAGCCCTATTCTGTATTTAGCCCTTTTAAAAAATTAAATGCTACAGACATTTTCTCATATTCCCATAGTTGGATATATATATATATATATATATATATATATATATATATATATATATATATGTGTGTGTGTGTGTGTGTGTGTGTGTATGTGTATGTGTGTCCGAGATGGGTGTGCCTGGATGAGTGGGGGTGTATGGGGGTGTAAAAGGAAATTGTCCAAATCGTATAACGGCAAAAATATTCATTTGTTAGATTAAGCTCTGAACCCTTGTATCCTAAAAATGATTACTTTGAGCAGTAAGAATGAATAATTACTCTCTCAGCTTAACAAAAGTATCGTGATGAAATCGATCATAAAGGAAAATGACAATATCATCATTAATTAAATATCGGAAGCTCATGAAGTATTGAAGTAAAGTTCAAATATATATCAAGATGATCTTCGCGCTCTCTAACGTCTATTTTTCTCCTGGATTAACAAGGTGCCTCAACGGTTCCACGTACAATTTCATTTTCAAATCTTTTATCTGCCAAAGGTCATATTGCATCTTTTCTAATTGATCTCTTTAACTCTAATTTAAAATGATGATCCCTCTTTCTGTTGTGACCTCCTGATCCAGTTCCCATAACTATTCTTCTCTCTTTTATAAACTTATTCACTGTTCTCTTTATTCATGAATGGACCTTGAAGATCGAAGCTAGAGTATGACTATTGGCACCATTACCGAAAGCATGAATGATATATTTCCTCTTAACAGGTGGGTCTGACACAAAACAGTTTTAACCTACTCTCCTTTTTGCTAAATAACTCAAAGTGTTTTTTAGTGATTCTAATGACAAATGGTATCATGATGACTGAAGGTCTTATCTGAAAACCGAGAAAAAATTAAATTAATTAGTTTACTGTTTTTTAGATATTAAACAGTTAGTGGGGTGGATAATTATGTTCTAACACGATTTGGACAATAGTGCTATTAAACCAGGTATTATATATATATATATATATATATATATATATATATATATATATATATATATATATATATATATATATATATATATATATATGCATGTACTGAATTTTCCTACTTAGCAGTCTTTTTAAAATGAATAATGAATAGTTAGATTGCACTTCTTACATTGAGGAAATATTTTATGTTAATCAGATCTTTAGAGTTGCTGGGAAAATACTTACGTCTGTCATCGCGGACTATCGGCTAAGTTATTTAAATATCTTTCTGTGAAATCAAAATTATAAATTCAAAAAGCATGAATTCCATGTCACATTATACTAAAATGAATATTTGTGAATGCTTAAAGCTTAAATGAATACTAAGCTTTATATCAAAGTGACTACTGATGAAAATTTTGGTTGGGGGTTATGAACTTTTATATGTGCTTAATGTTGGATTATTATTTTATGCGCCGTGTCCCGTAACGACGTAGGCGATCATAGTCCTCTACTTCTTCTTGTTCCTTGTCGCTTATAATAAGTTCTGTCTTTTTCTTATTTCTCCTTAAGCCTATTCTATCATAGATTTGCTCCAGCCCAACATGTGCTATACACGCTGCTTTCGTATGTCCCTCTTTTCCCGTGCTGTGAGTATCAGGTTTTTTCAAGAATTACTTCCTCATTACATGTCCCAGAAATCTCAACTGCCACTTCCCTTTTGTTTCCATTTTCTCCGAAATCTCGTTGTTGCTCACATGTTCGGTCCATGGTATCCTCACCATGATTCTGTAGAACCACATAGCTGTTGCCTCGATTCTCTTCTTCATATTTGAGGAAATTGTCCAGCATTTGCTGTCATACAGAAGGAAAGATATCACGCAACAATCCAGTTCTCTAACCCAGTTTTTCTCTGTTTCTAACGAAATTTTCCTGTCTCTTAATACTCTGCTTAGCTTTAAAAATGCATATTTGGCCATCCTAATACATCTTCGGATCTCGGTGTCGCGCTTTCCGCTCTCTGTTAGAACACTTCCTAGAAATTGAAATTTCTGTACCTATTTGATTTTAGTATCCCCGATTTGTAATTTGCATTTTGGGCTCCTCGTGTTACTGACAACAATGCAATCTGTCTTCTTGTAGCTTATATTTGGATCATTTTTATCGCTTTCTCTCGCTACCTTCTGTAAGTTACCTTTTGTAGTTTCATTCTGGGTCTGCTATCAACACTGTTAGGAGGCACGGTGGAGTAAGGATAGCGGCTTGGATTGGGGAATCGGAGGGCCGAGTTCGAATTCAACTCAAATCCATTACATTCACTTACGTGCTAACACCCTTGGGAAAGGTGTGAACCTTCTTCTCCCTCCAGCTATGGGTAAATAGCAGACTAAGTTCTATAGCCTTGGATGGCAACTAGTCTAGGAGAAGGACAACTCTGAATTTAAACCCGTAGTGGATCCCAGAAGGCGGATGGACGGCACGTTGTGCTATTTTCCTGAGGTACCAAACTGTATTGGTTTATCCTCTTTGGACTCTGCTAGCAAGGCCGAGATGGGGAACTAGACGTCTGGGCATATATCCCGCCCAGGCTCGTGGCGCACCGCGCTACTCCATCGTCTCTCGAGTCGGACGGATGACGACGACGACGATCAACACTGCGATCTGCATATATTATATTGTTAAGATAGTGGCGGCCAATAATGAATCCTGATCGTTCTTCTATTTCTATCCGAATTTTGCCGCTGTATTGAGTGAATAATTCTGGTGAGAGAACATCTCCTTGTTTTATGCCTCTTTCATTGTTTGTATATCTGCTGAAAACATTTTCTGCCTGTATACAGGCAGACTGCTGCCAGTGTGATTTCTTTATTATTCTTATGTCTTTCCCTAAGGTTTTAAGGTTGCTGAAGCGCTCAGACCGATCTTTGTTATCGAGCAATCCTGCCTAATTTATTGAACACAGTAACACGTCGTTCCGCATTTGTATTGCGCGTTCTCATTCTCAGCATAAATATCGCATTTCCTAAGTCGGGTGTCTTTGACGAACTCACACTACCATTCTACTATTTCAGGTCTGAATCTGCAGCACGATCTGTTCATCAGAATTAGAATGATTGATTTTGATATGTGGCTCATTAGGCTCATTGATCGGTGAATTTCACTTTCGTTTGCGTCTGTTTCTTTAGTCAGTGCTATGAAAAGAGATCTGCTTAAGTCTTCGCTTATAGCAACATTGCTGTAGATAACCTTTTTTATTTGTGTGATCTTTTGCATCACAGAGAGCGAGCATTTTTATTGCCATATTGTCTGCACATCCCAACATTGTTTCGTTTCAATATAACCAGTGAAGCTTCCACTTCGGTTTTTGATATTTCTGGCCCGTTGTTGTTTTTGCGTTTTGCCACCGTGGAAGTTTTCTCTGAAATATTGTTTTCATTTTCGAATACCAGCGTTGCGTCCCTAGGATTTTATGCAGCCTGTTGATGAGCCTGTCTTTTGTGCTGTACTTTTCATATTTTTCTGAATATCTGCTTTATCTGTGATACTCATACTTTTGATTTCTGCACATTTTGGTTTGAGTCATTCCTGTTTACTCGGTCTGCATTTGTTCCTTGAATTTTTGTGCAATTTTCTATTTATTGTCATAACGTAATATATATATATATATATATATATATATATAAAATTAATAAAATGAATAAAAAATAATATACTGAGTTACTTAACAATCGAAAACCAAAAAAAGAAAATATACAGTGTAACAAATAAATAACAACCGGTATATTAAATTGTTCTAAATACATCCAAATATATAAATAAACTAAAAAACCGATACCGATTAACTAGCCGTTTAGAAAACAAATAAAGATAATCAATCCAAATAAATAAATTAAAAACTGTTCCAGCCAAAATAATAGTCAGAACAAACCACAACAATCAACACCAAAATTCAACAAATAGCTTTAATTATCTTCCCAAACAAAAACAAAACTATTAAATAAGCTATATAAACAAATTCTTATTACGTTAATAAAAACAACGATCAAAATGAAAAAAATAAAAAAAATAAATATATAAGATGAAAAATAAAAATAAAAATAAATAAAAACAAGCAAAATAATTTGACCCAAATAAATAAACGACTTCCGGTAAAATAACTGCCAAAATAGACTACCCACAATGCACCACTGACCTGTATATATAAATAGCTGAGTAAAATAACAGCACTCGTGTACTGACGATTGCTGTCGTTCTGCCTTGTCATTATACCGTTTATTTTTCAGACCGCTACACGACTGCTCTTGCCCGAATCTCTGTGAACTGTTTTTTGACCGCTACACGACTGCTCTTGCCTGAATCTCAGATTGAACTGTATTTTGGTTAAAGTTTGTTATTTTATTTATTTTCTGTTTACAACTCTTTTGAAAAAAAAAAGAAAAAAAAAAAGGTCCTTTTGATTTTTTCTTCTATCCATTTTTTATTTTTACCCCCTCTTTTTGTTCTTTCCCCCTTTTTATTTCAGTTTTCTTTTTCCGTTTTTCCCCCCTTTATTTTTTATTGACTCGCTTCTTAGAGTCGGTACACTTTATTTTTTTAACTAGCTTCGGCTAGAGTTTAATTATATTAGTTTCGTGTCCACTTTTTCTTTAAACGTTTTATTTTATTGTCCAATTTTCCCCTTTTTATTTTTTTTCGCCTTTTGGCGTTATTTTTTTTGTTTTTGTTTCGCCTTTAGGCGAAATTTATTGAATATCCCTTCCCCTATTCCTGACCCCCCCTTTTTTTCTCCACCATGGAGAAGAAGGAAAAAAAGCCCCTTCTTTCCTTATTACGAAAAAAAAACGACCCTTGCTTCCTTCAGAAAATCTGTAAGGAAGCACCTTTTCAACCCCAAAAAAGACCCCCCAGATAAAGATAATCCGGATGAATATCCTGCCCTGCCACGAACCCCTACCAATGAGGAGATAAAGCCAGGATAGACAAGGAAAACCTGGAAAAGGAAAAAAAAAAAAACAGAAAACACAAATGTTAATACCGAGGTCGGGGATTCACCCTCTTGTTGGAAGTCCCCTCCGAATTGTATAATCGACATCGCAGAGTTCCTGGAGCGTGCCAAGAGTTACGCTCACCTCGTGGTGAAAGACGGGCTCTTGGAGGATCCAGTGGAACTGAAGAGAGTCGAGAAAAGAATAATGTCAGTTTTTGTCGTCGACAAGCGTTCGCGCAAAATTTGTCGTTCGACTAAAGACACAGTGTTTAAAACACTGGAAACCCTGGGGTTCAAACCCCTAAGAATTGTCAAGGGCAAGGGTTTATTCATGTGGGACGTACTGCTGCCCACAGCAGAAGACTGCGTAAGAGCCACCCGGAGAGAATTGATCACTAAGGATCTCATCCTCCGCACTGAGTATGAGGGTCGGCGAAGGACCACTTTGGCAGTATACGAGGTCCCTCCTCAGGTTATCGGGGAACCCCTTGCGGCTTTCCTGGCCCAGTACGGAGAGATATTGGCCGCTTCCTGCGATAGCCTGACTGGGGGATGGAGCTTCGACATGATGCTCGATCGAAAGGCTTTCAGCTCCGTCCCCAACTGGATTGACGTTAGTGATCTGAAGCTGCCGTTCATAGTGACCGGTCGTAAACCAGCCTGCTGGAAGTGTGGAGTGACTGGTCATCTCTCCTCTTCCTGCCCAGAGAAGAAGGCCTCTGGGACTCAGGTCACTAAAGACCAAACTCCCCCTCTGACCGAGTCTGCAAAAACCGCCGCGCCTGTAATGGGCATGCCAGCTGCCGGGACCGGAGAGGTTGTTCCCCCTTGTTGGGTCACCATCCAAGCCCCCATCCCCCGAAGAGCCCTCTTCCGCCGCTTCTGTGGCTAAGAAGGGGGAAGAAGGGGAATGGCAGGTAGTTGGCAGGGTCAGCGGGAAGCGTCAGCCAGCGGGTCCTCAGTCCCCTGAAGCCTCGGGGACTAAAGACACACACAGTCCCACTCCCTCTATCAACAGCATGGGAGACGCCCCGAACTCTTTAACGTGTGAATATCAAATGAAAAAATATGAACCGTCTTATGAAAAAACGGTAAAACTGAAACAGTTGAAAAAACAAAAAGACGACAAGCGAAAACAGAAAAAATCCCCGGAAGAAAAATCCCCCTCTTTACAGTCACCTCAACCCTCTTCTCCAGTCAAGTCTCCTCCTAAAAAGATGGCCACTCGCTCCACAACTTCCAAACCTATTCCTCCTACTTCATGTCCCTCAACCCCTCTCTCCAGAGTGAAGCCTTCTCCGGCCACCCCTTCCACTTCTCGTGCCCAGTCCCAAATCCCTCTCAGTAGAGACCCCGGTCCTTTTAGACATCCCAGTACTCCTCGCCACACTCCCAGTCCTTCACCCTCTAAATCTTCCAAATTACCCCCTCCAGCTACCAAAAGACCCAGAAGCCCTACACAGGATGCTGCTGATAAAAAGAAGAAACCAAAGCACATCTTTAATCCAGGCACTGATATATGTAAAATACCTCCCCTACAAGCGGAAAAGGCGAGGGACTATGGAAACAGAATCAAAAGCCTTAAATTCCTCTTATCGGTTAAGAAATTTGGGGAGAAAGTCATAGAAGATCCCGGAAACTTCCCTAATGCCCAAAGGGTATTAACTGTGATTAGATCGGAAGCGGGTGCTAAATCAGTTTGGTCTATGGTGGACGAAGCTATTACATCGTTCAACATGACCCCGCCAATAGCCATAGTGCAAAATGAGAAGCTGAAGAAGCTGAAGAAATTTTGTGCAGGGAGGGTCCCGGTTTTTGTTCACCCCTCCCTTTATAGAGCACTAAAATTAACTTTCCCGTGGGATATCGGAGGAATCTCCGAAGACGGTACCATCAAGAATGAGATGGGCCATGGGTCTATGGGAGAGGCTGTCGGTATCCTAACCCCAGCCATGTTCAATGCAGATAAACAACCCTAATCAGTATTCAATATGGCTCACTGGTTAGCTAGTTTAAATGTCCGGGGCCTGGGGTTGGAGTCTCGCAGGGCGAGGCTCTCTCGTGACCTTCAGCGCCTCGAGGTGAATATCTGTTGTGTGCAAGAGACCCGGTTTTCTTCTCATGATCGTGAGGACGTGCTGTCTAATGGGTTCGCCCTTTATTCAGCATGTTTTGATGGTCGTTCGAGAGGTGTCTCTTGGCTAGTAAGCAGGTCTTTAGATGCTGTATGTACTCTTGTCTTCGCAGATCAGGCGGGCAGGCTTTGTGTGCTGGACGTTACCATAAAAGGTAAGGCTTTGCGTCTCATTGGCGTTTATGCGCCCGTTATCCATGCTGAGCGTCCTGGTCTGTTTCGGCAGATCGAGCCGTTTTTGACGACATCTCGTCGGGTAGTTTTAGCGGGCGATTGGAATGCCGTCCTTGACCCCGGTATAGATCGTATAGGGAAAAAACTGGGTACTAACACTGCTGATGTGAAACCATTTCGGGGCTTTATCGACGGGTTCGATCTCGTCGATAAGTACCGGAATGAGCATCCTCGGGATATAGCTTGGACTTGGACTAATAGTGGCAACTCGGATCCTGGGACGCTTGCGAGCTACCTTGATCGAGTCCTAGTTAAGAGAGTCGATGTAGGGCTCCTAGGGTGTCCAAGTTTCCATTATATAGTTTATTCGGATCATAGTCTTGTCTGGGTCCGTGTAAACTTAGATAAGCCTAAGGTTAGGTTGGCTGGTTACTGGAAATTCAACTGTTCACTTTTTGGTGAACAGGGATTTCGGGACCAGCTGCTACTAATGATACAACGGGAATTGTCGGGAGCGGTTTTTGGGAACGCCTGGTGGGGTAATTTAAAATCCCAAATTAGAACGTTTGCTGCCGATTTTAGTCGTCGACTCAATCGAGATAGATTAGCGGCGCAAACTGCTTTAGAAGAAAAAGTCGATCGGGCCGTGAAATCCCGTGTTAGTGGGGATATAGCCTTAGCTAAAGCGGAGTTGGCCTCCTTGCTTATCAAGAAGGATCAAGCTCTGGTAGTTAGTGCTAGGTTAAAAAGAATGTCCTCTGAGGCGACGAATATGGCCGCTGAATTGCGTGCAGAGGAGAGTAGGAGTGCGTCTCGGCGACATATCGCGTGCGTCACATTACCGGATAATCGGACCGTGACTACAAACGCGGGCATATGTGAGGTCTTTCGAGATTATTTTCAGGATCTTTTCACCAGGGAGCCCGGTCTGAGCTCGGCTCAGTTCGACTCCTATTTAGCCGACTTTCCCTGCCTCGAGGCAGCTGAAGCGACTGGGTGCGAGGGTCCCATAACAGAGTCTGAGATCTGGGAAGCGCTGAAGCAGGTTGGCCTGGATAAGTCTCCGGGACTCGATGGTCTGCCCTACGAAGTGTACTTGAGGCTGTCGCCCGTTTTTGTTCCTTTCCTGGAACTCATTTTCAACAACTGGATGAAGCAGGGGTCTATACCTCAACGCTTCACCAGGGGTGTGATCAAGTTGCTGCGTAAGGACAAGAACGGTGGGGATGGGTTAGGGAACTTTCGCCCTTTAACGATGTTAAACGCTGAGTTAAAGATTTTGGCGAAGATCTTAGCCAAGCGTTTGCAGCTTGTCCTGTCTAGTCTGATTGGCCCCGAGCAGACTTGTGCTGTGAAGGGCAGGACTATTCAGGATAACCTGCATATGGTACGCTTGATCTTAGAACAAGTCGACGGTGAAGCCGCGCTGATCAATTTAGATCAGTCCAAGGCCTTCGATAGGGTTGATCATCGTTTTCTGGAGGCTGTCCTTTCGTCGGCCGGTTTCGGAGCCGACTTTCGCTCCTGGATCCGACTCTTTTATGCGACCCCCGGTGCGCTGGTGGAAGTGAATGGAGTAAGATCGAAGCCTTTCGTATTGTCTCGCCCTATTCCTCAGGGTTGTCCGCTCTCGCCTTTGCTCTACGTTCTTGCGTTGGAACATTTCCTTCGCAAGTTAAAGGCGAATCCGGTCCTTCGTGGAATATCTCTGCCTGAGGCTACCACCTCAGCAAAGTATTCTGCCTATGCTGACGACGTTTCGGTTCTTGTGTCGAGCAGAGCCGAGATTGACGAAGTCAGCAAAGAGGTCAGTGGTTATGAGATGATGACAGGGGCCAAGATCAACCGTGATAAGTCTGTTGGCTTGCGGTTGGGTGCGTGGAAGGGAGTTTCTCTTCCCGGACCTTTCCTCTGGACGGATGGGCCGATCAAGATACTCGGCGTCTGGTTCGGTCCGGATCTCCAGTTGGAAATGAATTGGTCGGAAGTACGAGAGAAGGCCGAGATCGCGGTTAATCTGTGGTCTCGGAGGAGGCTTTCCCTGAAGGGAAGGGCGGAAGTATATATCCAATATATATCCAATCATATATCCAATCCTCGTGTACCGACTCTCTGTACTTCCACTTCCGTTTACCCCACTAATTTTATTAGTAAGGCTCTTGTTCTCCTTCTTGTGGGAAGGCAAGGCCCCTATGGTATCTCGGGAGATCTGTTGCCTTCATACCGCTGAGGGCGGCCTGGGTATGCCAAGCATTGAGATTCGTCAACATATGCTTCGCATTGCATTCCTAGACCGATTGTGTCGCGAACCGGACGAGGTGGGAGCCTTCTGGAAGGAAGACGCCCGGAAAATTTTCCCGTCCCTGAGAAGTGTGCACTCGTGCGAGGGGGAGGCCCGCCGTAGACCCCGAGCCGAAAGCTCCTTCTATCACGAATGTCGTCGCACTCTGAAATGCCTCTTACGGGCGTCGGAAGGCCTCTCCAACGTCCAGGCGTTGTCTCGTAGGGCATTGTATCAAGTGCTAGTTCGGGGGTCCGTTCAAGATGGTTTGATTAGCGAGCTCGGTCTTACGAAGCAGCAGGCTCGCTCAATATGGCCTTGGGCGCCGGGGTTGAAATGCCTCACTAACGATGAGGCATCACTTACCTGGCGGGTTGTTCGTAGAGCCCTCTGGGTCGGCAAAAGACTTTGTTCAGCGGGCTTGGAGAATTCTCCAAACTGCCGCCGCTGTGTTGGGGAAGTCGAGACCATTGGTCACGCCTTCTTTCAGTGCTCGGTGGTAGTGCCGTTGTGCAAGTTTGTTGAAGGCCTCATGGTTTGCGTACTGCGGAGAAAGTCCTTTGTCCTGGATGCCGTTTCTGTTTGTAGCAATGTGGTGCCTCAGATGTCGAGGGCTGAACATTATGTGTTCTGTTGCTTACTAGGCGTTATGAGAGTCGTGATTTGGACGACGCGTCAGAAGGAATTCTATGGTGGCGAGAAGTTTGCTTCTTCCGAACTGATCTTGTTCTTTAGGCATCAGCTTAAAGTCAAGATTAGGACGGAAAGGCGGCGGCTCACATCATCAGAATTTGGCGAAAGGTGGGTGAGTCTTGCGCGTTTGTGCCGTGTGAAAGGGGCTGACCTTGAGTGGCATTTTGATGCTGGTTAGGCATCAGGATATTGTTTGCCTGGGTTGAACTTTGGCAACCCATCCCTGGATTTAGGATAGTTTAGGGTTTTTGCTTTTGTATTTTAGTTTTTTAATTTCTGTAAAACTTAGCTAGAGTGTGTTTGCTCATTGGCCCCCTTTTTTTCTGTCCACCTTTTCTTTTCCTTTAGTTTAACTCCCCTTCCCTCCCCTCTTTAGGTGCTCAGTGATTTTAGTTCTCTGGAGGATGCGGGACGCCTTTCGTTTCGAGTGTGAGCTTTTTCGTATGGTTGAGTCTGAATCAGTGCGTGTTTGTGTGAGTGGTTGGGATGGATAAATGTGTATTTTATATTGTCAAAGTCCCGTGTCGATTTCGCCCAGTCAATTGATTTTACTGTCACATATAGGATTTGGGTTTTTTTTTATTACTAACATAATTTTGTTTAGTTTCTTGTACATATATTTAGTCATATTGTATATATTCATTGGGGATTATCTATTGTTTAAAATTTTTACTCCCGCCCCCCACAGACTTTATTGTACATATGGGGTTATTTAGGACTTTCATAGAGACCATGAGGTATTTTGGTGGATGTAGCATGAAAGGTAAGTATGAATGGCGCGTTTTGGTGGAAGGAATATTGTTTTGTATGTTTGGGTCAGTGCTCGGGACTAGCTAAGTTTAAGATTAAGACAAGTGATGACCTTCCTTTTCCCCAATCCCCCCCTTTTGGCCTTGTGCCGTATTTACTGTATATCACGGTAATAAATATTGTGGCCTGACAATTGCGTCTAGCATGAAACAGACTGTTGCCTCTAAGTGTTGACTTCTGTGTTCACTTTTATATTTACACACGCTCTATCTCTGATATTGAGCACTTTATCCTATAAATATAGCACAATTTAAGACTATAGTTCTTCATATATATATATATATATATATATATATATATATATATATATATATATATATATATATATATATATGAGATGGACAAATTCCGACAATTATTTTAAGACATGCTTATCGATAAAAAGAATGTATAAACTTAAAAATGCCTTTATATATATATATATATATATATATATATATATATAAACAGGATACACCTGTATTTAATGACACGGTGTGTTTATTTGATTGATTCTTTCTCCAAATGTAGAGGAAATACGGCTAGAATATTCTATTCCATAGAGTTGGATTATAATTTCTGATCCGGTTAATATCCCTGTCCCATTAACAAGGCGGTGGGATTGGCTAGCCCTGAGTTTCTAGCCCTTTAACATTTTTTAGATTAACATTTTGATAAAGGTAAAAAGCAAAATTCTCTTTGTAAATGCTTCGAAAATAATCCTAGTCATTTTCCATAAATTGTTATTAACATTACTAAGTGCGGTCGTAAATACATAACTATATATATATATATATATATATATATATAGGGAGAGAGAGAGAGAGAGCTAGATAGATAGATAGATATGAAGCTGGAGAAGAGATTGGAAAGACTCGAAAAGATTAACATGTAAGAAAGGATATTAAAAAGTAACAGCATATCTGCATTTAACTCATTTAAATAAAATAAACTAACAGTAAACGCGTTTTTATGTTAAAGCTCTAGAGTTAATTTCACCATATATACATTTTAGGGAAGAAGCCGATATTTGTTGTATTATTCGTAACATTGTCCTGTGCGTTAAAAATTTACGACCATAACGGGCGTTATTTCCATGATAAACTTGAGCCTATGAACATATTTTAAAAAAATAATTCCTTCAGTATGTTGTGATAACAAATGTCATTTAATTGAAATTAATAGCCCGTCAGGAATGATAGCTTATTAACTTTGTTTTATTTAAATATGAAGGAACTTAATTAATAAATATTATCTAACGTTTTCATAAATTTATTTCCTCGAAATATAAAAATAATATATTCTATATGGTTGATCTGCTTGAGAAATTCATAATCACGAAATCTGTAAATATCATGACCTGGTATCTACCTGACCCCCCGCCCCCACTGAGTCAGGTTGTAACACAAGGTCGGTTTTTAACGTGGGGACCCGAGTGTTTTCACCCGGGCCGCTGGTCTTAGCTTTTCCAAGCTTATCAGATTGGTCTAAGCTAGTCATAGCTTGTACAAGCTGGTCTAAGCTAGTCATAGATGGTCCAAGCTGGTCATAGCTAGACGTAGCCGTGATACTTCCAGCGCAGGGATGAATCCCTACACCAGGTAAGTATCAAGTGAGACTCTCAGCCAAAAGGCCGACAAAGCGAGCGATCTGAGAACAGATACTACACTTTGATCATGGCCCCCGGGCCGAGCAGCCTCATTTGTAAATATCATGTCCTTCCAGGACTAGGTGTTCATAGCTGCTCAAACGATTCGTTAATTTTTCCGTTATCATATGTGAATTTCTGCCTTCTGCGAGAGATAATGAAATTGGTTATTGATAAGTTCTGACAGTTTTGAATTCAGAATTGTCCTATTAAAATAGCGGAGATTAGATAGCCTAAACCCCTCTGCAATTTAACATTCAGCGCGCGAAGTATAGGAAAAGGATCTATGATTTTCTCAGTAGCATGTGCGAAATGGAATGCCACTAGATTAGACTAAAAGTGATTTCGTCTTGCGTATCCCAATACGCATACAAAAATCGATATTCTCGACAAAATTGATTTCAAACAATGGAAGTGAAAAGTAAAATAGTTTCAATGAGAATATAGAGTATAGAACAATGTAATGTATATTTTACAGGTAATTATGATATGTCATCTCGACGTTATACATATGTTTGGCCATATAACAGTCAATATTAAATCGAATATAACTACAGATAGACGTGTCAGCCATGTTAACACACATACATTTAGACGGTCATTTATTCATAACAAGTAAGAGAACATGTCTCGCTGTCTAATCTCCTAGTCACGATGATTTTTACCCGGTAGTTCGGCTACTTTAAATTCGTGGTAAATGATACGTGTTGCCTCCACACTTCGCCTAAGCATTCCAGTCTTGGAACACAAATTCATGGGCAATCGCCCCTGATTATAAAACAAGAAACTCGAAATTGCTATGGGTTATGTAACAATATTAGATATGGCTTCATATGTGGCAGAGCGCCCAAAACGAGGAACGTGATCTCTCGTCTCACGTACTTTCACGATATATCTTCCAGTTTTACTGTTTATCGTCCACAGGAGGTTTAAATATTTGAAGATATAGGTGGGAAGCTTGAAAATGCTATCCATGTTCATTCAATTTGAACAAAACCAATTCAGAATGCAGATGCTATCAGGTGATCTATATGGCTTATACTCTGGTCCTGATTGATAAACCTTCTCGTGCTGCTGGCGTCACAGGTCATCACGCAAAACCGCTAGATCACTTTCTCAAATCCTTCCTTGTCAAATGCTACTCTAAAATGTTATCTCCAATGGCCACTCCAAACTAATGTTGAAATGTGTGGCAAACTTGAAAAATCCCATGATGAGCCATTGAATTGGGACACATCTATATCTTACATAATGAAAAATACTTTTCAGCTTTCTCCAAAATGGAGCCTACATAAATACGCCCGTCATTGCTATACGAGTCCTTTCAAACATGTATAGTTTTATTCGAAAATATATCAACACAGACGAAATGACTAGCTTTTGTTAACGCCATAAGATGTTGCACCCAAAACGATACAGCAAACTCTACTGCTACATCTGCCATAGAGAATCGTGGAATAAGGCTCTTGTCACAGTCTGTCTGCAATTATTGCAAAGGAGTTATTGAACATGCTATGGGCAGCTACACACCTTTGGAGCAAGAAAGATTTTAAAACAAAGAATTCGATTCCTTCCACTTCTGGAAATCGTGAATAGATTTCTCAATAAAAGAAAAGCTTCAAAGCCAACTAACATTAATGGCACTGATGATATTTCCCCCTCGACAAATTAGGCAATGCTCTATTTTATTAACATTATCAGTATACGTCTACTTTATATAAGAACATCTCTTACTGAACTGACCCATTCTCAGGGAACAGCATTTTTCAATATTTCTCCATTAAATACTTTAGTGTCATTAACAAACTTTTCGAATCTATAGTCGAAAAGGCGGTTGTTGTATACCTCAATAGAAACAACCATGTGAACAATATCCAGTTTAGATTTCGCTCTATTAGACGCACTTGTATGGACTGGTAATACTCACAGAGTAAGAGAGGCACTTCACTAAGAATTAATCAGAGGAATATCTTTTTAGATAGATCAAAGTCATTTTACAGAGATCTCTGGAAGGGATTTCTGAATAATCAAGTCCTTCCACACATGAAGATCATTGTTAATGACCTAGTCATAAGAATCATATCCCATAAGTGTTATCATGACTCAAACGTCTCTTCTCGATCACACCTTTTTCTTTATATTAATGATCTGCGTTAGAATATACTCAAATCATTATAGAATATGTATGCCGATTATACAACATTTTATATGAGCACCTGGATAGGCAGAACTTGACAGGGGATCCCTCCTCATTTGAACTAGCCCTGGTAATGCAGTGGGGTAAGGACTGGTTAGTAATATTTATTTGGTTAAAGGCCACCATCTTACACATATCATGATGGGTAGTTGTTCTCTCAAGGAACGTCCTTGCCATGAAACATATGTCAGATCTCAAGCTTATCCCAGATGTGAAGTTTAAAGATCCATAACTGGAAAACATGGTTGGCTCCTTTTACTGCTCCTGAAAGTATCTGACTTCTCGTACAATGCGTTTTCCTTAGAGGACACTGATCAGATGAAAAATAGAGTATCGCTACCATATATGGCCTGAGAATACACGCTTCACTTTCTTGTTTGGATAAAGTTTAAAATCATCTACGTGTAATTATAGGGGACGAAATATTTTACACCATGCATCCCCTTTCTGAAAGATGACAAATTGCCATCCTCACACTAATCTATTGGCGTTTCCATATCAAATCGTTAGTTCCACGCTTCCTGATATTCGCAGCTAAGATTTGCAATGACACGTACACGGAATCTAATCAACTACTATGTCTTCGTATTCCATCAGTAAAAATGAAGTTCTGCTCGGCTAGTTAGTTTCTTCCTTTATAAATGCTACTTTGTGAAACAATCTTCCAAGAATATGTTTTTCTTTCCGATCACTACAATCGTAATCTTTTTATGCATAAGTTGAACCGTTATCTCTCGCGCATAAGCTAATGAACTACATTTCTACCTCCTTTTCTCTTACACATCGAAGAGCATGCAGTATCGCATTACCTTCATTGGCTCCTGGGTCATATCTTTGGTGAATATGAATCCCCAAATGGAAACAGACAAATCGCTGTAATCAACTTCAAAGGCATACATCTGGGTTTTTTTTCTATTGGTAAACTATTTTTATTTTTTCAAACTCCTCTTTGTGTAAATTAAACACAGAACACAAAGGCACACACGAAGACGTAATTAGACACGATGTAAACAAAACATCCATTTAGAAGTCTTCCGAAATTAATGAAAACAATCCGTTAGATGGCACGAACAAACGGTATTAAACCCTCTTGTTCAAAAACAAAATCAAAACATCCTATTTGAATTTTATGGTTTGCATCGTGCGTTTGAATAGCTTTACTGAAATTTTCCCCGATTAATGTCGCAGGAAAAAAGCGATGTAATAAGATAAATAGATTAAATGCAGAATAACAGATATAAGATGGGATTAAACCGTAAGTAAAAGAAAACTATTTGAATGAAAATGAATGAGGATAAACAAAATGTGTAAATACATCTATCGATTCATGGCATTTAAAAAGGAAATTTACGAAAAACGTAGTTGATAATAAACTGGATGTAACATGAAATGGCAGGCTGAATAAACCAGAAACTAAATCAATAGTAAAAAAAAATAAACATATATTGCATTATAAGCAATACTGATGCATGCAACGTTGGCAAAAAATTAAAAAAAACACCTTAATTCTTAAATCACCAGATTAAACAATTGAGTGTTTTGGGGATCTGCTTACACGAATAAAATGTTCCATCTTGTAATTTGTTTTCTTTTCTTTGTCTTTTTTACTGACCTTGGTGATTTAATTTATTTTTAATTCACATTCCTTGTATAAATATTTCCTGTACACAATTTTGCCGTGTTGCACTTCATAGAAGTCGTAAAACGTGGATGTTTTACGACAGCCTGAAAGAAGATTATGCTGAAATACTTTTTTTACCAGAAGATATGCCTGTAACGATAATCAATCTCAATGAAAGCTTACTCAAATTATGTCCTGAGCTTTTTTTGGATACCATTGTCTATCCATAGACATAATACCAATGTGTTTGATTAATTCTAGTTTACTCGGCTATGATTTCACTAACAAAAGTTATAAGTTGATCTTTGCTGCTAAGTAAACGTCCGTTTATAGGAACCCGGTCTTATTAAGTGTTTAAATCAGCAAAACTAAGAAAAGGATCATCATGGAAATGTTTTTGAAGCAATTTATGCATTTTAAGATGTTATTTTGCAGGTGTTGTTGTATATATATATATATGGTCGGTAATGGAAATTTATAGTTTAAAGTTAGATTCTTTTTAATTTAAATCTATTAATAGACATTTAGATACGATGCTTAGTTATAGAACACAAAACTCATTCTCAATTATACCCCTCCGGTCATATCTATTTTAACTTCCCATTGATTTCATCTTCGCATTTCCACCTCCCCGTTTAGTAACAGCACATTCACAATGTTTTCTAATTCCTTTACGCCCTATATGTTACGAGACAATTATGTGTGGCCCGGGAAAAATACTCAACGAAGATGAAACTGTAGAAATGTGTAAATAGATTATTTTATCTATTAAGGTGACCTCTCATTTCCTTGTGGATCCTTGTTACTGTGTCGTGCGTGGCGACTCAGAAGGACTGCACCAGCTGGTTACAGCAATGAAAGAAGTGAGTTTCCTCGTGAAGTTCTTCTTTGGAATGGTAAAAATTTTTTCGTGTGGTGTTACATTTGTTACGGTGCACAACAGGGTTCCAATAGCGTTCACAGATTCTGGTAAGAGATTTTCTCCGTCCGTGACCGAGCACATTTGATTCGTGCCAGCCAACTGAATGGTTTACCAAATAAGACCATGGCATTTTTCGCACTGCCCATTGCCTTGGGGATTATATGGTGTAGTCCGACTTACAGTAAACCAAATGTGCGTGAAGAAATTGCCTAAGTTGTTCTGCCATGAACGATGTTTCTCCATCAGAATGGATATGTGCTAGGACTCCAAAAAGGGGAACAATGAGTGATGATATTTTATTACCGAGTTTGTGGATGTATCTGATCAATGATATAAGGAAAGTACGAAAAAATAAATATTTGAGAATTATTTTAACATCAAAATGCGAAGGGACATAGAGATAACGAATGATGTCTTCCAAAAGCGGAGCAAAGAATTAAAGAATATAAAAATTTTCATTAGTAACAAATGAAATATAGGTGAAAAGTTATGCAATATCCATCATACTATGTTGCATTGAATTCTGGACAGTGCCATGACCGATGGAGAACAGAAAATGGAAATGTGCTCCTACACAAGGATAAAAATACATCGAACTGAATGTAGGAAGGAAGGTTTACAAAATTAATTTTTCTGTATAAATATAGAGATTAAACAAAATATATTTAGAAATCCAGCAAATCATATTAAAAAAGAGATAAATTTAAAATAATGCTATTTTTATTCATACATAGTGCCACGTAAAAGTTTACAACATATTACAAAAAATATTTCTAATGCAGTTAAATTAATTAAACTTTTATTGATCGTAGACCATATATTTAGAATAGAGGGTTATGCAGAAAAATAATCTTCAAAGTCCCTGAAGGGATCCAACACACAGAGAAATAAAATGATGTTTTTTTTTCAATTTATTTTGCACTGCTGATACTTCATTTCTTGTTTATTTGTACATCGCCATTTTCATGTAGTAGGGACATCCTTCACTCTATCGAATTCCTTCGTAATTGGTTTAGGTCGTTTCTTTGTCAATGTCGACTTTTTCTCTTATTTTGTCTCCTTTGTTTCTTTATTCTTATTACCTGTTTCGTCGCGTGATAACGAAGATTTCCGCCGCATATTTCAGTCTCGATTAACTGGCGTATTTCCCATAACCGTAGGTTTGATATTGAGTTTAATTTAAAACCTAGTTTTGATCATTCTGTAAGGCGATGACTCATTATTTCTATTAGATGATTTCCTCTCTTCTAATTATTGATTTTCTCTAATCCATAACAGTTGATTTGATTTTGAGGGAAAGATAAATATGTAGTTAGGTATGCATTCTAATTGTGTTACCTAACAGTAACGTGAAAACGGCAATCCATGGAATTATGTCAGACATAATAGACGTTTCTAGCAGTTGTAAAGAATACGTTTTAATTCATAGGATTTGTACTGTTACTCCATTGTACACCGATAGTTGAAGATCCTCACAAACGTTTGCTTTCATTTCAATGCGGCGTCATCTCAGGAATCCATCTGTCTTTATTATTAATAATTTTCCATCCCTCTGATATGAGAAACAAGGTGATGTAACTTTTTAAAGAACTGAACCGTGGAGAATGACTTCCACAAAATTCTTCTGCTAAAAAGAACAAAAATATGTATTCTCAACACTGGAATTTATTACACAACGCACTTGATGAGGAAAATTCAGTCCCGTTTAATCGTTCATTTGATACTAGCATTTATGAAGTTCTCCAAGTTTTATAGAAATAATGTTGTGCTATAGTTTTTATGTGAGAACGACACCGTGCAAAGTTTAGAAATATATACGAACAGAAAAAGATCTACGATCTCGTCTACATCAGTCTGTTAGAACATATGAATTGTACCTAACTATAGCTACTTAGATTTGGTATTATTCAGCTGTCCTACCGTCCCATGTCGTCCTGATGAACAATGGCCACTTCATGAAACAATTTACGCCATATTAATTAGGATTGTGGATAACGATTGATCGTCTATGCAACTCTGTAATAGGTTCAAGCAGTATAACACATCTTTTAATCTGCGTTTCTATTAGAGATTAAATGCAGGTTAATTAGGTGCAAATATTGATATGTAAAAAAATGACATTTGCCTAGACGGAGTAAAGCAAAATTACTTGAAAGTAATGTTAATGTAAGTTAATAAACAACAAAACTAAACACAGAATAACATATGTAAACAAAGAGAAGAATATAAATACTGCTTAATGAGACTTGCTGATAGATATATACTTCTATTCGGCCAATATTGTTTAAAACAAGTAAGAGCTGCTGACATACGTTTGTTATAGGAAACATTTAATAACAACAAGAATAATAATAATAGTAATAATAATATCTAATGTTATTAAACGGTAGGATAAAATTAAGTTAAATGACATCAGAAACATTTATTATGAACTGAAGTCAAATCTGAATAGTGAGAACACAATATCATCTGTCCACTATCAAACCTCGTCGGTAATATGTTATGGTGCAATTCACCTTGATTTGAGTGTGGCGAAATTGCATGTACTGGATAGAAATACGAAGTAATTTTTAATAATCAATGACGCACTGCATACGCAATTGGAGAGTGGCAGTTTTTTTTCAAGAGAACTGCAGTAGATAGAGGGTTGATTTCAATTGAAAACCGTGTGAAAAAGAAAGGATTCAACCCCCTTGAATCGCATAAATAAGAAGGACAAACCCTATGGATTATGAAAAAAGAAGCATGGTTTCAAAGAGAACATATTCAACCAGAATTGAAATAGACCAGCAGTAATTGAAAAGGAAGCATTGTGTGGACAGATGTAAAAAGCAACAGAAAGGAGGCAGAATAATATGGTCTTGGTTGAAAACAGGGTTTTGGAGAAGGAAACGGAACACAAAATAATAGAAGCTGAACATCATGATATCACTACAAATATAACCGAAATTCTGTTCACAGAGAGATATACAAAAATGGCCAGTATGTGGGAAATTTGATGAAACTATTTCATATATTATGAGTAAGTGAAAAGTGTAAGTAAGTTTAAAGGTGACGTCATGACCAATTCTTCAAAATCATTCGTTGGAGGTTGTATGATTAGTGGCTTATTCAGCTATAAACATGAGAAATTTAATGAGTAAGAAAGATACATGATTTTGATGGATTATTCAACGCAAACATATGAGTAAACGAAGCAGACATTAGTGTAGTATAAATAGAAAAATAAGGGTTAGTCATTGATTCATTGTGTTCTTTTGATACAAGCATGAAACAAGATAATGTAAAGAAAGTAATGAGCCGATTTGAATTTGAACTTGAAAGGCTTTGTAAGTTCAATATCATAAATATACCAGTTTATGCACTTGGGAAGTTGACGAATATAATGGTGTGATGGATAAAGAAAGATGTATTGACCGTCTACGGAAACTAATAGAGAAAGGACGCCATTTAAGAATAACAAGAATAATCCGGAATGTGTGAAATCTTAGTGAAATATTATATGGTACATAAAACTGCTTGTTGTGCCCCGCTATTTATGGTATTATTACCATATGTTAATATCTTATCCCAGAAAATACTACTACTAATATTAAGTTTTAATAATAATAATAAGTGAGAGAGCAGTACGCAAAGAAACTGTCGAACCTAATAGAATTTTCCTGTCGTAAGACTATATTAGGCACATACACCACAGGCAAATGTGTGCTATAATGATAAAATTTCAGGATGGGCCTAGGTCGGATACCGCAATACGCTCAGATGGTCTCCGATATTTTATTAAGATTCAAGATTATTAGAACTAAAATATAATTATTGTTACAGACATACATTCATGGACATACCATTCCCTTAACAGTAAAATATTTGTTGATTACATTATGAATAGCTAATTGATAATTTTATTATTGTATTGAACTTGAGTTAATCATAAGTCTATATAAACATCGATAAATAAAAAGAGGATACTTATATATCATTCTTGTCGGAAATAATTGGAAATATATTTCTTCACAAAACTAAACTAAATATTTTAATAAGGATTACTTAATATATTTTTGAGATATCATTCTGAGAAAACAATATTCTTAATTCGTTATTTCCACTTTATAAAGATAGAAAGTAAAATACAGCAACACAAAATTTGCTTCTAAACTTTAATTCTGCAGCATGTGTATTAATTACGGTCGGCCTATGCGGTGTTCAATATTATAGATGATACAGCTGTAAAAAATAAATTCTACGATTTGCAAACAATAACAAAATTATTGGGTCAACTATATTACCATCTTCACGCGAAGGATGTAAGACTTTAGTTCCGTGTCAAATCCTGAATCAAGGATATCGTGAATTTTGTCCATGTTCTATGATTTCTCGAATAAACACTCGAAATTAAAATTACATTAATACATCTAGAAAAGATAAGAGATTTACTTCTTTTTCGGCTTCTCATTTGTTTTTCTCCTGCTTTTCTAAGAAATGTTTACTGCATTATTTTGTTAGTTCCGACCAAAAAGTAACCGATATTTATGATAAGTCAATTGTGTTTCTGTATTCATTTTCCATACTAATAAAAGATACGCAGAAGCACTAACAGAAGTCTTCACTGAAATCTAAATTAAGGATGCAATGAATTTAGTATCTGTCTCTATTTCTGAGATGAGGTTTTATGTATTGACATACTGTCCGGTGAATGTGGGTTTGCGGTATACGGAGTCTTGAACCCATGCTCTGTTCGAGATATTAGAACATCTAGGAATGGGAGTGCGGTGTTACTCTCTTTCTCCATCGTGAACTGTATCGAAGGTCTTATTGAGTTCACATGGTCCATTTCTATGCTTGGTCTCCCGACCCTACCAAGCATAGAAATGAATACAATATGGGAACCAGTAATAAGGAGTGCCTGAGAAAAGCGGCACTAACAACAAAAATTGAAATATGAGCTCTGGTAAAAACATGTTGTGATAACAGCAAAAATTACAAATATGGACGCTGGTAAAAAATATTTGCTGAAGACATTAGGTTTATAATACCCAGAAATTTATACACAGATGTCCTCAAGGACACGTGGCACACATGGATAAAAGTGTTAGTTAGATAAAGTGACAGAACTCAAAGAGTGTGAGTTCAGTACCTGGTTAAGGCGATGGAGAACTTGGAGTGGGGAATTAACAGGAGATAACTGAGAACTGACATCCATTAGTGGAACTAGAACATTCAAACCCAGTGAGTTCCAGGTTCAGTTCTGCATTCCCATAGAACGTAGAACGACCGAAACGTTGTGATAAATATGGCGACAAAGATGAGGATAATAGTCCGAAAAATACTGAAATAATACTGTAAATAGTGCAATGAATTTATATAAAAAAATAAAAATTCAGATGCTTAAAACACAAACATATAACAACACAAGGAAAGTTTACTGGACAATTTTTCTCGCCAAGATCCGTCTTGCACGTTTAAAAATCAACCATTTAACAGTGAATCGAATATGACTGCTACATCTGTCTTGGTGCAACTGCTATATATCTCGCGATTCTTGACGAAATTAAAGAAGTGTCTTTAATTCTGACACGGCATGTCGGATTCAGTCATTTTACCACCGCCTTAACGTAATTACATACGATCTTTTCAACAGTTTAGGGCAACTATCCGCGAGTGGATTTCTATTCTGTTCTTTTTTTCCTGTTAACAAAAAAGTATAATACATGTAAATGCAACATTAATCATCAGTTTTTTCTTTCTGAATCGTATTTTTTTATCTCCATTTCTCCTAAGTACGACTCTCTTATTTTATTTTACGCTCAGTAATCCCCATTGTCTTAAAGGCATCAATATCTGTCTCGCGGCAAAAGGATTCTATATATATATATATATATATATATATATATATATATATATATATATATATATATCGATTGCAACAGGACAACACATTATGTCACAAATAAAACCTATGTTAAAGTAGCCTCCACAGTCTTACAGCTTATAGTAAGTACCATATGGGTGTGGAAAGGGACCTTCGAATACAAGAATATACTCATATATATATATATATATATATATATATATATATATATATATATATATATATTAGTATATTCGCGAATTCGAATGTCATTTTCCACCACATGCATCTGGTACTGTAGTGATTATGCGTAAGTCTGTGGAGGTAACTTTATCACAGGTTTTATTTGTATCATAGTGCGTTGTCCTTTTGCAATCGATAAATTTACTATCGATAATTTGCTATCGTTTATCATATATGATCAATAAATGTCATACCAAGTCAAAGAATGTCACAATCTGACGATATTCCTGAATTCTTAAGAAACCTTTTACATGTCTGTCAAGATCTCGATTACACACAAGAATTATTAATTAATTTTTCAGCCTTCACGCGTTGAAACTGTAGGGTTGAGAAATTGCAAAACATCCCTAAATGCATTGATATAAATATATACAAATTAAGATCGACATTCTACACCAGATAAATTCAAATCACAGTCCAAATCACTCTCAAAATTACAAATGCAGAATATTTTTTGGATGATTTATTGGCTGGGCATAACCAAGGTTAGGAAGACAAGTTAGTTCTCCCTCTAAAAGGAACCAACCGCTGACCAATGTCTTCATTAAACGTGTTTGTGAAGGTATATTCACGAATATCGCAGTGTCACAAATTATCTCCTTGATACATTCAACTTCTTTATTTATTTCTGTCTTTCTCTATAGCCTCGTTACCATGTTTTCCATTTATCTTTTGATTTCATCCTTTCTCTTTTCTTTTTTTCTTTTCTTTGTTTTAGTTATTTTTAATTTTCTTTATTTGCTTTTCATTTTCTATATTTCTTCAATTTTTTCTCTTTATTGCTACTTTTTCTCTTTCTTTCTCACTCTTTTTCGTTATTTCTCTTTCTTACTGTATCACTCACTCTGTCTCTCAAATTGCTGTACCATGTTTTCCATCTACTCTTTCTTTCTTTACAATATATTGATTTTTAAACAGTAATTTATTTCATACTGTACTTTCTTCTATAGGTTTCTGAGATTTGCTTTCTATTTTTTGTTGGAGGGGATTATGATTTCTCTGAAATATGTTTTGATATTATTTTCATAATTAAATTCATTCTTGATTTCATACATCACCGTTTCTCAGTTTTATTTATAATATATATTCTTCCTCATGTTTCCGCATTTTTTCCTGCTTCAATGTAGTTTGTTTTTGGTAATTAATATTGACGTTTTTTTCTATATATGTTATTTTAGCCCATTCTTTCTTTCAATCATACGAGCGATATTCAATAAATTAGGTGAAATTTTCGGTATAAGGACTTCTAATACAGATAGAAGCTTACCCTTTCTTATTTTTTTTGTTTTACTTCTTTTTCTCATGGGTTTAATTTCTTTTGCAGATTAAAAAAAAAACTTTGAGAGTTTTGGTGATTAACAAAGATGGCCGACCAAGAAGCATGCTCCAGTATTGAACAGCGGTCAGTTATCATGTTTTTTGGTTGCTGAAGGGTGCAAACCAGTTGAAATTCATAGGAGATTGTCAAATGTGTATGGGGCCACATGTTTCAGCCAAGAAATGTCTACAAGTGGACTAAATTGTTTAAAGAAGGACGGAGCAGTGTTGAGGATGAAGACAGACCTGGGAGGCGTAAAGAAGTGAGGTATCCTGAGGTGATCGAATCAGTCGATGACCTCATTCAGTCTGAGAGAAAGGTGACAGTGGATGACATTGCAAGGACTTTGAGCTTATCTGTTGGGACAGCACACGGTCAGCTGCCGGTGGGTGCCATAGACGCTTACTGCAGAACACAAAAAGCACATCAGCCCAAACGGTGCTGACCATCAACGAGCTGGACTGGGAACTGCTCCCTCATCCCCCTTACAGCCCAGACCTTTCCCTTTCAGACTTTCACCTGTTTGGTCCCTTGAAAGCGTTCACGAGAGGCACGAAGTTTCAAAGTGACGATGAAGTCAAAAGTGTTGTGAGCGACTGGCTGATACATCAGTCCAAAGATTTTTACGCTGAGGGAATACGGAAGCTTGCGCACAGATGGGAAACGTGTGTGAGAGTGCTGGGAGACTACGTTGAAAATAACTAAAAAAAGTAACATGACGCCCAAGAAGCCAGATGAATACAATACGGGAACCAGAGAAAAAAAAAACAACAATAACAAAATAAATTATAATATGAATTCTGGTAGAAAATATTTATTGAGACATTTGGTTTATAAGTCTCACTATCCCACTGGGTAAAAGAGTTTGGTGAGGGATCCAAAAACTGACATGATCCAAAAGTTGTGTTTTCAATACGTGGCCACAGCAAAGGGAACAAAAACTTGGAGAGTCCGGTTACTAAAGGAAATTGACTGAAACTGAAATCTCCCAAATGGAATGGCACGTGGAATTAGAACAATCTACCGACGTGTACTAAATAAACGGTTCCGTTTGAAATTCCAACGTATAGATTCTGAAAAAGACCGGAACGCAGAACGACCGATACATCGGGAATATAACAATAAGTATGAGGACAACAATCCGAATAATGTAAATATAAACTATTTACATCATTGGGGCTTTTTTCCTCATCTAATTTCAATATGTTAAATGCACTCAAACGAAATAATATTAAAAGATAAATTTAGGAGAGTTCGTTGCTCAGGAAGGGCTATATTGTTTGCATGCGTTCAAAATTAGACGAAGTGAGATAGTTTGAAACACTGAAATGCTTTCTGTGATTGTTGAGAGAAAACTCCTTGAAGTTCTGCGTGCAGCTTAGAGCCGATAATATTACAGTTGTCAATGCTAAATTTGTTGTCTAAAATTTTAGCTGATTTAGGAAAATTTTGATATGCTGAATCCAAATACCACATTGGTTTTGCTGAATCAGGTCTACTTTTAGGGTTATGGCCACAGGCTTTTGTAAAGTTTTTTTTATATTGTTATGTCCATTAGACTATCTAAATATGCAAGGTATTTCACACAATAAAATTAATTATCATGCTAAATATTTACATCACACCAGAAGTATTTTCAGCCCCAAATAGCTACATAAAAAAGAAAACACGTCTCCACAATATTTATAAACTAATGACATGCAATAAATTGCTTACATCTCAAAACACATCAAGTAAACTCTAGAATACATCAACATGGAATACAAATAAGAAATGTTGTTTTATTAGTTATTATAATTTATGTATTACGCCTAAATATTGGACAAACGTAATAGTAATCATACCACGAGGCTTTTTATGGCTAATTAGGAGTAAGTAAAATTATATTATTCAGCGGCCAATTTCTCAGAAATAACGGTATAGAAATCATGATGTTTGACCTCAACAACAGAGTCTCTCAGATTCCATTTAGGACCATGACACTCACGCTGCTGATATTCAAGAACTCGTTTTCTTCTACATCAAGAAAGGACTCAGCTACTTTCCCCATCTCTGCACATCAGGCCCGGCTTGATCAAACAGTTTGCCAAAGCTCTGGACAAGGATGGTGGCTGCTTCACTCAACGGTCCAGGATTTTCCATGATTGACGGACAAGCTGGCGTCTTTGATAGGCCACAAATCCATCAGCTCTTCAGAGATGTAGATTTTGAAAACTTAATGTACGAAATGGAGCAGGAAGCATGGAACGCTTTTGTTCCGGTGGTGAAGAAATTGAGAAAAAAAATCCAGGAAATAGACAGACTTTGTCATCAATATCCTGACTCCTTTTCGAAATTTCGGGTGTAACATGAGCATTAAAATGCATTATTTATTTTCACATATGGATCGGTTTCTTGAGAATCTGGTATCAGTGAGCGAGGAAAATGGCGAAAGATTCCATCAGGACATGAAAGAGATAGAGACTAGATATCAGTGACGCTGTGATGGAGTCATCATCGCTGAATATTGCTGAACTTTGAGGAGAGACACGCCAGCTACTGATCATTCTAAGAGTAAACGCAATTTCCAGGCTTGAATTTTGAACAATGTACTTACATTTATTAGTGTATGCTATTGAATGGATTTTAATCGATGTTTTAACATTAAATTAATAGATTAAGTTAAAAATGTTTTCTCTCTTAAAATCTATTTCGCATGAGAATTATTAACAACCTTAAATCGATCTCACAGGAATGTAATCGATTTAGTCAGAACATCGGACTTTTAAAAAACTCAACTTAGCACAAGTGCATGACCTGATCGAGAGAAACGGATGTCATTTTCGAATTCAGTGGTGGAAAACTTTCCTAAATCGGTTGCAAAAACATAGACAACTTAAAAAAAAGAGAAAGTTGCCCAATGATAATCTTACACTGGAGCATACTTCAACGCTGGTTGCTAGGAACTAAAACAAAATCCTTTCACATGATTCAGACATTCTTCACTGATTAATTTTTCTCTCCATGTAATATCATAAAAAGTATTTGCTGATTTTATTAATTTTTTTTCTTCTCGTCTGACCGGCAAGTTTCTGTGAAGGCAAATATTTTATTGGTCCAGAAATTTTTTTATGTATCCTCGCGATTTCCTTCTCCTTGTCAGCTCACTATTCAATTTCTCTGAAGGCAAGATATTCACATAAGCTCGCGAATTTATTTTGTCATTTTCCCCAAGTTATTCAAATTTGAAGAGAATCGGCGAAGGGAGTTATTATTTTGAAGTCATTACATCATGTCGCTTCCAAGATTTGACATTGATGTCTAATATATTAATAGTCGTGGAATGTATTGTCTCTTTTATAAGTTACCTAGCTGCCAAGCTTAGTTCTCGCTGTTTGGGTATTCTCTCCATAGTCCGGACGAGATCTTAGTGAGATATCTCTTCTTGCTGGTATTGCTTTATAAATATTAGGTATTTTTATCCTTTGTGAGACTACTGCTGTGTACGGTGCTTCCAGAGCTTTCTGAACTCAGTCAGTCATAATCTATAGAAATGTATATTTGTTTAAATATTTAGGGATATAAGATTTTGGTAATGAATAAAAATGTTCGCTTGTCTGTTCTCCATGTTTAACTTTCGCGTTTGACTTACGAGATATCGTATTGCCAGGTTTAATGCTTAATCGTAATAATTGTCACATATGTCTTTTAATAGTTTCGTAACTTGTGCATTACAAACCGAAATTGCTGTATAGGCTGAATACCTTGATTCATAACATCTAATTATACTACCTAAGAGTACGAGATTTAGGGCTGACAGCTATGGCTCCATCCTTGTAATTATCACCGTTTTTAGATCCTTCTATGCGCGTTCATTCAGTCGTTACCTGAGGATGATATGAAGTAGTTCTTAGTCTACGAAGGCATATGATTAGTAGAAAGGTTGTACGTCACCCGTAATATATTTAGTAATATTTGCTTGCTGGCAATTTTGGAACTATCTGCAGAACTCTTTGATTTATTTATCCATCCCTGACCAGTAATACCCAGATTTTAATAAGGGAAAGCTGGCCGATATTCCTAGGCGTGACAATTATCAAATACGGATTTCCTGAGATTTGCGGTACACAAGGTCTCTGAAATAATAGTCTCATATCGAACATTATAACTTATTCTTTCAATGTGTAGTCATTTTTCAAACTGTTTTTCGAATGCTTAAATTCTTCATCGGAATGCTGATGGTTGATAATTTTCTGCAAATCACAAAAAAAAACTATTATTATAGCATTAGCCGCCCATATTTACAGTCTACAACAATATTTTCATGCCCTGTTATATGAGAAATATATGTAATGTATTCACTTACAAAACTCAGATGGCGCTGTTGTCTGCCCTGCTCCAACGGCAAATGGCTAGTAAAGGCACTACACAGAATTATATGTTACTTTATCAAAATTATATCTTACCATTCTATGAGGTGTTTAAAGTGAAACAATGCTAGCACTCACGATCGAAGTTGGAATATCTGTTGGATCTGTGATAACTTTCTAGAGAAGAAACCAACAGGTGTTTATCATTTGATATAAAGTGCTGCCTATCGCATAATTCGAACTACCCGTGATAATTCAAACGGATACATTTTATAAGTGAACAACTTAAATCAATAAAATTTTGGAATCATTGTCTGTAATAATTGACCATTCCAATAAATATTTTCGAATCATTGGTAGGAGGAACATTGTTCAGGTCCTGCAGCTTATTGTGCTGAGTTTAATACGTTCCGTGAAAATATTAAATCCTAAGAATTCAATTTTGTAGCACCAAAAATACATTTTTAAATTGAAGTTGAATGTTGAACTGTGTTACATAACTGAGAATCAGGAAATCATTTTCGATTAAATAAACACGGGTGGTTTACGGGATACGATTTTTAGTGATTTGCCGACATCCATGGATGCTTGGTTCATCCCTTGCTCGTTGTCAGACATGTTCGCTTGTGTAGAATGCCATATGAATAGCTATGTACTTCCTCTCGCGCCAGGGTCACCAAATTATAGTGGGGGGGTGTTGTTGTTCAAAAGATGATGATAATGACGGAAAACACGAGCAGTTTTGTTTTAACAATTTATCTATGAATTTATACGCTTGACATTGTATTAATAGCTTGTTTCCTGAAAATAAATCGTAGTACTGTCATGAAGAGGAAATGTTTATACAACGGATTAATTGATGTGACATAATACAATATTAAAATTATTATATAACTTGCTAGAAATATTAGACAAGTGTGGATTACATGGGAATAATATTGCTGTAATCCTTATATTCTGCTTTTAAGAATCATTGGGCAAGCGGACCTCGAATGATCTTAGTGAATGCACACATTTAGAAAGAGGTGTACAAAAACGATGTATTTTACTCCAGATGTATTCAGCCTTTAGCGCAAGACGATTGTAAGAGAACCGTTGAGATCAACCAGGATTTATTATCAACGGACATTACCTTAATATATGCATAATTTAATGAATACATCCTTTGTGATATTTATGGTTACTTTTATTTTTTATAAATGCCCCGTATATATGCAATGATTCTGTGGGTATTTTTAATTCATTTTCTTTTACAGAATGAAAGTATATTTATCTTATCAAAATTCAACACTTCTTATGTGAAATTTCCCATTACTAGAAAATAATTGAACAGAGCAGTAACTGTAAGTTTATAACTGAATAAAATTAGATTTTGTAAAATATATATAATTATTTGAGCAAGTGAAAAAGAGGAATATTGGTGAATTTATTTAATTTTTATAAGGACTAATTCAAATGATTCTTCCTTTGTCAGATACATCGAGAGTCCGAAATTCAAGGGGACATAGCGTAATGAGGAAAATATCTATAGATAACATGTGTTGCTGCAAATGTTATTTATACAGAAGATTTAGAGAGGTAATGGAACTTCTATGACTATTAATTTTGTCTAATATATATATATATATATATATTTATTTCACGACACTTCGGCAGAATTGAGTCACTGTCAGTCACTGTGTGTTTATCTAAATCTAAAAATAAACACGCTAAAATTCAACTTCATCCGTGCCGTGCGCCGACGGCTTAGTGGAAGAAGTTCCGTATGACGCCTATTCAGTTTCGATCCTAGCTAGAGGCAACCGGACGTCTAGCCACACTGATGAGCTGTGAAACAGCTAAACAATGATTGTGAATGACAAATATATATATATATATATATATATATATATATATATATATATATATATATATATATATAAAGGGTTAAACACTAATATTCCATGCTGATAATTTATTACATTAGAATCGTAATTACAATCCAATTCATCAGACCTACTAATTCAAAAAGAAATCAGAAAAGATAACTCCGGGAATAAAAATGTATGTATAGGAATTAATTTTTATTTATTGTTTATGATTTCTTTTTGAATTGGATCGTAATTACGATTCCAATGTAATAAATTATAACCATGAATATTAGCATTTAAGCCTTTTTATTATATTCTAACTTTGTCCTGGACATTGAGTTCTACCTCTGTGTGTGGGGTGTTTATTAACCACTAATATTATCACTCTCTCTCTCTCTCTATATATATATATATATATATATATATATATATATATATATGTGTGTGTATGTATGTATGTATGTATGTATGTATGTAATGTCGAAATTTATACGGCTAAAATTACTTCTCTATTACCAAATATCAAGAAACGCAATCTACACTTGGAAAATGAATTTCAACAACAGTCGGCAAAAAACACGTCTGGTATGGGGATAAGTTAATAATTATTTTTATGTAGCCAGACAAATATTATTAATACTTTAGTTGGTTATATACTAACATTGATAGAACTAAATTTCAATTTAACATGTTTCTGATATTAATAGACTAATAAAAAAAATGCTGAGAGGTAAAAATTATACGGTAATGAGCAAGAACCCAGGTAACAACAACAAACTGTATTGTGTAAGAGTAACTGGTTTTCCAATTCGTCAAACTGTGTAATTGACACTTTCAAGTTTATTGTCTTGTTAAGCTAAACTATTGCCAGTTAATACCTGAAACGTGGTCTACCTTTTTCCCATTCTACTATTCACTGTCGTATTATGTAGCACTTATTAAATATCTAAAAATAGATCACGATTAATAAACTTGCCTTAGATATGAAAAGGCCTCGATAATGAGAGATCTCTCCCATTTGAAGTATAAAAATAAGACTTATATTTCATTCTGTTATCTGAAACCTGTTGACTTTCAAATTGCCCAACGTGCTGTTTATCTTTACTTGCTTAACCTTCCATAGTTGATTGTTGTGGATTTGCATGGCGAAAATTAATGTAGATTTGGAAGACTGTATGAATATATAACGATAACGTTACATATGTCCTCAATTATATTTTATGTTGAGGAAATTACGCACTCTGCTGACTACCATATTTTCCATATATATTCTAGTAATGCTACACACCCTGGCTTTTGTTAAGAAACGTTGATTTCACAAGCTGAAATCATATTTAAAGTTTACACCGCACAGAATGATATGTATTTATTGTATGACAAAAGTGTGACTACTATTTCGTTAATCTGTAACTTGAACCACTAGATAATTTCTTGTGGCTAGCATTGTCTACTATATAATTGAAAAGAAATCCAACTATTATCGTGGTCAGATTTGCTATATTCCTTTCATTTAGTTCTTGCTTTAACTTTCTACTGTCATGAGAATAATGTACTCTGTAGTTGAATTAATCTTTTCCATGTTGATTAAATTCATGTCATTCCCTTCCATACCTATTCCCAGCTAATTTATTTTATTTATTGAATATTAGAATAGTATAATACTAGTATATATGAATTTTTTGTATATGATCATTTTAATTTTCTTATTTCTCTTTTTTGTATCATCCCTCTTCTCCGAATTCTTCCCTCCATATAATCATTTCTTTCTTTTTTTTCAATAATTGTTCAAAATGTTACGAATCATTCAGCCTGGATCTTTGTCAAACTCGTATTCTAATGGTTTTATTATTTTTATCATTAATACTTGCAAACTTATTTATGTAACTTCGGCATATTTTCTCAATTTATTTTCTTCTTTTCATTTTCTTTCTTTCTTTCTTTTTCTTCTTCCCTTCTTTCTTTTTCCCCTCTTTCCACTTATTTGGTTTTCTTTTTCATATTGTTCGGTTTTCCGTTTTCATGCCATGATTACATTGTTTTCAATGATTCTTTTTAATCTTTTCCCCATCTCGGATATTCTTTTATTGGGACGTGTCGGTTGCAGATGGACCACAGTCCCATCATCATTTCTCAATTCGTTCTACAGCCTTTGATGTCTGTTTGCTTCATTATGTGTAAATTGCTTTCAAACTTCTTAGTAATGCATTGGGCTTCACATATTTGCACTTTGTTCATTCATACAAGAATGCAACAGCCCCAAGATAGTTTTACGAATCAAATATACAATTGACTATAGAGGTATTCTTTGGTTTTATTGAGTTATGCATATTGCACACGATTTGTGGCGGCGTATCCACACATTACAGCTACTCTGAACAATGCCTTCGCAGATCTGAGTGAGATATCCAGCAATTCCGTGTCCGCTTTGAAAATAAGATGAAAGAAATTGTCACGAATTGCAATCTATTGTATTTACTGTAAAGGAAAATTGGATTCTAGCTTTTAAAAAGTTAAATAGAATTGTTTCATCCGACAATTGCTGAAATCTTGAAATATATTTATTTATTTATTCTTCAAAATGTTTTCAAAATTAAAGGCATAAAACGACAGGTATACTGACAAGAAAATTTGGATATTATTGATCCATGTGAGTATATACTTTTGGCAATAGGTGGTTAGTTTCATAATGCAAATATTTCAAGAGATTAAAACGATAAACAGAAAATGCAGATGCATAGAAAAATAGATTGATTGGCGTGTATTTTCATAAAATGAAGTATATATGGGTCATTTCATACAAACACTGCAAATGGTCTCATGGCAAGGTTTTATATTTTTGAAATTTTAATATATTATAAAGAAATTTTTTAGATTTCATAGGAATGCTGGAGTTAGAGATTTTTTGCCATTTTTTATTTGTTTTTCAAAATAGCAATTTGTTCTTAAACTGAATATATTCCTTAATGATACTCGTTTTCTTATGTTTAAAGATTCTTGCGGCTGTGATTAATTTTTACACTATATGATATCGTATATTTGCTAGGTATTTTTCCGCTCTGTTATATTATTCGATGCCATTCAATTTAGAATCAATCATACGAAATATGTCTCTCAATTAAAATACAGCACAACACCAAATTAAAAGCTGGGGTACGAAGAGGCGATAGGCGAAACAAAAAAGACAGGACACTCATCAAACAACAACTAAATATTATAATTCATTAATATTACAATTCATTCACTAAATATTAAAGCACTATCAACAAAAACATATTTTAAAATGGAATGCATTAAGACATTAGACAATTTATGATAAAAGTTTCCTCTTAAATCTGAACTGATTAAATAACATACAATTTCGTCTCTTCAAGAAAGTGTATAAATGAAAATCACACACACACACACACACACACACACACACACACACACACACACATATTCAACCGGTTTTCGATTCTAGCCAGAGGCAACCGGACGTCTAGCCACACTGATACTAAAGAGTTGTAATTAATGCATCTATGCTGAGGGTACATGTTACATTTTCTGGGAGATAATCTAGCACACACACCCGTTTTAGCAAGGCTGATACGCTCAAACATTCTGTTAGGATGACATGTGAATTCGTGCAAGAATCTACGATTTCTGAATAGTTTCAACTGTCTAATGTTTTTAGAAAAATCAACATTTCACTCGATGTAAATCCTTGGATTTCATATACTAATTACTGACACCAGAAATGAGATTCAAATCTTTCATCAATTTTTGAACATTTACTGTTAAATAACGTTTAAAAAATGGACAGAATTACCTAATTTCAGCAGGTGTTTGCTTTGAGACTTCAAAATTTTATATATATTTAAGAAAAAATCCAAATTAATATGACATATTCCGTATTAGATATATTGAATGGAAAATATATTCAATCCAATATTCTAAGTAATAAATCACCACAAGTAAAACATGCATTATTTACTGCATTCGATAAGTGAAATGGTGTTTAAAAAAATAGGTAAAACTTTACCAAAAAGCTAGACAACGAATAACATTTGCTAGATCATAATTTTTTTTTAAGCTTATCACCACAAGCAAGGCTGGAAGCCACTAGCACGCAAGGGGTTACAGAAGGTTTGGAGGAAGAGAAGATAGGAGTGGTAAAAGAGAGGATGTGGAGAAAGATAGTGGATCGATCAAGGCAAGGGGGTTACAGAAGATTTGGAGGGAGAGCCGATAGGAATGAAAGGTGAAAGGATGTGGAGAAGGGAAGTGGATAGATCAAGGCGTCTGGAGATGTCGAGTGACGTTAGACTTAAATAGTTGGAGATTATATTTGTCAGGGAAACAGGAATAAGGAAGGGAGTTCCACAGGCGAGAGGTGCGAGACATTAAGCTATTGGAGTAGACGAGACGTCTACATCTAAAAGTTTCAACGGTGAATGGGTGGGAACGGGATGCCAGCCTCGTAGGACGCTTAAATTCATTAGGCCTGGGAACCAGCGAAAGCAGCTCATCGGAGAAATTACCGTGAAAGTATTTGTAAAAAATACAGAGCGAGGCAACGGCGCGTCTGTGAGAGAGCCACTGCAGACGAGATGACAGATCAGGGCTAATTACATTGCATATCCGTCTCTGGATCTTATCAAAAACCCTGAGGTAAACAGCAGGGGCTCCAGACCATATATGGCAGCAATACTCCATGCAAGGGCGAATGGCTGATTTATACATTTGGAGGATCGATTCCGGGGAGAAAAATTTCCTGGCTCTGCACAGGGAGCCAACTTTCCTGGCGGTAGATGAATCAATTGACTCGATGTATTTGTTCCATCGCAGGTCAGTGGACAGCGTGAGACCAAGCAGCCGCAGAGAGGAGCTCTCGAGAAGTTGGTCTTCAGACATTCTAATGGGATGCAGGGATGGATCCCTGTGGTGGTTAATAGAGTAGAAAAAAATGATAAACATGTATACAACGCTTTAAAACTGCTAGGCACATATAAAACAAAATGTTTAAAAATTACATTGTTTATTAAAAATCATAGTAAAACTACTGTACTGTATAACATATCAACAGAGCTAAATAGATATCGCAAAATGATTTATGTGAATGTACCATGCTCTTTGTTCATATATAATTTGTCAATCTTCGGTAAATTATACATTTTATAAGCTACGATTTTGAACCTAAAGTTAATATTTAAAATCATTTCCTTAAATAAATAAACGAGTTGAAAAAACGATTTTTTCATCATTTACCATGTCAAACCCCCAGTTCCAAATTCAGTGCAATGCCACAGTTCCAAAATCAACCTGCATTATTGTCCAATCGCACACACGTAGTTATCGCACACCGAGATCGTCTGCTGATATCAATACTTCACATCCTTAATCGAAGACTAATGTTTTAAGAAGTCGGCCACACACCTACATTATTATTTTTAAAAACATTAAAAATTAATTATAACTACCAATCACATTCCACAATTATTCTATGCCATCTGCCGTTTCAGGAAAGTAAAACGAAAAGAACACTCATAACCAAAAGAGGTTTCTCGTGAAGAATGTGAACATCGATAAATTTATCTCACGATTTTCTCGGTGCAGATGGCAGAATAGGGAGTACAACAGCTGGAAAAGACTGGAAAGTTAATGATGACATGAAGTTTTGGTAAAACATGAGATTATGAGGTGACACATTACATAGAAAAAACTATTATGCAATATTTTGATTCATTTCTGAATTAATTTACAATAATATAGAAAATATTAATTTTAATTAATCCATTTCATAATCCTTATATATATATATATATATATATATATACATACGTATGTATGTGTGTGTATATATATATATATATATATATATATATATTTAAATGAAACAAAGATTATTTAAACAGCTCAATCTCTACACTGAAGAAGTTGACAGGATTTAAATGGAACAACGAAATATGTATGCATGTATTTCTTTTAATGTTACAGACAAGGAAAATTTGATAAAGTTTTGATTGAGTTTTTCCAGTATTCGTCATTTTTTCCCGTTTGACTGAGGTAAGGAGATGTAAAAATTGTCCAAAGTCTATATTGTCTCAAACGTTTTCAGTCATGGCTAAAATGGTCCTTGGAAAACCATTTCGAAAATGTCTATTCCTAACTGTTTGTAAACACATTTGAAAGAAAGCATACACGCACACACAAACACAAATACAAAAATACATATCTATATTATATATGTGTGTGTGTGTGTGTGTGTGTATGTGTGTGTAAAATATGGAAACGTTTAAATTACATATTATTTTGAGTTATACTTACCATTTTTGTTTATCAATTTTCTTCTTCCATAACGTAAATACTGTTGTCTTCAGTTGTTTATTACCCGTTATTTCTGATCACTTGCTGTCAAAATCAGGCAACTCTTATATATTGTTTTAGTAAGTTCATGCAGGCTTTGGTGCGTCAAAGCTTTCATTCAACTCTTGAAACTCTTTTGTTGCTATTGGGAAAAATGTTGCCAATCAAAGCGATTTGTAGAAAGTGAAATAAGTTATTCGTTAGTGCGAAGTCTATGTGAATATTGCGTGTGGCAGAGAACAATCCAACCAGTTTTGATGTAATATTATATGCTGTATTCGTCAATGTCTTGTCCATTAAAATAAGAAGAATTTCATATTGACGAACGGATGGAAAATTCAAGCAGATAATTTGGACACGTTGCTAACGATTGATGTAAAAATATGAATAAATTGTTTTAGTGAATTTCAAAAATCTAAATGAATAATGCACCGACAATTTCACCACACACATAAGACTACCTTTACGCCCAGGAACTCGGATTTTCTGATCCGTTGTGGAGGTCTATTCTTGTTAATCCACAATTTCTGCATTGAACATTGTCATAGGTGAATCATTGTTCACCATTTGTTAGGATATATTGAAAATAAGGTTTGTACTTTACATTCTTCAATATCATTGATTCCAATGTGGAAATTATGACATCATAGGATGTAAATTGCCTGATGTTTTAATTTTTAGTGACTGAAAATATATCAGGTTCGCATAATCAGTATAAACGTGTGATAAATATTATACTCAACTGAAAGGCCGATTTAAACAAAATACATTTCATTTTACTTTCTTTCATTTTACTTTATTTTCATTGGCAATATATATATATATATATATATATATATATAAATTGTGTTATATCATCAGCACCAGCATCTTTTACATGATCAAGTGAGATGATTTGGTTGCTGTATAACTGAGCAACTGAAATGTTACCTTTATATAACATGTTTGGAAATTCAGACATCTATATATTCATGCGTAGCGTGTTTTCAGCGAGAAAATATTGCGGAGCCCATCTTTCATCAGGTCACACCACAACCAATTTCCTCTAACTTGTATGATCGCCTTGTTATAGACCCGTAGCCATTGATTACTTCGAGAGTAAATTCCACTCTGGTTGTATATTTAATCTAAGAAGTTCTTCACCTTGCGATGCCATGTCACCATTGCCCTGGATATAAACTTAGTTCAGGAGAGCAGAAGACCTCATTGTGTTCGACGGCTTCTAATCTTACAATATATAAATACATCCACCATTTGACAGGTCTTTTTATGATGCTGAATATCAAGCCTTTCGACACACCAGAAACGTGTGTTTTTGGGCGCTGATGACATAATCAGGCGGAAAGTACTAATGTCTTATAATATACCATTAACACACATCGAATGACGATGTAATCCCAGCAGAGTATCTGAAATCTTTTCAGTTCTAGTTTTTTGTACATTCACGCCTATTCAAGAAAGGGTGATATCTTTATTTTTCCAATTGATGATTCGTCCTGGGTACGACGTTAAACTGCATCCAACAGCAAGGCCTCTGATCAGGAGTTTTTTAGGAAGCGTTGAACCACCTCTTAATTGCTGGTGTTCCCAGGTCCACCCTGACCCGGGGTGGTAGCACCTGTTGGGAAAATAGTGAACTTCCAGGTCTCTTCCAGCACATTGAAATATTGATGTTGCCAACTACACTTTTTGAAACAATGATGTTGCCGGGAATAAATTTTTGAAACAATGATGTTGACAGCTATACGTTTGATATATTTAGTAAATACAGGATCTGGCATTAAATAACCCATATTGGTTGATATGCCATAAAACCCAAACAACCAACCAACCAATTGATGATCGTTATTTCCACAAAAGGTACTAAATGCAACGTATTAGAAAAAGGTATGTATATAAGTCAGACAAGATAGAAAAAGCAGCCAGTAAAAGAAAGGAACCCCGAGTTATTGCGAGAAAGGTGTACGCAAAAGATAGGATGAAATTATGAAATGTGAGGAAGCAGAAATTCATAAAAATAAAAATTCAACACTAAAGAAATTGAATAGATGTAAAGCCTGAAAGAAATACGAAAGATATATATTTTTACAAATGGAAACGATAAGAAAAATGGAAAAGAAAGAAAAATCAGAAGGCTTACGACTAGAATAAGAAAGAATATAAAGGGGAAAAGAGCAGGAAAGATCAAAGAGCTAATGATGGCACATCAAACTAAAATGTTCCGGGGCAATATCAATCAACCTGATGCAAGAACAAGAAAAACACAGAACATTCCGGTTCCGAACAGACAACATGGTTGTCAATGAGAAACCTTCACAGCCGATTTCCGCTAGTTTTCCGATGTCACAATTAGGAGAATATAGCCTCACCTCTTATTTGTCGGGTCTGTTTATCTCAGACACGATCATTTTCCATTCTGAACAGGTCATTCCTTTCTTGTATGAATTACGTTTCTCTTCAAAGTACATCCAGATAACCCAGTATTTGAAAGTTTCTTTCTGGTTCTAGTTCATGACATCAACTCTTAGTTTTCATTTATTGAAAGCAATCGTATTGGTTTCCTGGAGCCCAAGAGCTAGGTAATAAATAGAAGAATGTGTGATATTATAAAATTCAGCGTTAAATTTTTCAGATATAAATTTATATTTCTATGGTGATAATATATGCAAGCGGTATAATATAATATTTGATAAAAATAAAATTAAGTATTTAAAATATATTGAACTAAGTGACTTTAAAGTAAATGTGAAGTATTTAGAAAAAACAAAAATGGTAAAAAGAATCACAAACACCGTAGGCGTAACATAATCTGATTTAATCAATCTTTTAATCGTAATGTTCACAGAAATATCGGGAAAAAATTTCCTAAATTTAACTCATACGCATTTTAAACATTTGCCAAATGTAAAAAAGATTTGTAACTAAAATAATATAGCTGCGTCAGTAGCATCGATGTATGAATATCCCAACTGAAAATATTATATTATACATATACATGTCCAAAGAAAAAGATAAAGTTAACTTAAAAAAATGAATGCAACTGCCGAACAAATATTATTTGTCCTTTAAACAGACAATGTATGATTGATACTATTGTATACTGAGCTATTCCTGTAACGATATATAATTTTATTTTGGTTCCACTGAAAATCCATAGAAATTTCGTTTCTACCATCATCGAATGATCTTAGGTAACATAAAATACATAAACATCAGTAATTTTTCAACAGATTTTTGGCAATTAAAGAATGATGGTAGATGCTTTATTAAAAATTAATTATTTTAAAGCACTTAAATAACCCTTGCTCATTATACAAGAAAAATAAATTCATGGTTATACGTAGGGAAAAAATAATTATGTGCTGAAATATTTTCATCCAGATTAGCTTTTATATAATAAAAAATTACTTGACTTACCATATTTGTTTCAAAAAGTCCGAAGCTCTTGCTCTGGACTTTGAGGTTGACTTCAATTACCGATAACACTTTGTCTAGGTATGTCCAATTTTGACCTTTTTAGCGTTTTTTTTTAGTTGTTTTTTTGTCAGTTGAAAGACACATTAATTTCGAAATTCTTGTAAAAATTAACTACTTGTTGGATTTTAATGACAACTTCAGAACTTATTCAGAAATGAATGAACTTATTTTAGAAATGTTTGTCTCTTTGAAAGTCATGGTATAAATATTTTTTTTTTATATCTGTTACCCCCCTAGAACTTAATTTTATGAAAACACAAAAAAAAATTTATTTGCAACCTCAATTTTTTTTTTAATTAAATGCACAAAACTCTGAAATATAAATCATCGATTTTTTTGTTAAAAAAATATCCGAAATTGTCCAAACTTTTACCTCAATTGTAAAAATACAAAACCCAATAAAACTAAGACAATATTTAATTAAGAAAGTTTTTAATGGCTTTTCTGAATAATATATACGAAGGTAATTATTATCTGAAAGAAAAAAAAATTTTTGATGAACAATAAATTTTTACATTAATTTTCTTTTTTTTTTCAATTTTAAATACACAATATGACAAAAGGTTGTTATATATTTATACATTAAGTTCTTTCTGCAACCTTATGGAAATGATATATTATGTTCTCTACTTTTTAAAGATCATAAATTTGAAAGCTTATTAAAATCTGACAACCATAATTATTTTAAAAATAATTTTTAATATTCCAAAATTGTATTTAAAATCGTCTACAACGAAAGTACGGATGCACATTGTTGAAATAATGTCACATGAGTAGTTTCCTTTGATAGAAGCAAGTTTTTTTTTTACTTCAGAAATGGCTTTGTAACAAGAAAACAACGCTTGTCAAGTTTTCTGAATATCGTCGTATTATTTTCAATTTTTTTCTTTTTCTATTCAAATATAATCGAATAGTGGGATAAAAGAAAATATCGACTATTTACAATTACAAAAAAAAAACGCCCTTGGAAGTCCACCCAAATTTTCAAGTTTGAAATCGAATGCATAAATTCATTGTACATTACTTTGGAATTATTATCCACACGACAAATTATCAATTAAAACGATTTTTGGAGTTTAAATTTTCTTGAGTTAGCTCGCTTCTACTCAAACTAAAAAATACTTGTCGAGTCAAAACAAAACCAACATAGCTGCTATTAGCATGTTAATTTTATTAATAAATAAAATAAAACTCATATTACTGCCATATAATTATTAATAAATAGAAAAAAATCTGCCTTAATAAAAAAGAAATAAAATCTCATTTCATTAAGTTAACCCGTTTCAATTAATGGTGTTTCATGTAATTTTTATATTCTCTGAAAAATATTTCATGACTGAAATAATAAACCTCAATTTAAAAAAATGTATTTTTTTTTACTGTTTTATTTTTACTTGTAAAATTTGATTTTCTTTCATAATTTAAATGTTATTTTCAGTGCAGAATTCTTCCTCAAACGTAAGGTAAAAAAAAAAAAAATTTGAAAGTGAATTTAAAAAAAAAAAATCTACTAACCAGATTCACTTAAAATTAGAACGAATTATATCACTTTGGCGGTACCGTACAATAAATTTCAGTACCGTAAGTTGTGAATATATTGACGTACATCAATCAACGCCTGTCAAAATAGACTACCCTGGTGGGAAATATCTCTTAAAAAATTCTGCTAAAAATGTAAGTAATGTTTCTTTCAAATTACATTAAGTATACTTTAATCATTCTAAATTTCCTAAGATAACAAAAGAAAAAGGTGTAATTGATTTTTCATGATTTTTTAACTAACAAACTATGATCTTTTCGACAGAAATGTCGATAAGTTCGATTTTACGAAATTTTTTGACTAAAAAAAAAACAAGATTTTTAATAAAATTTTTAACATTTATAGGAAGGATTAAAAAATCTGAAAAAATATTCAGAAAATACTTTGGTCTTTCCTCTTTAATAACAACATAAATATTTAAACGTTAAAAATTGTTTTATCAATTTGGGGACCTTTTGTCGTCAAGGTATACCACTTTTTAGCGAAATATTGGACATACCTAACTTTGTCGATAGTAAAATTCCACATCCCTTTTTGAGTCAGGTCCCACTGTTTGTAATTTAACTAAAACCTCTGCTGACTCATATTGCCGCAAGAGATAATTGTATCGAAGAAAAATATTTGTAAATGAGTAAAATAAACCTGATTAATTGTAAATGAAATTCATTTAAAAAATACCTAGAATGGAGATGAAATCACGAAGGAAAAAATGATAAAATGACCCATGGAATAAGTGATCACGATAATAAGAGGAGTCTCGTAGCCATTGACGATTGTTACAACACCACAGGTACAGCATCTGAAACAGCTTTAGCATGTATTTTTGGTCATATAAACTGACGCAACCTTTCCTTCTTCAGGATGTTCATGAATTCAAGGTTAATCTAATATTGAAACTAGAGACAAACGAAGATGCCTTTATACCCCATTCTCAGAGCTTTTACGACAAGATGAATGAATTGAAGTAAGCGAAGATTTCAACTATAAAGACTGACAGATAGATAGAAGGCTGATAAAAGAAACAGTGATCAATGAGTGAGTATGTTGCACCTAAATATGGCGTGTCTGTATAAAGCTTCGAATCATACTACTGACGTAAGTTAATATGCATATTCACTAACATTCACACAAATTGTGTGCGTGTGTGTGCGTGACTTTAATATGGTTAATATAAAATTATAATTTTTTGGGCCTGACTTATGTCCAGGCAGACTTTTTAGTTAGTAAATTTTCACCCATCTCCAATTGTTGAGTTTCGGGTGTTTGCGTAGTTAAAGCCGCCATAAAAGTGCGAGGCACTGTTACAACGGAACGACACTTTACCCCCCACTTTTACAATATTTTTGGGAAAATAAATTTCCAAATTAACAAAACTTAAATAATTTAAACAAAAAGAATTGAAAGAAAGAAAACCGGACTAGATTCCGGGGTGAAAAAACGGAATCTATAAACTTGGCTTGCCAAAGACCAGACAAACGAAAGAAATAAAAATGAATAAAATTAAAATTGGAGGGGGTTAATACAAAAGGAAACTACAGTAAAACTTAAATTTTGTAAATATAAAAAGAAAAACAAACTAAAAATCAAATGCAAAAAGGGTTAAAAAATAAGTAAAATATAAATAAAAGCCTTAACGTTCGATTCGTTTGAAGAGCGTTCACTGAACCAAAAACAACCAAACACTCTTCCGGTAACACAAAAAGTCTCGAGGATCAGAGCTGATCAGTCTTTGATGCACCCCACTTCATCTAAATTAACAGTCTGCAGATACTGACTTATATTAGGCAAACCCTACCCCTCTGTCACGCATTTTATCGGAAGTTGACCAACATCCAATCGCAATGGTGTGAGCTCTATGTAATTGTTTATGGGGAGTTTTACTTTTTCGTTTTTTTTTTTTTGTGTGTGAATAGTCGTCGTATACTCCGAAGGTAATTATCTGTTTTCCGGGTTGTGTTTTTTTACTTTTTTACTTTTTTCAAGTTTTATCTCCCCAGCTGATAGTTACTATTAGTAAAGAAAACGAAATAAATAAAAAAAATAAGAAATAAAAACAACCTCAAAATAATTAGAAATTTACATTGTTTTTACGATTAAAATGATAATTTACGACTTAATCAGCGTGTTAAAACGAAAATAAATATAAAAATAAATGTCGTTTACAACAAGTTGAACAACTAAACTTAGAAAATTCGATTAAATCTGTAGATTAACGTGCTAAAATTAACGTGTGAGATTAGCAAATAAAATTAAAATTTACGATTTTGTTCGTTACGAGATAAAATAATGCGGAAAGAGGGTTGAACAAAGGTAAGTAAGTCGTTTAACAAGAATTAGTCACAAATAATTATAATTCAGATATAAACCCATAGTTGGCGACAGAAAAGAAAAAAGAGATAAAATAGAAGTCAAATGACTTCTATTAACCAATAAAGAACGAAGACGGGGGACAAACTATCGAGAAAAAAGTTAGTTTCTTATTTTTTGTTTGTTTCATTGATTAAAATAACATTTCACTAATTCATGTTCGTAAGTAATATTTTCAGTGAGATATTTATTAGATCTGTATGTTATTTAACACATTTGTTTATGTCTTCAATGTGAATTCCGAATGAATGTGTCCTTTATCTCTATTTCTGATAGGTAGGAACAGACGATTATCATTTATTTGAATTTACATATAATAGAATAACTCCCAAAATTCTATATGTTCTCAGCATATTTTAATAAAAATAGCGACGTTTCACATTACATGAATAATAAAATAAAGTCGAATAACATGTTTTGGGTTTAGCATATTTTCTTTCAAATGTCCTTATTATTACTATACAAAACTGTAAAACTTCTGTGGATAAAAATGCAATGGTGATATAAATTATTTCCATATAAGGAAATATTTGGCATTCATTGACCAGTTATACTGTCGGTTAGAATTTGAACATTCCTTCTCTTAAAACAACTTCTGATATAGATTTCTGAGACCCGCTTACTGTTATTGGACATTATTTATGTGGATTTCCTCCTTAACCATTACTTTGAAGGCGTATGCAATTAACATTGTTATTATTTACTCTTCGATAATCATGTATCATCCATTTTAGTTGTTGTATATATTTCAGCTTTTCTTTAATCGTTGTCATACGCTTAATGGGTTCTTCGCCAGAAATGAATTCCTATACAAATGTTGTTTCCTATCATATTAAATTTATGCATTTTAAAATGTTTTAAGTAAAGAAAATAAATTTAAAATCTGTAATAAATATGGAAATTAAGAGTTCTCCCTTCTGTGCTTTTACCTTTTATTGGAAGGCACGTAAAGATTTATACTATCTTTTTACGATAAAAAGTGTTTGATTTGGTTTTAGGAAGAAAACAAATTAATAAAAAACTATTTCTTCTCTTATTCAGTTTTAATTGTATTTATTTTTGTTATTCACATATTTATTTCAGTAACATTTCTTTTGTACATTTATGTTCGCTTCATATTCTATTTCTTTCCTATTCTACTACTTTGGCAAATGAAATTGGATATGTTCCAGACAGCTTGTTTTTATGATTTTCCCTAATATTTAATGTTACTTTTTATTGATTCACTGTTTATGTGATAGACTATTTGCATTGTTAGTCTGTTCTGTGTATATAGTAAATATTATATATTTTGTGACCGATTTGTCGCCAGTGTATTTATTTTATTTTCCCTCAAAACGTTTTCTGGCTTATCTAAAAAGATCTACTGACAGAAGACACGCAATTTCAAATGAATGTTCTTATTTCTTTTTCTTTAAATTAAATCCTGTCTTCTTTAGCTCTAAACACACTGGCGCTATTTCACTGATTCACGAAAGCATAAATTCGTGTTCCTCTTTATGTTATTAATTTTCCTTTTTCTTATTGTTGCTGTTCTTTATTACGTTTACTGTCTACGCTCAGCTCACGTAATGATCTTAACATAGGTACCTCCACGAAATCGCTAAAAATGGCATAACATGATGAAAAAGACGCCAAACTTAACTAAAACAATATTTTATCGTCTAAATGCTTATATTATCATGAAAGGGAAAGACCAAAGTCTTTTTTCATTATTTAAAAAAAAAATATTCCTTCTTTTTAGAACATTCTAGATTTTGATTAAAAAAACATTGTTTATCTTCGTATGACCAGCACTATTAAAATAACATATACAATTTTTAGCACGTTCTTTTTGTATGACACCATCTATTTTGGGAAATCTTGCAAAAATAAAAATAATTGTCGGATGTTAATGAAACTTTTAGAAAGTATTCAATAGATGATCGAAATTATTATAAATATGTTTTCTTTATTAACGTCATGGCAGAAATATTATTTTATATTTATTACCAACCCCATAACTAATTTTATGAAAACTCTAGAAATTCGCTCGCGTCGGGTTTAGTGATTACAATAGTTAAAAGCACAAGGCTTTGAATAATGTTTTTTTTTTTAATTGGACCGCCCGTACCTGAAAATCAGCTCTGAATTGTAACATACAAAACTCAATAAAACAAATACATTATTTAATTTCAAATGCTTTTATTTGATTTTAGTTGTTTTTATGAATATGGACAATATTTTCTGAAAGCAAAATATTTTTTCGATGAAAAATGAATTTTTAATACAGTTATTTGTTATTTATTTAATTATAATAGATTTTTACATTTAAGTTGTTAAGATATTGTAAAAGTAGTTAAAAGCTGCGTCGGGTTTCCTAAGTGTCCTTATGAGATAGATGTTTTTTTTAGCGCTTTCTAAATTGTATCGTTTTGACTAATCAGAAGACAGGAAGTAATTAAGAATGTAATTTTGTGTTTATAATCGGGCTCTAATTATAAAGTACGGAAGACCAACCAGAATACAATTAAGTTGCGTTATTTGAGTTAAGCATTGTTCTCCGCTGTTAAGGCCTTTAATTTTGCGAAACACGTGTGGAGAAGTTTATTTGATTTTTCAATTTCAACTGAGAAGGGTGCCTACAAGTATCAGTATTATCTTGTGAAATTTATATGATCTTATTTTTATATTGATCTCAGTTATGGCATTTTTTCCATAAATGAAATATCAAAATTAATAATAAAATGAATGGAAATACAGATAACACAGTAAAATGTAATAAATGTACATAAAATTATAGTATTTTATGTACACTTCTGATAAAAGTTCACGAGAAATGTAACTATAAATTAATTAGATACCTTTCTTATGAAATTTAATCTCATTCGTAACAGCCTTGTTTTAATTTCTTTATGCTATATTTTCCATAAAGCATCATAAACGTAAAGGTGAAAGCTAAGTACAAAAAAAAATTAGTGCGCTGAAAGTTTTCCTTAAAAATAACGAGGTAAATATTTTGTTCACTTAAATGTAAAATATTTCACTTTTCTCCTTCCGTAGAACAAATTATCCTCACGGAATCCATCAATAGGTCATTCAACACCTGTCAAATGACGCGCAAAGTTTATGACCTGCTTTGTTTTATTTTCAAATTACATCTTTTCGGAGCAAAATCTAAGTTAAGCTTGGTTAAAAAAAACTAAATAAACATTATAATTTCTGATTTTCTTAAAATAAGTTTTGAAAAAATGATAATTGATATTTAAAAGAATTTCAAACTGAGATTTTCATTGATTCTATAAAATAGAAAAAATGGTCAATTTTGCTGACTCAAATAAAAAACAAGATTTTTAACGAAATTTTCGGACGTGTTAGGAACGATTAAAAAATGTAAAAAAATACCACAAAATTACTTTGACCTTTCCTTTTAATAATATAAACATTTAGACGATAACATTTTGTTTTCGTCAAGTTTGGCGTCTTTTTCATCATGCTATGCTCTTTTTGTTTACATTTCCTGGAGGTACCTATCTTAACAGTTTGCTTTTTTTTAACTTTTCCTTTTCAATCATATAATCTTCTCATTAAACTTTCCATTTGTTTCAGTCTTTTATGACTATATCTTATTCCACTCCACATGTATGAATAGATGGTTACGTATGTTTATTATAGTGTCATCAAAAAGACGTTTCTTCGATCAGCAAAGACATAACTAAAAGAACCATATTTCATTTAGGAATTTGCACGTCTATAGACGTGGTTTCAGATCAGTTAGATTGTTTTCACTTGTTTAAACTAGAACACATACCGACGATAATATATTTTTTTTTGTGGGGAATGAGACAAATCCATGTTATTCTTCTATATGCCGCATCTCTTCAAGATAGTGGCGATTATTGCTATTTCCAGTTCTTTTTAAAACTTAATAAATGTTGTTTTCTTGTTTTGTCTCCTAAAATCTGCAGTGCCGTCTATTTACAAAAGCTTGTGCGGTAGATTGTGTGCTGCTTCCTACATCCATCATGATTTCAAACTGTCCGGCGAGAATGACTTTTCGAAGTCGCCTTCCCCATTACGTACATCAGAAATTCCAGTTGGTTCTTCCTGGTGATAAGTATAAGTAACCCTTTTCTTTTCATTTTCTCCAAAACGTTGTCGTTGCATGTATTTTTGGCTCATGGTATTGTCAGCGTCCTTCTGTAAAACCGCGTTAGTGTTGCGTCCAGTCTGTCCCTTCATCAGTGAAGACATTGTTCAACATTTACTGCTACATAGGAGGAATGATATAACGTAACAAGTTGGTGTTCCCTTTTTATTGGTTTATCCACAATTTCCTGTCTCTTAATACTTAACGTTTGAAAGGCATCGTACGCTATTCCAATGGCCCTACAGATTTCAGTATCATTCTTTCCGTCCTCTGTTAAAACGGATCCAGATACATAAATTCTTGTACCTGTTTGACTTTCGTAAATTTATATTGTGTGATCCCGTTGCTGAAAACAATGTATTTATTTATATGCCTGCTATCAAATTTTCAACTGCAGATTCTGGCCGCCAGTAATTTATCCGGTTGGATTTGCAATTCTCTCATAATCGCCTCACTGTATACGTTGAATAAGACCACTAAGAAGATAAATGCTTGTCTTATATTCCTTTCTATATGTTTAATGTAACGAATTAAATTTCTATCCGTATGCAGGCGGTTCTAATTTCTTTCCCAACTATGTTAACCTCGCAGTTGCAACAATTCTTTTGCTATCTAGCCT
>OZ038478.1:150889682-150912182 GCA_964036315.1 Acanthosepion esculentum | reverse complement strand
ATATATATGTATGTATGTTTATATATATATATATGTATGTATGTTTATATATATATATATGTATGTATGTTTATATATATATATATGTATGTATGTTTATATATATATATATGTATGTATGTTTATTTATATATATATATATGTATGTATGTTTATATATATATATGTATGTATGTTTATATATATATATATAGTATGTATGTTTATATATATATATGTATGTATGTTTATATATATATATATATATGTATGTATGTTTATATATATATATATATATATGTATGTATGTTTATATATATATATATATATAATGTATGTATGTTTATATATATATATATTGTATGTATGTTTATATATATATATATATATGTATGTATGTTTATATATATATATGTATGTATGTTTATATATATATATATATGTATGTATGTTTATATATATATATATATGTATGTATGTTTATATATATATATATATGTATGTATGTTTATATATATATATATATGTATGTATGTTTATATATATATATATATGTATGTATGTTTATATATATATATGTTTATATATATATATGTATGTATGTTTATATATATATATGTATGTATGTTTATATATATATATATATGTATGTATGTTTATATATATATATGTATGTATGTTTATATATATATATGTATGTATGTTTATATATATATATGTATGTATGTTTATATATATATATGTATGTATGTTTATATATATATATATGTATGTATGTTTATATATATATATGTATGTATGTTTATATATATATATATATATGTATGTATGTTTATATATATATATATATATGTATGTATGTTTATATATATATATATATATGTATGTATGTTTATATATATATATATGTATGTATGTTTATATATATATATATGTATGTATGTTTATATATATATATGTATGTATGTTTATATATATATATGTATGTATGTTTATATATATATATATGTATGTATGTTTATATATATATATGTATGTATGTTTATATATATATATGTATGTATGTTTATATATATATATGTATGTATGTTTATATATATATATATGTATGTATGTTTATATATATATATATATGTATGTATGTTTATATATATATATATGTATGTATTTTTATATATATATATATGTATGTATTTTTATATATATATATATGTATGTATGTTTATATATATATATATGTATGTATTTTTATATATATATATGTATGTATGTTTATATATATATATAGTATGTTTTTATATATATATGTATGTATGTTTATATATATATATATATGTATGTATGTTTATATATATATATATATGTATGTATGTTTATATATATATATATATGTATGTATGTTTATATATATATGTATGTTTATATATATATGTATGTTTATATATATATGTATGTATGTTTATATATATATGTATGTATGTTTATATATATATGTATGTATGTTTATATATATATGTATGTATGTTTATATATATATGTATGTATGTTTATATATATATGTATGTATGTTTATATATATATGTATGTATGTTTGTGTGTATATATATATATATATGTATGTATGTTTATATATATATATATATATATATATATATATATATGTATATATGTTATATATATATATATATATGTATGTATATATATATAATGAATTAGAGAATGTCCGACAATTACTTAAAGATATTATTATGTATATACATTCTTTTTTTATACATACAAATATTTATGTAAATGCTCTGTTTATCATAAACGGTATTACAGTCTATTTATTTCAAACAAAATTTGGTTGTTTCTATTTGGGATATATAATTATTTTAATATTTTCATTATTAGTAATATTTCGCAATTTTTTCTAGATTTGTAGGATGAGTAATTTTAGCACATATAAAATTGTATAATCAATTATGTTTGATTACCCTCTGAAAGAAAACGTTATTTAAATACGAGGATTTTATCATCAATGTCGCATGTGTTTGAGATCATTACTTCTCGAACGTCAGCGCAAAACTTTTCCATTGTTCAAAGCTTCTTTTGACGCATAACTTCATACTTCTTTTACATCATCGAGTCATTCCCTATCAAATTATTAACTTAATAAATCCTGGTAGTAGTCAATGTTCAAGTACTAGTAACACACCGATGTGCAAATAGTTGTGGGTTAGCAATATATATTGAAAATAGTAGTAGGTGTAATCGTAACAACAAAGATATATGTTTTCTCCTCGGACATCTGGTGAGCCAGTATGAACTCCAGTTCGGTTTGTTCATTACATGCGACGGAACACATGAGCGGGTAAGCGGTTATGATCTTGACCACAAATTGTCTGCGGTAAAAGAGAAGTAATTCTAGCTAGTATCATATTCACATTAAATGCAAAATGTACCAGAGTCATGTAAAGCAAACCAGTTCACTGATACTTTTATTTGGATATACGAAGAGAATAACAACCATTGTATACTTGTTAACCCATCATCACGCACAGTTCCCTACTTAGGGTCGTTTCAACGCTAATAGAACACTGAACGTCTAAAAATATATGTTGAATTCCTATGAGTCATACCTGCATTTGCTTAGTGCTGATGGTGAGATACTGTTGTAGTGTGGACCCTCTAAAACGATTGAAGTCACTTGCACACAAGTTACGGCAGATACTTTTTTTCTGACTCCATAAAGGATATGTGGTCTGTGTGAGCTCTACTTGTCTGCTCGAAAACAGCAATGACAGGTGAAAAGTAAGTTGGACAGCTTTCGCAATCTATGCACTTCTTCATGGCACCATCTATTCAAACCAGAATGTTATTCAAGTAAAATAATTCAACATGTAATCGAGCAAAAGTTGCCTATAATTTATCTGAATGGTATATAAGAGCTTTTACTAACTTGTACGACATTCACGTTGGCCCAAAATGAGAGAAAATAAGCATCACGAACGGGAGGCCAGTTCGCATGAATTATCTAGCATCTACAAATCTCAAATCCCTTTAGAATCTCTGAATTTAACCTGGTTAATAAGTGCCTATCACACAGGATATTATGTATAAAACCAATGGATTTTACATTATCGAATATTTCTACATCTTCCCCACTTTATCCTTCAGCTAAATTCCTTTTATTTGATTTGAAAGTCAAATTCGTGAATCCTTGATTTCTTTATATGTTATTGGTCATGATATTTTAATAGAACAGTTTGCTCTCTTTAATTTCCGTATGTCTCTACACGTTTCCCTCGAGAATTTCGTTTTGTACATCACTTTTACTTAAGTCCCAATAGTGTAATTCTCACCGGCGCTCGGAGTTGAATTTCTGACTGACCTTGAATCAAATTGAATTTCACTTTGCAATAAATACCCCAGAAAAGATACAAACTCATCTTCGTCTATATCTAGTTTAGATAGACCATATTGGGTTCATTAGTCTTGAATTCAAGAACAGTCTGAAAAAGGAAAGGTTACGTCCAGTTATATTACAGCATTCATGCAAACGGATGCTATACCTTTGGTGCTCTCACCATTTTAACTGGCTACGTGACTCCATTTCCCATCGTGATAGTAATCTCTCTTATTCATTGTCATTTTATTTCTGTTTGCTTTGTAATTTCAGCGAAATTTTAGGCATTTTTATTTAATTGAATTTCTTTTAATTAGTTTTATTTTATTATTTTAAACATTTGATCGAATTATTTTCTTCGTTCTTCAGAATTATCAGAACGCATAGCTTCTCTTTCTTGTTTTCTACTATTCTCATTTGTTTGTCCCTCTTTGCTCAAACCTAATGAATAATTATCATCTTAGAAAAGCCATGCGATTAGAAAAAAACCTGAATTTCCCCTGCTGACTACGCGTTTCTTATCAAAGCACAGACCGAAAAGAACCTAGATGTTTCCAATGTCTTGTCTCTCAACATATTTCGACATTTTAAAATCTGCAAGAGCGAAGCTGAATAAGAATCTGCAACGAATAAGTATTTGTAGCAGAGAAAATATAAGACCCACATTCTTATTCCTGATCATTTCCTTAAAACTCCTATTCAGGTAACACGTCTCTTCATTTAGCGCTTTTAAGTCAATAAATGCTCTCAAAAAATCATACACTATCACATCTCACCGCGTAATATAAATAACCCTATATTCAAAATCATTAACATTATATCTGTCGAAGTGACGTAATGGCAGTGAAGGCTTTGTTAATGAATCAATAGAGGTAACAAGCCTGATCGAAGATACGGGAAACTGCAGCAACGACAACGTGCAAGAAAATGGTTTCGTATGTAATGCATGCATTGATTTTCTTGACAATGTCGACGCCCTTACTGACTGACTAACAAGCAACTTGTAAACTTTGCCATCACACGTTGACGCGGAAGTTATTCTTTCTTTTTTTTCTTTCATTTCTTTCCCAATGAGAATCAGCTTTCTTTGCCTATCAGAAAGCCAGTAAATGTTGCATCTACTATTAAGGAGAAACTAAACGAATTATTATGTGGTGTCAAAATTGTATTCGATGATGAAGAACGTTGAACATTCGTAATACGTAAATGCAAAAATGGGGGTTTATGACCAATATAATGCTTTAAAAAACGTGAATAAAGACAAAAGATAAAATTACTTGGACAAAAGTTAAGAAAAATAAGTTACATATCGAATAGTGATATAAAACGGAAGAAGAATTCGAGGGAAGACGGAAATGTGAAGTTAAACACATTTTTCTGTCGAACGAGTGGAGGACGGAAAGAGATAGAAACAATATTACGCAAATTTATTTGACCGAAAAACAAAAGTGAAATAATCAGAAATGATAGTGAGACTTTCATTAAAGTACTCTATATACTCTAGTATAGTGACAGATTTTATGATCAGATGTTTAACGCAAAAATAATTATGCTATTCTTTGAAGAGTTTTAAAAAAATATTTTCGGGAAATATTTTCTGGAAATTTTTTCGAGGAGAGTTGAAATTTCAAAGCGAATGATGGCATTCATATACTCACATCCTCTGGTCAGTCACATCGACAGATAGCTATTGGCACCATCGTACGGTGTCTAAAGAATGTTTTCCTAAAGGGCAGTTTCGTATAAAAACGTGCTGCACTGAACTAAAAGTTGTTTTTTGAAGACTTTTTATCTTATGATTGGGTTAAGCCTTTAAATCTTTTATTAGATTTTGAAATTTCATTTTTTATGCTAATCATTTAATGCAAAAAATTATTGATGTCGGCGAAAAACCGTTAACTCATGTTTTTCATTATTTAGAAACTTAATAATGTGTAGTTTTTCATGTAGGCATAAAGGGCATGGGTCATCTCAAGTTTTACAAGTTCTTGTTCTATTTATTATTTTCCATTTTACTTTTGGTGATTTATTCATTTCTTTTAAATGCCAAAAATATTTGGATAGGGATGTCTTATTTCTGTTTACTAATATTATTGAAGGAGCTTTTGTGTTGTCTCCATCTAATTTTAAATTCATTTTTTGTGGAACCAATGTGTACCCTTTCAGTGTTATTATTCTCACGGGATGAGATAGTCCATTGGTATACCACATATTTTTTGCGGCATTTATTTTCTAACGGGCTGTTTTCAGGGTTTCTACAATCACATATGTTTTCATTATTTGTGTCTAATTTTAGTTTAGGGTTTTATTAAACTGTTTTGGCATGCGTGATTTTCCAGGATTTTTTTATTAGTTTTTTTCATGATACTTTCTAGATTTTCAGTTCAGCTGTAAATTAAGATCTTGCTAAGTCTGCTATTAGTAGGAAAGTTTTTTTCAATTAAAGGTAGGAACTTATATCTTAGCTTGATAGTAACCATTTGGTTGAACGGAGGTGTATACCAAATTACTTTTATTTTCCTGTTTTACTTCTGGTTAATACAATTATGTCTATAACTGATATTTGCTTTTTTCTATTCGCTAATTTTTAGAGTTGTGTTATAAAAATTACTGTGTTGTTGCAATATTTCTTTATTAGCGGAGTTCATGGTGATTCTTTTCTCTATTGATGTAGGTATATGCTTAATTATATATCTATATACATCTATAATTAAGTATATACCAACATCAATAAAGAAAAGAATCAGCATGAACTCGGCTTGACCTCTTTCCGAAGGTTACTGATATGTTGATACAAATTGTTAACTTTGACGCCCTTTATCGAAATGGCCGCTCCAGCTTTTTCCATATTAATTAATTTCACGAATGAACATGATTATAATGAGGCGAAAATTTCAAAATTGGTTATTCCTAAATTTACGCTTGAGGGTGAAACAGGGCTTGATACGTTAAATTCAATTTAATTTTATTAATTATATTGAGTTTTTTGGCACTTGTTTTTGAAACATGAGAAGTCGTATGTAGCGAAGGAATCATATTTTTTTTTAATAATTATAATTTAAGTTCTACTTTTGTATGGAGCAGTGTTTTTTAAAAATGAGAACAAAAATAATAAACAACTCCCTATTATTTAACTAACGTGTTCTTTCCTATTTTTCTATATATTTGCACACACACACACACACACACACACACACACACACACACACACACACACATATATATATATATATATATATATATATATATGGATGGATGTAGATATACACACACATACCCAGGATTATAGTAAATCTTAAAATTCCATGTATTCACAAGTCGCCAAGCACACATAGAAAATGGTACTCTTAATAAAAATGTTTATTAATAAAATGTAGGTATATATGTATTTATTAATATATACTTCATACCTATGTTTAACTTCATTGAGCACTTCTTCTTATTACCATAAATGAATATTGATTTGCTTATCTGCACGCACATACATTTCCTAATATCTTGTTGTTTAGATTATATGTACTATTATATCTACGCGCGGTCTCTCTCTGACAAACACAAACACACACACATATACATACATACATATATATATATATATATATATATATATATATATATATATATATATATATATATATATATATACTATTAAACATTGTGTTTTGGATCTACTGGCACTCGATGAATATTCATAAAGAAAATGCAATGTCCAGCTTTATTATATATATACATATATATATATATATATATATATATATATATATATATATATATATATATATAGACTGTTTAAAAAATCAGGGTTCTTATTTCTAGTATGATTATCAATTAATATTATGCTTGGAAGCAATAACAATGTTGGATTTAAAATAAATCACTTAAATTTCTCTCTCTATATCTCTGTCTATATATATATATATATATATATATATATATGAGAGTGAGAATGACGTAAACATTAAGCGGTAACTGTCTGTTTCAGAATTCAGGTCATATATATACGGAATTCATTCAAAGATGAAACGTATTTGCGCCGCTTAGTGTGGAGCTCAGTAACCACTGAGACCTTTTACCCAAAAATAAAGCATACCACAAAACTTATATACCTCTAATGTATATAACAATGCTGTATTTTAAATATTTTCAAATAAATTGCTATATATATATATATATATATATATATATATATATATATATATCTTTGAAGATGGGTAAAAAAAATAGATATTCCTGGAGCTGCAAATCTTTAGCCTTAAACTTTCGTAGATAAATAGTCCAGACTGATTCTAGCTGATAGAAAAACAACAGTAGCATAAATGACCGAACCTTACAACGGATGGATAAAGAAAAGCATCATCGAAATATTGGCTACAGCAGCTAAAGAGCACGCTGGGTCTGTCGGATAAGATCAAGATCCTGAGACCTCATTTTTCTAAGGATACCGCATTTGGAAGATGAAACGCTGTCTATCTGAAAATACCGATTCCTGCTGCGAATTTCGGTTAGTAGGGCCATAATTTACTGTGAATATGGATGAAAGCCGCCTTGCATTAAGGATACTTGCTCTCTGCTTCAGTTTAAGAGTAAATGAAATATTATCTTGGCACACGTTGGTACACTTGATGCCAGCAAAATAACTGTTTAAATACCCCAGCCTACCTGCAGATTACAGCTAACTACGTACCAGAATTTATGGGTACATTGCACCAATTTTCAACAGCAAAATCTACACTGTCTCAACTAAAAATATAATGTTAGACTTATTAGTGTAATACAAGAATGAGTTATTTTTTATTAAATGGCCGCCACATAACCTGATCTCAACTATATAGCGCTCATTTGAGATATATTGGAAACTGAAGTTCGAATTCAGGATGTGGGCAATATATCTAGAATTTATTGTGGGTTGATATAACATCAGCAATGACGGATATTCGGAAGAAGAGGTTACAGAACAGCGACAAATGAGGAGGTTCTTAAAGAAAAACGTGATTCAACTGTTTACACCTTATAAAGTAACCGTGAGATTTTACGTAATAATAGGCGCTGAAATGTTCTCGGTCCAAACAAGAACAGATTTGAACGTTTAGATATTTTTCCAGTTGTTCAAATTTTTGTAAGTTGTGACAATTATCACATAATTAATCACAGAAACACAGATATATAGAGTAAACACTCTAAAATTAGCCTGAAACATATGAACCGCTGGCAAAAATAAACAAAGCTTTTCAGCCATCTTGAAGTACCCAGAATTTTTTGTAGAATTTCTCGTGAGATTTTATATGAAAATTAAACTCATCTCGCTCGATTAGTGTATAATTAAGCCCACGTGCTAGAGTTCATCGCTGTGTTGCATGACACTTTGCATTTCCAATAACAATAAAGAATATTGAAGAGCCAGGTGTTTGCGTGATATACATTTTGAAATTAAGGAAAGCCTGTACAGAGTTTTGTTTAATATGACACTCTTACGGGCGAGAATATTTGGAATTATGCGAATATAAAACTCAACTAATCTATATTTCTGTGATAAAGTATTGTAACTATGTACCCTATTTACATCGTTCTGGCTGTTGTCCTCATCTTTATTGCCTTATTCACGATGATTCGGCTGTTTTACTTTCCGTATTAAAAGGAGATATTAAACATTGTTATTGAAAGAAAAAAGTAATTTTCTTCCTACAAGCTGCTGTTTGATAAACTGAGTATGACATTACAAGTCTAAAGCTGGTATCGGAAATAACACAACACAGTTGAACAATGCGACTACTTTTCAGTCTGTTTTTGAGACAGACCAGGTAACACGCACCTCTCAACAGTTCAATTTATATTTTGAACCATAGGAAGAAATCCGAAATCAACACTGGAAAACCTTCTTATTTCTATTGATAGTGAAGATTAATGAAAATATTATACGTTACATACAGACTATCTTTCTAAACGGCTTTCTCATCACGTTCTAAAATTAAAAAAAAAAACAAATTGTAAAGCCTGACTCCAGAGTAAAGTTGACTAGTTTTCAAGAAACGAATTTTATTAAGGCATTAAAATGCAATATTTTTAGTTTAAAGTAATTCAGTTATTTTCGAGGCACACATAGTACGGTCATACAATTCACTGGATATATATATATATATATATATATATATATGTGTGTGTGTGTAAAGTCCTAGTGAGCCAGAAAATACCTATCTATTTTTCACATAAATGAATCTTCAGAGCGAATTGAAATTACCACACTGGGCGATTTTTTCGGCCTATTCGGATGTTTTTAGTTTTTCTTTTACAATCTCTTTCTACACAGATAGCAATTTGTTTTAAAAGAAGGTTTATTTGCAAATTGTACTATCCGGATTATTTTTAGACCAGTCCAATATAGATATTAACATATTATATTAAATTATATGTGTGTGTGTGTGTGTGTTATTCGCAGACAATAGAGTTCGGATGTCTGTTCGGTGCGAGGATTGAAACCCAACCGAGTTGGTGTCAGTCATAGTTTCTTCCACTTAGCTCTCTTTATTTGGCAGAGTTCAGCAGCTAAATCTCGCGTATTGTTTTTCATGATTGTAAATAAATGCCAATCAGTCGGAGTACTCCATTCATTTTACTGAAGAGATTTGCATAATCTCAGGTGGCTTTTGTTCATAGAATTAGCTTGTCACTCAACAGTGCTCAACTGAAATATATTTTTTCAAGAGCGAAATTATGTCATTCGCAGACAGTATATATATAATCTTCATCCAAACTTAAATTAAAAAGAATTTTCCTTTTAAACTGATATATATTGTAATATGTATATATAATCGTATTAAAAATTTGTCAAAAATATCTCTGTTAAAATGAGTTAATCTCTCTAATGCAACATTTAATAACGAATAAGTTTTCGGCCATTTCAGTTTCAAGCAACATCGAGCCTGGTTAGTACCTAGATGAGTAACAGCTTAGGAAGACCAGGTGCTGTAAGTTTGGATGTGCGAGAGTTTTTATTCATAACGCAAAAATTACCTAGGGAATGTTATGTATACGACTCGTCTCCTTCCAGTTCGGTGCTAATTGTTAGGACCTGTATAAGTAAATCGTTATTATCTTCAAACAAATGCTTACAATCTAAACATATATTATGGCTTTAAATAACTGTAAAAGGCTTGAAAGCTGTACAAACCAATCCAGTAATTTAATAAATAATAAGGAAACTAAATATTATAAAGAAAATCTCAGCAGTTAACTTCATATTTTCAATAGCTCTTTCTTCCATATTGACGATGGGAATATTCTTGTTTCTTAGCTTATTATAACTGATGTTATAGTTAACATATGTTGTCAGTTTTGATATTGCTGGAATCCTTCATGGTGGGCACATGACCTGAACGACTATTGAGTCTTACGATTACTTCTACCGACCAGTAAGTATCTGACTCCTCCTGTTACTTTTTAGCTTTACAAGAGCGAGAACAGTGGCAAAAATGGAATGCTACTGCCATGTATGGATAGGAGCGGTCAAGTAAATCACTTTCCAGTATCGACCATATCGACGCTTCTACGAGTTCTTTTGAATGACGAATTATTTTCCACCCTTCAATCCCTTTCTCACAGACGAGACATCAAAAGTTTATCGCTGCACTATCGTTATTTCCATGGAAATTGTTCATACAAAATTAATTTCCTCGTTCCGCCACATCTACCCAACTGAGCTAAGGTCCAGCATGCTATCACACTGAAGTCAACCAACCTCATTCCTTTCATATTCCATTGGTTAGATTGAATTCGAGCAGATTTCCCCACGAAATGGTGCTTTGTGCAAATGTGTCCCTACTCCAGTGTCCATTCTCCTTCTTTTTCTCTGCATATTCCCATGGATCCAAATATATTTTGAAATGTTTTAAGATTGGAAGAATGAATATATTTTCAATTTTCTAATACCAATCACTATTATCTTTCTATTATTTATAAATATTTCTTCTTCTTCTTCTTCTTCTTCTTCTTCTTCTTCTTCTTCTCCTTCTTCTTCTTCTTCTTCTTCTTCTTCTTCTTCTTCTTCTTCTTCTTCTCCTTACTATTATTATTATTATCATTATTATTATTATTATTATTACCATCATCATCATTGCATTTAATTGCTTTCTGAAAGTAAATTACGGGAAATATTCGATTTTAGATTGTTATCAAAAATTAAAGTGAAAATTTATATTTATAAATAATAAGGAAACTAAATATTTTAAAGAAAAACGTAGCAGTTTACTTCATATTTTCAATAGTACTTTATCCCTTATTGACAAAAATACTAATTTGATGCTTTTACTGTTTGCTACAAATGGACAGGTGAAGCATCCTTATATAGCTGTGGGACTTCACCTTTTCCAACACAATGTTGATAAAATCACAAATTTTGAGTCAAAAGTTTGGACCGCATTTATATATTACAGCCGGAATTCCATCTTCGTCGTGGGCGTTTCCATTCGAAAGTTGTTTCATAGCGTTTCTGAGCTCGATGGTAGAAGGGTTATTAGAAAGTCTTTGTAAAACCGGTTGCTGAGGAAGATTGTTTATTACTTCAGCATCAACTGACGAATCCTGATTTAGGACCGGGTAGAAGTGTTATCCCCAGCGTTTGATAATGTGGCTTTTGTCAGATAAAAGAGTGTTATCTGAAAATAGTTTGGTTGCTAGACCGCTGGAAATGAGACCAAAAACAACCTTCAACATTTCATAGAATGACTTAAAGTCACGTCTGTCAGCAGCCTCCTGCAAATCTTGAGGCTTTGCTGACCTTCCTTCATCTCCCTCAATTTTGCTTGAGCCTTTCCTCTTATATATCATATTAAACGTTATTTTAGTAGGTAACCATATTTTAGTAGACGCTTAAAAGCAGTTTTCAGCCTTGTTTTATCGGTGGTGCCCTTCGTGGGCAAATAGGTTATTAGCACATCAGAACTATGTGGGAGGTAGTTTCGAATATTTTCGGTGGTCGCCTCATTTTCTTTAATAACATTTCTCGAATATTCAGATAAAACACTGCCCTTATAAATATAACGTCTATTCAAATATGCGTATCCACTGAAAATAAAGTTTAAAGTGATAAGGATATTGCAGATTAATAAATAATGACTAGTTACTTCATTAGAAATTGCTTACACATATATATATATATATATATGCAGAAATATAGTCTTAAAGTGTGCTATATTTATGGGGTAAAGTGCTCAATATCAGAGATAGAGCGTGTGTAAATATAAAGGTGGACATGGAAGTCAGCACTTAGAGGCGACAGTCTGTTTCATGCTAGTGCAATCGTCAGACGACGATTGCACTAGCATGAAACAGACTGTCGCCTCTAAGTGCTGACTTCCATGTCCACCTTTGTATTTATATAATATATATATATATATATATATATATATATATATATATATACATTATATGAGATTGAAACAAAAAACCTTAAAATTGCAACACAATTTAGGCGATGGTAAATGACTGCTGAGTAAAGGATTAATTTTAATTTCAAAAGCAAAATACCTCTTCTTTTTTTGAAAGAGACGAAAAGACGAGAAAACAAGATCAGAATTAAAAGATGGCTTCTGATTTTATCCTGATTAATGAATGAGGTGTCAGACCTACTCTAAATTCATAATTAACATAAAAAAGAATTTAGATATCGTATGAATATGTCATGAAATAAAATCCTTTTGTGGCTGACATGAAATTGTAAGCGAGTGACAACACTGTGTCACAATTGTTTACAAATATAATTTTCCATATCATGTATAGGAGAGGGGTTAGGAAATAAAAACTACACACAGATGATTTGTTATTATCTTGTACCTGGACGCACTCACGCACACATACAGACAGACACGCACACATACGTACACACACGCACACACACGTAAGAGGGTCATTCAATAAATAAGGAGAATTTTTCGGTCTTCTAATACAGATAGAATCTTACTTTTTTTCTATTTTTTTTTGTTTTACTTCTTTTTCACATGGATTTAATTTCTTTTGCAGATTAAAAAAAATCTTTGAGAGTTTTGGCGATTAAAGATGGCCGACCAAGAAGCATGCTCCAGTATTGAACAGCGGTTAGTTATCAAGTTTTTGGTTGCTGAAGGGTCCAAACCAGTTTTAAATTCATAGGAGAACGTCAACTGTGTATGGTGCCACATGTTTCAGACAAAAATGTCTACAAGTGGGCTAAATTGTTTAAAGAAGGACGGATCAGTGTTGAGGATGAAGACAGGCCTGGGAGGCCTACATAAGTGAGGTCTCCTGAGGTGATCGAATCAGTCTGATAAGAATTGTCTGATAAGGTTAATAACATTATCTTTGAAAGACGAAACGAAATCACCATATTGATACAAGTTTTAACCCAATCTAAGCTTTCGTCTTACATAAGTCATTGTCAAACATGGCAATGACATATCAATATATCAAACACGGACAAAACAATGATGATAGTCTATTTTTGCTGCATGAAAAATTACAAAACATAGATAAACTCGTATAAACGAGATGCGGAAACGAAAATCGCAGCTCGTGACGTCACACATGACCACGCGAGAGTGAAAACGAGAAGTATTAAGTATGGGAAGCCGTTGGTATAAACCAATGGCTTCTGATATCAACTATAAGCATTTAAGAATATTTGTGGAAATTTCATAGTCTATTAGCTTGTACTACTGTAGTCCCTTTCTGAGATCATAATATATATATATATATATATATATATATATATATATATATATATATAGACACAACGTGATTGTGTCTCTATGGGTACAGTACTAAGTCCGACATTTAGCAATTTCTACACGTCGAACCTGGAAAATAAGTTATTTACAGATGTTAAAAAAAAAACCTTCCATCGATGTTGATGATATCCTTTTGTTATTTAAAATACAAACAAAATATTTCAACTTCAAAAACGTTTCCAAAATAATTATGTCCTTAAATTCACGTACGAACTCAATACTAATAATAAAATTCCATTCCTTGACATATTGATAAAAACAAATAATAACAAATTAACTATTTCACCATACAAAAAACCTGCCAGTATAAATTCTTGTACACTTAACTACAAGAGCGAATACCCGTATTACTACAAAATAACAATTATAAAAAATTTAATACATCGTGCAGAATCTAATTCATCTACAAAACAGATTTTTTTACAGTAAACTAAACAATACAAAACAAACACTTATTAATAATAGCTTTCCAAACTATATAGTTGATGAAAAAATAAGATTATTTCCTAGTAGTCACAATACTAAGCAAATAGTACATAATACTGCTTCAACAAATCCCAAATATATTAATCCCCAATATCATAGTGAAATGCATACGAGTAACACGCAGCTCTGTCCTCTTGGTAACTCTTATTATGCGGTAGTGTCTATTAACATCTCCTTCAACCCCACCCCCTGCAAAGAGCCTGCTCCCACCCGAACTTCGTTCTGCTACCAATGAGCTGACTGGGACTCGTTCTGTGATTTGACTTGGGACGTTGTATTTAAGCTCCCCGTCCAAGAATGTTCTTCAGAGGTCTCATCCTGCGTTGAAGCTGGAATTGACGTTTCATCCCCTCAAGATATGTCATGGTCAAATCGCGCTTCTCCCCGTGGTTCTCCGCCGCTTGCTCAGCCGCCATTGCCCATAGGAACCACTTCTTCCACCTATTTCGTAGTGATATGTCCGACTGGAATAGACGCCTCTTTGCGTCCGCCTGTAACGAGTGTAAGCGTGTCCTCAACGAAGCTAAATCTCTGTTTGCTGCTTGAATGAAGGAACGTATTGCATCTCGCAAAGTCGGCTCCAAGGATTATTGGCGTCTCTGCAAGAGCGTTCTGAACAATTGCAAACCCTCTATACCTCCTCTGTTCAACCGGTTTGATGTCCTGACCTCTTCTGCTGACAAGGGTGAATGCTTTGCTCGGAAATTTCCTTTCAATTAAACGCTTGACGCTTCCGGTGTAACCATATCCGATTACCCTATCAGAACTTAGGCCCTTTTGAGCAGGTTACAAATATCTCCGTCATTGGTATTGAGCATTATTTCTAATTTACACAACCACAAGGCCAGTGGTGGAGATGGGATACCAGCCATTGTCTTGAATTGTGCGCCTGAATTGGCGCTCGCCCTCTCTAAATTATACAACTACTGCCTAAAGGAGTCTTGTTTTCCTGACTGCTGGATTTCCACACCCATTGTTCCTGTCTTTATGAACTCTGGCGACCCCTCCGACCCTTCTAATTACCGTCCTATCAGTCTCCTACCCCTCTTTGGCAAAGTCTTCGAAGCCCTTATGAACACCGAATTGGTTAACCACCTTACATCACATGATCTTCTCTCAGACAACCAATATGGATTCCGCTTTGCCCGATCTACAGCTGATGTGCTTACGGCCATCACTCAATTTGTCTACCAAGCTCTTCATAATAACGGAGAATCTCGCGCCGTGTCCCTTGACATCTCCAATGCATTTTATAGGGTTTGGCATGCCGGCCTTCTTCGCAAGCTTTTGAGCTATGGTATTACAGGTCGATTTTTTGACCTAATACAATAATTCCTGTCAAACCGTGAATTGAAGGTCATTCTCAATGGATTCTCCTCCAGCTCCTATCCCACGAACGCAGGTGTTCCGCAAGGCTCTATCCTAGGATCTACCCTGTAACATATTCATAATCCATCTTCCTGACGGCATAGATTCCTAAGTCTGCATCTACGCGTATGACACCACAATTTACTCCTGCCTCAGAAACAAATCTAGTGTCACTGACAAAACTAACGTGGCCTTTCGTTTCGAAAAAGACCTCCAATCGGTTGTGAACCGGGGCAGGAATTGGCTGGTTAACTTTACTGCCTCCAAAACAAAACTGATCTCTATTAATCACCACAGAGATCCTTCCCTGCATCCCATTAGAATGATTGAAGCTCAACTTCTCGAGAGCTCCTCTCTGCGGCTGCTCGGTCTCACGCTGTCTGCTGACCTAAGATGCAATAAATACATTGAGTCAATTCATCCACCGCAAGGAAAGTTGACTTCCTGTGCCAAGCCAGGAATTTTTTCTCCGCGGAATCGATACTCCAAATTTACAAATCAACCATCCGCCTTGCATGGAGAATTGCTGCCATATATTGTCTGGAGCCCCTTTTGTTTGCCTCGGGGTTCTGTATAAGATCCTGAGACGGGTATGAAATGTATTTGGCCCTGATCTGACTTCTCGTCTGCAGTCTCTCTCTCTCTCTCTCTCTCTCTCTCTCTCTCTCTCTCTCTCTCTCTCTCTCTCTCTCTCTCTCTCTCTCATAGACGTACCGTCGCCTCTCTCTGTCGCTTTTACAAAAACTTCCATGGTAATTGCTCCGATGAGCTGCTATCGCTGGTTCCCAGGCTCCATGAATTCAAGCGCCCTACGAGGCTGGCATCCCATTCCCATCCTTTCACTGTTGAAACTGTTAAATGTAGCCGTCTCTTCTACTCCAATGGCTTCATATCTCGCACCTCACGCCTGTGGAACACCCTAACTTATTCCCTTTTCCCTGGCAACTATACTCTCCAACTATTGAAATTTAACATCAATCGACATCTCCTGTTGCCTTGATCTATCCACTTCCTTTCTCCACATCCTTTCCTCTATCACTCCTATCTGCTCTCGCTCCACATCCTCTGTAACCGCTTGCGTGCTAGTGGCTTCCAGCCTTGCCTGGGGTGAAAAGCTTTAACAAAATATAAACAAGATGAAAATATACTAAAAAATTAGTAAATACCAATATATCAACAACAGATCTCAGCAAAAATTTAGGTTAATCTTATTCAACACTATAATTAGTATATCCAACTGAATTATTTGCAATAATTCTTCCCCCCTCCTCGTTAGTGATTTGCAAAAAAAAACATAGTTTACAAATTCAAGTACCCTTTCGAAGATTGTATCTCCAATAATATTAATGTTGGTCACACCACAAATTCGTTTTCACGACGCTTGACTCTACATTTGAATGATAACCCTCAAATTTTTAGTCATTTAATGCAACATGCCTGACCGCATACACAATTCCGGAAAATCCTTCTTGCAAACACAACTACTCTTAAACATGAAAACAATAAACAAAAGTTAAAAATACTTGAACCTATATACATAAATTTTCTAAAATGACTATAATTGATAACAGAAGCCATTGCTTTATACCAACGGCTCCCCACACTTAATACTTCTCGTTTTCACTATGGCGCGGTCATGTGTAACGTCACGGGCTGCGACGCAATTTTTGCTTCCGGGTCTCGTATACACGAGTTTGTCGTTGTTTAGTAATTTTTCATGCAACAATGTAATTGTCATCTTTGATTATGGCTTATGTAAGCCGAAAACATAGGTTTAAAACATGTGTCAGTATAATGGTTTCTTTTCGTCTTTCAATGATAAAGTTATTAAACTTATCAGACAATATGAAATAACTTACTTAAAATGAATAGACCAAACTTGTCTATATTATTTAATGAAACATGCATCAATGAAAAATTGCTATATATATATATATATATATATATATATATATATATATATATATATATATATATGGACATTTCATTGAATACGACATACAAGGTGCCTTTATTTAGATTTTGTACAATTTCTCGTGTGATGTGATATTTTTTTGTTTTCATATGATATGTTATATAAAAACTGTCAAAATGTTCTTTTTATCCGACGCTTTCGGTTCTGAAATTAGCCATTTTCAAGGATAAATTATTTTAACTGTCAATTAAAATATAGTTCGTTGCATGTTTGTATTTATGTAGTATTTTCATTTTTCAAAATCTGTCACGATATTGTGTCCATGTTCAAAGGTAATATTATTAAGTGTTGTTTTTTTTTGTTTTCATTAATAAGGCTTCCATTACTTTAAGCTTTTTTTTGGCAACTAGATGATGCTAATATATTTGTGTTTTCAATTATAGAGGTCACACTACCACATGTTTGACACGCAGACTTTTCACCTTTCTGACTATAACTCAATTAGATCTCATTTAAATTCTCATCGTGTCCTACCGGACACTATTTGTAACATATTTGTTGACAACCCAAATGGAATAGCATCATCTATTCTCATGAAGTCCTCTTACAAAAAAAAAAAATACAAAAGTAGGGAAGGCCAGCCTGAAGTGACAAGGTGGCTTACCTGAGTATCCCACCTCTTCCGTTAAAAATATGTTATAAAAACCAATGGTCAGAGCGGATTCGCTTTTTAAATCAATTTTATTTTTAAATTTTTAAAGCGATGGCAAACACTCCGCTTCCTACGTCTGACAGGAACTTTCACTTATTTTTCCAATTTCTGTTTATTTTGCAATACTCAATACCTCAGCGTTTTTGTTATGGTTATTCTACTTTACTTAATTGTGATATTCTTAAAGCTAATATCTTCCTTATTCATATCTTAATCATGATCATCAGCCTACAACAATCAATCAAAAACCTGCAAACTTTGTTTGGAGGACAAATACCTATTATTACCTTCCTAGACCAAAATAAATTATTAAATAAACAATCTGACCTCATCTCAAAATGCAGACATGAAAAAAAAATTACTATGTTATTTAAAATTGAAAACTGAAATTAATAAATACAGATAAACAAAATAATATAAAAAACAAATAAAATAAATTAACCCAAACAAATAGAAAAAAAATTAACAAACCACTCCCGTTATAATAGACGAAATAGAATGAATAAAAATAAAAATAAACTTCATAAAAAAGAAGTGAAAATAATCAAATCAAATAAATAAATAATATAAATAATAATAATAAACAAATTAACAAACCAATCCCGCCAAAATTACCGTTAGAATAGACTACACCAACCAATCCACAAATTGGATTTATATATATATATATATTTATATATATATATATATATATTGATATACCCTTACACACGAGGGTAAATCAAAAATTTTCTGCATACCATATCTTCGTATGAATGATTTATGTTATATAATTTGATCACGTACCACATAATATATATTAAAAAAGACTGATCCTACGTGTGAATTTCCCGATAATAATTGTGACATTACTATAATTATTGAACAATTTTGTTCATGCCACTTTTACTACAACAAAGAACCTACTTCTACGCGAACGCAAAATTTCAAAATTCAACCTCAGCGTCGAGTCTGCACGCTCCAAAATTATTCTTACTGTTAACAATATCACAATTGTAAAAAAGACTTCTTTCGGTTTACACTTTCGATGTCTAATTATTACCTGGATTTTAAAAAACTTAACTAATTTACTACCTGATGATGATTGGACGATACGATTGAAAGCCCTGGCTAGTAGAAAAATAAGACCACTCAACACCAGAATTTATAAACAAGGATCGTACCATTCAGTAACGGATATGATGTTGATTATATTTTATTAATAAATGTTGTTTGCGAGAATGATTCTTGCCATAATTAGCTTCATTATTTGTTATTCGTATGAATGATTTATGTTATATAAATTGATCACGTACCACATAATATATATTTATATATATATATATATATATATATATATATATATATATATATATATATATATATATATATATAAAAATAAAAAGGAAAGAACAGTTAGATATAAAATCAGGTGTTCTTATAGATATTTTTATTTTTACACAATAGTGCTTTATGTAAATTTAAATTTACAGAGCATTAATATTATAAATTAATAGATTTAAAATATGGTTTTACCGCTACACAGTGATGATGAGGAAATGGAACTAATGTCTTTGGTTTAATAACAAAATTAAATTCAGGGGCTTTAGCTTCCATTTCTGAAACATGGTTATCACTGTGTAGCGGTAAAACCATATTTTAAATCTATTAATTTATAATATTATATATATATATATATATATATATATATATATATATATATATGTGTGTGTGTATAACCTTTTCAACATTTTTTTTCACTTTCGCAAAAAATAATTATTTCTGAATGTCTTTTGTGTTCTGTATTACACTACTTTTTTATTTTCCGATATTCGTTTTAATTTTAAAAAAACGTATAGGTATTATACCCTACCCGCAAAATAAAGAATTTTAACATTACTTTGGAAATTGTCTTTAACAATTAACTGAATATTTCTGCCCTGTCTTAAATTCATCATTTAGTAATGGCGCTCGTTGGAAATGCACTATTATAAGTCACAGCCTTGTCACAAGGTATTTACTTGAAATTTTATCAATTAATAACGGCGTTGGAGACCGAGTAACTTTTTAAATCATGACAATAAATTTAGGCAAAACATTTAGACGTATGTTCCTTTTAACAGAACTTGATTACGTTCATAAGATGATGATATTTGTCTGCGTTGTCCAATCTATTAGAGTTTCTTAATTATTGATGAAATTTGTTGATGCTAGAACATTTAGTGAACATGAAGAATATGAGTAACAGAAGTAACATTTCTATGAATTGAGAAACTGGAATATGGAATCCGATGTAAATTCGATGTAAAAGACGAATAACTAAATATTAAGTGAGAAATGTAAATTATAATTAAAAATCAATGTCATTGAAATGTTCACAAGAAATAAAGTATAAAGTTTAATGATAGATCTTAATATATCAGATAAATTCTAAAAGAAAGAAATACTAAATATTTTTACGAAGATCGTAATGACGCAGAAGAAACGGCATTTTACAAGCACTTATACAAAAGTTTAGATTACCTGAGACTACAGCTGATTTTTCCCCTGACTTACCTCTCACTACTCAGTAGGGAAAAGACCGACTTTTTATTATTCATTCCCTCTAAAACTAAAAAGGTAGCGTGCCATCATCACCGTGCAAACCATAAATTTACTACAGGCCTGATAAAATTTTGTAACCTATATGAGGATTCTTGCGACGAACGTCTGTTAGGACTCAAGCGTTTACTGCAGCAGGAGGTGTTTGACTATGTGCTATTGTTAATAGTGTCAGATAAGACAAAAAAAAACTGGGCATTGATTGCCATATAGTGTTTGAAGCTACACCATTATCATTGTCTATTTATTCATAGATCACAATCCAAAAAGTGGCCTTGCTTCCTATTTCTCTCAGAGGAACCGTTGTGAGCATCTCACTAATATATCGCAAATTTCACAGCAAATGTTCAGATCAGCTACATTCCCTAGTTCCTCATGTTCAGACCTTCAGGTCTTTGCTCATCTATACCACGTACATAGGGTCGACATCTTCATAACCTAATTATTCCCTTCTTGAAGAGGAAGTTCTGCTCAGGCAGATTCTTCCACAGATCATTCACTTTAAGGAATAGGTTCCCGAGACGATGTTTCCGCATTTCCTATCGTAAATACTTCAATAAAGTCCAGCCACTACCTATAGAAAATATCCCCATAAATTTGCAATACTTACTCTCCCCTCTTCACTTTTAAAGTAATTATATTCTTTAACTTTCTCCCATTAGTGTCCCTGTTTTGGAACCGAATAAAACAAAAATAACAATACCTGAATTAAATCAAAACTTGCTTTCAATATATATATATATATATATATATATATATATAAGCAAATGCACACACACGTGTGGGTGTGTGCGTGAGTGTGAATCTAAATAAATATATCTCGGGAGATCGAGAGAGTGGACACAAGACATGATTTCTGTCTATGTAATTTGAGGGTCACGCCAGGAAATATTAGATGTTTTTATCGAATTCCATGTCAATAAGTAGCTTTAGGCTTCAGATTACTTACTAGGATCGCGATATCACAGTATAAGTTACAGATTAGCGCCTCACAGTATGTCAGATAAAGGCCCAGACAAGGCATATAAAGAGCGCAGGATGTGTACGCGTGGGACGACCTGGGGAGTGAAATATATATTACAAGAACAAAATGTCATACTATCTCCGGTTCTCTCGAAGAGGGGATCTACGTTTGGTGAAAGTTCGTAAACCACATAACTAAACGTCGATGTTAATTGACGAATCTAGTGTTTAATAAACAATAATTTTACGTCTGAAATATTTAATCTGGCGTTCGTATTTGTTCCGATGAATATAGCAGTACAGATAGATCGATAGATAGATCGATAGACATAGAATATCAAGTATACCGTTTTAA
>OZ038478.1:150829682-150882182 GCA_964036315.1 Acanthosepion esculentum | reverse complement strand
TATCAGTTATCTCGTGTTAAATCCCCTCTCCAAGTTCTCCACTGCCTTAACCAGTTATTGAACTCACATCTGTGCATAAATATCTGGGTATTATAAACCTAATGTCTTCAGTTCTCTACTGCCTTAGACAGGTCTTGAACTCACACTCTTTGAGTCCTGATACATGGCAGTAGCCCCCAAAAACTGGATTCGGCGGGTATAAGAGGAAGACAACAACACTCAGAAAACAGTCTGCCTGCCTTATGTGAAGGGGTTATCAGAGAAAATACAAAGGATCTGCGGTCCATATAACATCAGGACAACCTTCAAAAGCATGACGACATTTTCCAGATATCTTTCCCAAGTAAGACCCTCCCCATAGAGGAGAACATGACAAGACTGCAGCTGCGGAAAGAAATATAAAGGGGAGACAGGCCGCCCCATTCACATAAGACTTCAATAAAACCAGAAAGCTGTAACACGAGGGGAAGTGGAAAAATCATGCGTGGCTGACCACATATGGAGAGAAAAGGTAGATCACCGCCCTCTGTGGGATCAGGCTGAGATCGTAGACAAAGAACACCATTGGAAAATTCGTAAACTTAAAGAATCAGCACATATGTTAGGCCACAAAAATCTCTTGAGCCGATCAAGCATAGAAATGAATACAATAAGGGAACCATTAACAAGGAGTGCCAGAGAAAAGCAATAATAACAAAAAATTGCAATATGAGATCTGGTAAAAAATGGATTGATAATAGCAATAATTGCAATATGAGCACTGGTAAAAAATGATGCTGAAGACATTAGGTTTATAATACCCAGAAATTCATACACAGATGTCCTCAAGGACACATGGTACAGTGGATAAAAGGCGTTGGTTAGATCCAGTGACAGGTCCCAATGAGTGTGAGTTCAATAACTCGTTAAGGCGGTGGAGAACATGGAGAGGGGAATTAACAGGAGATAACTAATAACTGACATTCATTAGAGATGGCACGTAGAACTAGAAAAGTCTAGATAGTGAGAGAAATAAAGTGTTCACTTCGACATTCCAACCACCTGAAGAATGCCCGAAACGTTGTAATAAATATTGCACGGACAATAGTCCGAATAATGTAAATAGTGTACATAATACCTCATCTCAGAAATATAGACATATACTATATAAGTCGTACTTTATATTTATATGGAAAAGGCACATCACTTATGCCTCTATTCAATTATATATCCTGATAGTATCAAAATGTCAGAAATTTCCTTTATTATTATGTTTCCAAGAAATCTCAACAATCTCATGCAACTTCTGATTACAAGGTGTGCTTTCACTTTTCATTTTCATTAAATATTTCTCCTTATTTATCTGCTATGTTTCTCTTATTCTTGGCATTCTTCTGTAGGTATTGCCAAGCATTTCTTGTCATATAGGAACTTAGATATTACATAGCGTTTCAGAAGCCTTTTATTTATTCCCAACGTTAATTTCCTATTTCTTAAAAGGCCATATAACGTTGAATCACCGGTTTCCGTACGATCAATGAATTTATGGCATGTTCATCCTCATCATTACCTAGATGGGGACTACTAGGGAACAGCAGGTTCTGTCAGCTTGGATGAGTAGGTGCTGTAATGGATAAAGACTCGTAATTCTAAATCGATGAGCCGAGTTCAAATTCAGTTCATGTTCATTATATACAAATATTCTTAGTAAAGTTATGGATCCAACTTATCAGAAATTCATTATCTCCAAAAATATTCATAAAATCTGTAATATTTTCTGGCTTTAAATATCTTGCAAAAAATAAAATAAATAAAATAAAAATAAGGAAATCAATCAACCAATCCCGTTGTTTTAAGAATTACGAATAATCCTTTGGAAAGTATCTCTCAATTAACCTTCGCGTTTTTATCCGTCTTCTGATTCTAAAGTATAATTTCTTTACTTGTGTTAATCGTTACATATTTAATTCGCAGTTCCCACTTTGAGCTTTTCCTTTACTACCTTCTGTAGTAGTCCCAGTAGTTTTATTTGTCTTCCAGCAACATGGTGTCGTCTCGTATATATATTTTTATTTTCAAGAGTATATTCACCGAATTTAATTCCCGTAGGACTTCTAATTCATTTATCACTGCCTTTTTATAAAGGTTAAATATAATCCATGTTTGAAACCGCTTCCAGTTCTTATGTATTTACTCAATTTATTTTATGTCCGTATGCAGACAGTTTGCTACAAGTTTGAGTTCAGGATTGTTGTAATATAGTTCCCAAGCAAGTTACCTTTTCCTATCAGAATATACTAATAGGTAATTCGATAAGTGAGCATCTGTGATGTGTATGTTTATCGATTCATTCTAACAGATTCCTGACTCGCCTTTACTGGTTTCAAACTACAGTACATGACCTATAACTTGGACCAATCTCATATGATGCTAAGCTTATACAATACTATGGTATATTCAACTATAAGCGCAAAATGAGAGAGAGATCTGTTTTATTAACTCTTTTTAATCCACGAGTAATTGCTAATACATCCTCTTTCTCAGTTGAATGTTTAAAAATGGCCTTGAGCGTCTCAAAACTGTGGATTATGTGGAAAACTCTACTTGTTTGAACCTTGTGAGTTGGCGCTACAGTATCCAAAAAAGACTGTGCCTGATAACAGAAGCTGTATTAATTGCGAAAATGTAACGGCAGCAACATCTAAAATTGATACCTCGAAGAGAAAATAATTACATACTCAAGATGTTGACGGTTAACTTTTCAAAGAAAAGGTTAGGGAATAAATACCCATCAATACTGAAAAGATCGCTAAGGAATTCACAAATTTATTTTCTGAAAAACTGTTTCAAGAAAAATATTGTATAATTTTCAATTGACATGAGTCCTGATTGCTCAATCAATAAATGCAGAAGGTTTCTGTTATATCCCACGTTGTTGGGATGAACAAAAAACAAGGAAAATAAAAGACAAGAATATTTTAACACAATAAAATAAATTTTATTCGTTTACTGCATGAGAACAGCAAGGGATCTTTTAGGATTAAGCCATGAGTTCAACGCATGTCTCTGCTTATCACCATGGTGAATTCAGATGTGTCGTGGCTAGACTAACGGACAAAGGACGTAACTCAATAGTATTCAGAGTTATCACCCTTTATAGGGAGAAGAAAGTTAGCACTCCCTCACAGTTTCTTAGAAGGAAACGCTTAATGTTACATTACCATTAGTAAGTTACATTTTCAGAATAAAGTTATTTCCAAATCGATTAGATATACGCGATACTTCTATGCTATTGTTGAGTGAAAACTTAACAGCGTCATAGATATTCAAGTAATCGTATCTTTCCTGGGATTTTCAGATCTCTTCTATCAATATTGTGCCTTTGATAATGAAAAATGTTTAGTTTTGCGTTCTTATTTGCAAGTTCAAATTTAGTGCCATTAAATAGGTTAAAAACATAATCATTTAAAATGAATTTTGTTATTTTTATCAAATAAGATATACTACTGTGTTGGAGTCATTTTATATTTTATAGTTCACGAGCCAACAATATTAACTATTAAAGTTTTGCTGAGTTTTGTAATTTGTACAACGCTGCATTTTCATCATCTTTACTTAAAAACATGTAACCTGGAAATTTCCAGCAATTCATGATTTAATTGAAATCCGGTATAGTTTGTCTGCTTTTGAAAGATTAGACTCTACTTCAGAATACTCTTTTTTATACAGTTTTCCTGCAGTACGTAACACATCACTATTATTCATATAATAATAAGAAGACTAGATATCCTTCTGAAACGTAATATCCGACAAATTTTCTACAAATAACACTTGCTATAGAAATTAGGTTTATAGATGCTGTGATATCATTTTATATAAAGCTAAAATAATATAGAAATCTTTTCACTATAAAATCCCCTGTATATACGAAAGTATTGGAACGACAATGCCAATTGCTTTGTATTTGTTGTTCACTGAAGATATTTGTGTTTAATATCATAAGATGAATATATGACAAGATTTCAGAATTTCAGCTTTTATTTCATGATATTTACATTTAGGCGTGTAGAACAGCTTATGATATACCTCCTTTTGTATCAGATCACCCCATTTTTCAAGTGAGATAAAATAAAGAAAAAATTAGTCTTAAATAAATAACATTTAATATTTGGTTGCATAACCATTCTTTGCAATAACTCCATGAAACTTGCGACCCATAGACATCACCAAACTCTTGCATTTTGCATTTGTCATGCTGTTCAAGACGTTTAACCCAACCTCTTTCAATTCTTCTTTGTTTTTTGGGGGTAGAGTTCTTCTTCAGTCTCCTCTTCAGGAGATAAAATGCCAGTTTTATTGACTTAATATCTGATGACTGACTTGGCAACTTAAAATTGTCCATTTCTGTGCTAGCAGTATGCTTTGCGCCATTGTCCTGCTGCGTGATAAACAGTCTCCCGATTGGCTTGGATAAATTTGTCTCTAATTTAGTAAAGAAAATGTTTCTGCAGATCTTCCCTCCTCCTAGACAGCTCGTTCATCTTCATGTTGGTTTATCATTTTAACAAGAAATACAGTCATTACAGTTGAAATCCAAAGGCCAAAACGAAAAGTAGTCATTCAGAGCTCTTTAATTGTCAAACAATCAAATTAAAAGACAACACCTGGGTTCCAGAAAACACATGTCAGTCACGTGTTCCACCAGTTTCTTTAATATTAAAAATGAGAGAAACTAAACAAATGTGGTAAGTCCTATATTCTTCGATATATCTAAATGTACATCCCAGGTAATGTAAGCAGATATTCTATATACTTTTCTATTTTGATCTTAAACGCATATGTCTTCAGTGAATAAGAAAATCAAAGGAATGTGTCCTTGAGGTTCAAATATTTTGGAGGGGTCTGTATGTAAATGTAAGTCGTAAAGAGTTAAGATCATTAGACCTGAAAGCGGATAACAAATAGTAGACGATGACGAAGAATATTTTTATCTTTAATATATTAATGAATATTAGATATAATAAAAAGTTATAAAAATCAAGAGAATTACCTTCTGAAAGTATTAATATAATGTAAAATAAATTATATAAACATATGATATAATATATAAACAGATCAAGCAAGGGAGAACACAGTATATATTAACATTCTGATGTTTAAATTACTGCGTAATTGAAATCGGAAGACTTGTCAACTTTGAATATTTTCACGGACCCTCTTTTTTAAATGCTAACTCGTATTCATGTTTATGAGGCGGTATTGTCATTACTATTCATCAGAGTTCTTGTAATAGGTTTTAAAGCTCAATTATTTCACGAGGTATTAGAGGGATTTTATAACAGTGAAACTCGCGATGAGATTTATCTTAATATAATGAAGACATTCAATAAGGAAATCCATGAAATTAAAACATCTAATGCGATCCAAATATAAAGGCGGTTTAGGAGACACTATGACAATATGATCTAATGCAAAGTAGACAAATGTTATGTAAATGATCTTATAATAAATAATCTAGAAGAACTGTGTTTGATTTTTGTGAAAATAACTAAATCAAATCGTAGGATTATATGCTCCAACATTATAACCTGATTCTTAGACAAAAGACAAAATAGCGAAATTATATTCACTTTTACTGACAAGTAACTGTTCGAGAAAAGTATATATTGATATCCCCATTGCATGTATCTTTCATCTTTTCTTATTATATAATATGGTTCATTTGATACTCTCGAATAAATACGCTTATTAAGACATCGACAGGAAAAATTTGAAAAATGTTTTTAATTACATACATTCAACCTTATAACAGGCGTCAAGTAAACTGGATGTAAGACATCCTTCACGTGTCTCAGCCAAAGTATTGGCTTTTCTCGAATTGACGTCTGTTGGATTGGATATATTTCTTCTGTTTAACAAATAATATCCATTATCGAAAATTATTTATTTTCAAAGAAGTGTCTTGTTCCACATGTCAATTAGATAAGAAAATATCTACAATAATATTTACAGATAATACTTTTTATCATGACTTATACTTATACTAACATTGGTTAAAAGAGGCGAATGCACGTGGAATAAGATTTACAAATGAAAATCAAACAACACAATTAAACACATCAGAATTTATTTCTTTTCCCTCATATGCCTGATGAAGTTTTAATAAAAGTGAAACATGATGGATTGGCAAAGATTTCCTACACATTATCTGATCATTCTTTCAAAACCCTATCCGTATTTAATTGTAACATTCTCAATCTCTCTCTCATATATATATATATATATATATATATATATATATATGAGAGAGAGAGAAAGAAGGAAGCACGAAAGTTAGACCTGTATTCTTCTGTGTTTAACAATTTAGTTGTCATTTGCCGTAGGAATACGACTATTCAAGTCCGAACTTCAAATATATGTGATTTTCCATAACTGTCTGAAATTAGTGAAATTGTTTAATTGTATATTTGGTGTATCTGTTACATTTTTCAAAGTACTTTACATGTTTTCTTTGCATTTATAAGTTTAATATGTACAATGTATTATATAATTATTCAGTTCTTATTACTATTATCATATATAGGAACAGAAATCTATGTGTATATACCTATGTTTATGGCTTTATGTTATAGTTTGGGAAAGCTTTTAGCGTAACGTGGATAGAATGAAGTTACACTTCAAATGTTTTAACAGCTACCGCCCTATACTGAAATTAATGTTACTGTATTGAGTTTGCGTATTTTGATGTGAAGAGCATGAAAAAATGAAATAAAATTTTAGCTGGAGTGTCAACATACTGTCGTATTGCTAACCAAATTGTGACAGCAATTAGAAGCGGCCCTTTTTTTTTCTACTTATGCTCGTAGAGATGGCAATCCAATAATTCGGGATAAATTTTGTGGCATGTCTCGTAACATTTCTTGCCATAGAAACACCAGCTCCCCAAAAGTAAGAATATTATTATATTGTAATACTTAGCAAATTATTTATATGTATGTATGTATGTATGTATGTATGTATGTATGTATGTATGTATGTATACTAAAAATTTCAAGCTATCCATAATACAAAAAATAAGTGTAACCCCTAAAAAATATCGTACACCAACTACAAAAATATATTAACTCAACTAACTTGAAGAAAATATAAATGGAGAAATTGTAGTTTTGGTTCGGAAAATCAACTATAAAACGGGAAATGGATCGTCTTCTTATCGTACTAATATTCTCGTTTTTTAGATTTGCCTTCAAATAATAAAATCTCTATCTATAAAAGGCAGGATATGTGTTTGTTTGTGTAACGAATACACGGCCGCAATTTCCGACGGATTTGCACCAAAATTTACATGCACATGCTCCAAGTTAGCGGGAAAGCCAAGACCGACATTGCATTTCTCAACTCCCATCGATAGTGGAAATAATCGATTTTTTCATGCTTCTACGGCAATTGTCATGTAGTTTGCGGCCATTTTCTACCTGCCAGACTGAGAGCTTATAGCTACCTGCCACGAATAGGCAGAAGATTCTATTGGCCATCGTGAGAGCCAACAGCTGACTGACACGAATGTTAACTAGCATGATACCATGCAAAATAAATCGATAGCTGCATTAGTCACAAGTGGAAAAAATTAATTAAAACTTCATGGCAATTTACTCCAATTGGCCCATTTGCTTGCTTAAACTCAACGTTGATTCTGATTCCGCAGAACTGTGTTGGGTGTGAAAAAGTATTTGTTGTTAACATTCTTTTTTCATTCGGTTTTTCCAGTTACGAGTCCTTTTTTAAAGCTGATCGTTTAGTGTTCATTTTGTTTAGTTCCTTTTTCGTAACAGATTTAATGTTTAGTATAGAGCTTAGAAACAATTCGCAGTGTGAGATAGGCAAGAAGTAAGACATGTAGCAACATCAGCACGGCAAAGGGCACTCCTTTAAAGACAAGGAAGGGCAAAAATATTTTAAGTCAAGTGAGAGCGATTGCTGTATGAGTCGTACTATTTTTGAATCCAGCACGAGCAACGCCGGGCCATGTTGCTAATAAGATTGTATAAAAAGAGAAATGATAGTTTGGGTCAAAATTAGTAATTATAAAACGAGAAATGATTTTTTTTAAATATCTTCATTTACATTAGATTCTCTGAGCTCAGTCTTTTTATTTTGACTATAGCAATATTCCGCAATGGCAATATTCCAACTGGATTTTCCTTAGAACCCTCTAAAATTCTACATTATCTCAAATCGAGTTCAGATTCATCACATCCATCACACTCTGAAAGCTACTAATCCGAAGAATATGCTGTTCTTAAGAAAACTAGTCGCGATTTATTTCCAATCTTAGCAAATCTATTAACAGCGGCCTAAATGTTCCCTTTCTCAATGCAAGGAAGCTGATCTTTCATACTTATTACAAAAGAAAGAATCACAACATTCCTCTATACAGATAATGATCTATAAATATATCCCCGCAGATCTACCTCAGCCTTTGATAAACTAAACATAGAATTTGCTTACAAAACAGAAATTAAACAACACATTAATTTTCCTAGAACTTAAATTACATCGTACTGATAATGACCTAAAAGTAAGTTTCTATCGTAAATAAACCAATAAAAAGGAACTCATATTTTTTATTCTCATCTTAACTTAGGACTAAAACCTGGAATAATTATCGGATTGTACTTAAAAGCAATCAGAATTTGTAACCCTCAATATTTACATGATGATGAGAAATGCTATGAAAATACCTCGAAGCACATTTAATACCGCAATAATTTCTCATTCAAGGCAAAACAGAATGATTGTAAAATATTTCAATATAGAGGAGTGATTCATTCAGACAAATTTAAAGAATTAAGATATACTATTCTACCTGCCAAATCTTTCAGGAATCTATTTGGAAATATATTGCCTAAGCTTAAGAAAATGGGTTACAGCAGTTCTTAAAACAATATCAATTAATACAAATTAATACAAAACAAATAAGAACATACAACGTGAAGCCGGAATTTCCTATATATTCTGTAATGAATTCAAAAGCGAATAAATTGGAGATACCACGTCGCAATTAAATAAGGTTATACGAACACAAACATACCTTTTAAAATACACACTCGTTGCATTAAACGCTCACCAAAATGAGTTTGACCACAACTCCAATTTAAAAAATGCCACTTAAATTAGAAGCGAAATAAATTTACTAATGATAAAATGTATAGAATGTGCGTTGATTGATCCATCATCCACGGTATTTTTCCTCACAGGTCCTTAGTAAATTTCAACTTTATTTGTAGATCTTCTGTATATTGTAACGTATCAAAGAGAAACTTCACGTGTCAGTATTTACATGGTTAAGAGAAATGTACTGAAAAAAATTTAAGCTCCTTCGATACCCTGATTATTTCATATTAAATATGAAACGGAAAGCGTACTTTTTAAAATCAACTATGTTAACAAAATTAATGAAGCGATATATAAGAATTACTTGATTACATTTTTTGTTTTCTATTTGAGTTACATGTGATATCCGTTGCTGCTGTTGTAAATCCAAAAATCATGTAGTTTCTATTATTTAATACGTTTTTTTTTTGTATTCTGTGGCCCCCGTCCACGAGGTTCTTATAAGTGTTGTATTTGACAAAAGATATTTGTTTAATTCACTCAGTAATTTTTAATAAGTAATCTGTGGAAGCAGATTTATTCAGTTGGTAAGTTGCCTGCGATTCGTATCTGATGATCCATTATAAGAACATGAGAAATTTCACGTTATTTTTTTTTGTTTTAATTAGTCTGATAATTAGTCAACTAAATTTATTGTAACTGATACATAAATCGGGATAGTCGTACGAAATATCTTAAAATGAAATATCCATTGAAAACTTAGGCGACTACTGATCTCGGTTTCATATTTTTATTAGCTACGAATTATGCTTCATTATGATCTCTCGATTTTTCAATTCGGTTTTGAATTCGGTGTTGTCCTTTTGCTATCCAGGTTGCAATCCAACGTCAGAGTGTGCCAAGTTCATTCTATTATTTACTCCACAGCCATTGGTGAATAGAAAGAATAATACATTTCTCTGGGAAAATATTTTGAAAGTGGACGGAATAGTCTAGGGCAACATTTGAACCATTCCACCCGAATCAATTTTTCTTGGCTATAAAAATTACGCAAATCGCATATCCTGATTAGAATAATATTATCTGTTGAAAAGAGGGAGAAATTTCTAAGAAATTTTGTTTTGCACAGAAAGAAAAATAAAGCTTTCGAATGACAACTGTAAAAATCTTTAAAACTGGATTTAAATAAAAATAGATTTATTTTCTGTATTTTAATAAGATACAATGTAATGTTAATAGACAATTTCTTTTCGCCAAACGTTTCTAAGTTTGAAATAAGCTTTTATTTCATTAGTTTATTTAAATTGTTTTAAATCATTGACAGACAAATTATTCTCCAGGCATTGCATTAATATATGTTACTGTTTAATGAATATTTTATGACCATTTCACGAATATTGTCGTTCTGATGTCTTAACCAATTTGGGCGATAACACTTTAGATGTTTTAACAATAATTTAGTTTAGAAACAGAAATTGAGGTCATATATTCCAGGTTTTATGTATCATCATTATTCAGAGAAAATATTTCTTGGTTTCATATTAGTTTTGTTGAATCATTTGAACTTCCTTTATTAACGCAGTAATAACTCTGCCACATAACCAATTATATACACAAAAGCACTGATAGTTCGTATGTTATCAAGTAGATCTATGAAATATGAAGAATCTACTCATATAATAGTAAGCCGCTATGCATTAGACATTATTTGCCATTGACAGGTTTACCTAGTTCAGCGAGTAAGTCACTGGCCGGCTCAAAATGAAATGCAAGGCATTAAGGAATCTAAACATTCCAGAGAATTTATCAGATTAGAAAAGGTAATGGAGGCGGTGTACAAACCTATGGATATGAAAATATAATCAGCTGTCAAAGTCGTTATATCATGAATGCGGCAACTGTCAATAATGGGTTCTGGCAGAGGAGACGTACAAATTTGAATGACACCGTTAAACGCAAAATTATATACGAATATGTTATTTTATTTGAATATGGTAAATGTTACTTCAGGTCTAGAAATGGAATTAACACTAAATCTGAGCCCAATTCTCGAACAGTTAATGTAAATCTGGTAGAATGACCTATTCAAATTTATCCGTCATTTTACGTCCATTTAAAATACCGACGTCAAAAAGACTTTTGGCAATACAGATAAATACAAAAAGAGTCTGGAAAGCTTTATGTTAAATATTCTTTATGCAAATATGACATTATAAGAAAGGGCTCCTAGCACACTACATAATTATTTTTCTGTGAATAGACATCAATTTTTATAGAATTTCCTGGTGAAACTTCGGTTAGATGCTATGAAATCCAAGTCTATGCACTACTATTTAATGGATAACACATAAATGGTAAATTATTCATGTAGTTCCGAACTAAATGATAATTATATAAATAAATGCACCAAACTAAAAACAAAAGCACAAATGAAATGAAAAAATATTCAGATTTAATATCATGTGATATTGCTATCTTATTTAGAGAATGGGAAAACACAGAGATTGTTGACGTATTTTAATATACTTACTTCAGATTTAACATTAGTATGCCATTTGATGAAGAGGGACGGATATAAAGTGTAGTTCACTGTGAATTGGAAACAATCACGTCCGGTTCTGTCAACGACCAAAATTCCAATGCCAAAATATTTCATTCAACAATTATTTTGTAATTTTTCTAAAAAATATTAAATATAAATTAATATATGCTTTTTTGTATAATTAACCAAGAAATGTAAGTTAAAATACCTAAGAGATTCGAATTAAATTATTTTAATTCTATTCAGCGAAACCTATTTATAATTTATTAATTTCAGTCTGTTTTTATTAAACAAAATTTTAAAAAGTTTATTATTTCTAGGAAAATGTTTATCCTTAATGGATAAATATTTTCCTAGAAATAATAAACTTTTTACAAAAATATTCCAGAAACATAGACTGAAATTAATAAATTATAAATAGGTTTCTCTGAATAGAATTAAAATAATTTAATTCGAATCTCTTAGGTATTTTAACTTACATGTCTTGGTTAATTATACAAGAAAGCAGATAGTAATTTACATTTAATAATTTTTAGAAATAATCGATAATTTCGAAAAAAAAACTCTTATAAATGTTCTTAACCAGACACGTTTTTTTTTAAATATTTGCAGAGAATTTGTTGAATAAAAACCCATAAATTTTTGTCTTAACTTACTATTAACCATTTAATTGGACGGGGGTTTGTACCAAATGATTTTCTATTCCTACTTTTCTCTGGTTTCTATTATCATTAAAGTTAAATCAAATTCTCATTAAACATAATCATTAATTATAAATCAAATTGTACCCTAATACAGTTTGATAGTTATGCTACCCATCAGTTTCAGCGGAACTTCTCACAACTACACTGGAATTTTCCACTCTTTATTTAGACGTAAGAGAGGAAGAAAAAGCATAATTATGAATGAGAAAAAAATCAGTCCTCATTCTTCATGGAAACTAGTGGATTAAAAACTCTGAATACCATTTTGATATCACAATGTGTTCATTAGAATCTACGTAGTCTTCTGGTCTTGTTGGTTTATTCATAATATATAATCTAAGTGCACACCTTGATATTAACATTAATGAAATTGGACTTTATAGGGATGATGGCCTTGCGGTGGAGAGAAAGTCTACTAACTTTAAAATACATAAAATTAGAATGATAATACACATACAAGCGTAAATTTGAAAATTACTATTAATTCAAAATTAAAAAAAGGTAAATTTCCTCGATGTTACATTAGATTTAATGAATAATAAATACAATCTCATAAAAAAACAAATACTAATTATTTGTATATACAGAACAGGTCAAATCATCCTCTGTCTATAATAAAGGACATACATGCGTCTATTGAAAAAAGAATAAGTATAAATTCTATTATGAAAAAATATCTTAATATTAACTTTAATTATCAAGCTCCAAAGAATAGTGGCTATATATGTCCTAACACCAGTTATATAAAAAATGTTAATAGAAACCAGAGAAAAAATGGGAATAGGAAAATGATTTAGTATCCCCCACCACCTTCCACCCAAATGGCTAATAGTAAGTTAGAGGGAAAATTATGGCTTTAATAGGTAAACATTTATAAATAGTAAACTTCGGAGTTTTTAAATAAAAATACTCTAAAATTAAGTTACAGCTGAACGGAAAATTTAGAAAGAATTATAAAAACACATCATAATAAAATTTTGAATAAATACTTAAACCTGAATCAAAGAAACAGAGATGAATAAATAAGAATAAAAAATAATAAAGAAATGATGTTACTGTAGAAATCCTGAAAATTGTCCTTTGAATAATGAATGCCGAAAAGAATGAATAGTTTACCAATGCCCTATCTCATCCATTGTGAATGTTAATATTGAGAGTATCTACGTATGATGTACAAGGAATGAATTTAAATTTCGATCGAGACAACATATGACTTCCTTCAATAATATTAAGTACCGTAACCGAACATCCTTTTCGGAATATTTTCGACAATTGTGAGAAACAAATAAAGCACTAACGATAAAAACAAAACTAATAAAAAAAAACAAGAACATGTAGATAATTGGATGACCCATGTCCTTTATGCATACATGAAAAGTTATATATTATTAAGTTTCTGAAAAATAAAGATTTATTAAATCAATGAAATCAAATAGCAATTTTCTGTAGACATTATCTTATGTACTCCTTAAAAATATTAAATAATGAATAATTAAATATGAAAAATAATATGTAATATTTGGTACTAACTTATTAATATATCAAAGTGTAATTAAATTTTAATTTTACAATACCATATATAGCCTATTAGGAAAATAAATATAGTATTTTAGATCTGTATAAATTAATTATTTAAAAATATGACTTAATCATATTTGAATGCACTTTAAGAAAATCTCGCTGTACTTTTAAAAAAGAATGTAAATGAATAAAAACGCCAAATATATTGTAACGTAGACCTTAAATATGATAAAATAAGCCAGACATTAATAACTTGACAACTTGAAATAATATCAGTGCCGACAGATAAACATATTAAACCCCTATCCAGCCATAACCGATTTTAAATTTTGCCACATATAGATACAATCACTTCCTTTATTAGAAAAGTAGCCAAAAGAACCCTTAATATAAAATGGGAATTCTCTTAACAACACCAAATTAACTTATTTAGTAAATCAGTTTTTCGTAAATTATTCTTAGCATTGCTTGAGAATAAAACCGGACTACGAATTTTAAATCCAACTTTTTTGTGATTTAATTTCCAGTTTCGAAACAAAATAATTACTGTGTCGCGTAATATATATATATATGTATATGTAAACTATTAGAATATATATATAGAGAGAGAGAGAGAGACAGACAGACAGACAGACAGACAGAGGCATAAGTTAATGAGCCGACATCTGTACATCTGTATGTCAGAGCTGCGTATGAGTTTAGCAACAGCTGAGAAACAATCGCAATTAATTTCCGTAGTACAACTTAATTTCCGTTATTTTTTTCAATAAGTCGGCACATGAACCAATTAGTCCCATCACTGCATATTAATTGTCTGACGAAATTCTATAAGGATTTTCTGTGCTAGTAAATGTTATAAACTTATAAAAAGTTGCTTTTGATTTGTAGAATTGTTTTATGCATATCGGCCTGCGTCTGTATGCGTATTTGCTGGATTCGGATTCGTTAAGATATTATCATAATATATAATCCAAACTATAGAGATAATCTAGAAAAGATACATATGTCTAGTTGAAGACATAAATATTATCTGTATACACTTTTATTACTGTTAATCATGTCAGTTATATACTTTTTTCCTTAACATATAATTAACTTTGAATAATAATATTTCCAATTCGTAATATTTACAAGATCGCTTTATTTTTTTTTCGGTTTTTCAACCATTAGCTGATTATTTAAATCCAGAAAATAATCTTCGATCGTGTGAATATTTTGTGGATAATATTGATTTACTGATACAAGTCTCACTAATTAAGCTTCAGCTTGGGGAGGGTAAGGCAGATTCATTCCTTTCCCATGAATATTTTCGCGTAAGTTAATATAACTAACCGGAAATTGAATTCGTCTCTCCCATTACTAATTCCAAACCGTTATCCATTAGATCGTCCACAGAAGGCAAGGTCGCAGGACACTTTCATCCATCTAGATAGTGACCAGGATTGACGTTTCTTAACTTAGCTGACCGTATGAGAACCGTTTTTTTTCAAATTGATATAGTTGTAAACCCCGATAGTCTACATTCAAGAAGCTGGCCAGTCAGATATGCAAGTATGCACCCTGAATCACGCTAATAGCATGGTAGTAAAATGTAGGATTTCAAGGTTTTCTGTGCATTGATTTTTAGAAGACGCTTCCTTTTCATTACGTGCAACCATCTTTATTTTTTCTATTTCAGGTTAAGCACTTTTTAGCTGAACGACATTGATACCGTCTCTCCGCTGAAAAGTCAATGCGACGTGGAAAAGGCCTCAACGATAAAGAAAAGTCTGTCATCAAGGAAAATATTAAAGACACATCTCTTTATGCCACTGGAGAGAAGTTAGGTCATTATGTAGACACGGTTAAGATACTGGTTTTGAAAAAGCTTTTCTCAACTCGTTTGCAGAGTAAGGCATCACCATCAGTAGATTTTCATTATTTCTATTGAAAATCGTTCATCTAGACATTTTTTTTAGAAAAAAATGAATGATAATGATTCAAATTACGCATACCTAGAGAATACATTTAACAGAAAACCATAATACTATTATACGATTTATTGTAATAATGAAGTATTTGTCCACATCAGCGACATTTCGATAAATAACATTAAAATACCTATTCGTAATGATTTTTTTATATTAGCAGGTGGGACCACCTCTGCTGTAGATTTGATGGTCGCCTATAAGACATCTTTCGACGTAAATCGACGTCAGTCGCCATGAATATCTAGTATAATTGATGGACCAAAGATTTTTGATGTGACTATGACTCGAAGAGGCTGCCTGTTAACATATTCATCTTTTCACCTTGTATGCCGTAAGAGGTTAGGACTGCATGGGAAGATCTGCCACAGTGGGAAGTAGCGTAGTCATGCATGAATAACAAATTCTTTGGAATTAACAGTTGTATGTCATATAGCCAGGGATACCAGACATCCTTAAGGAGATAGGAGTAGGTGGCAGCTTTCATTTTAACCTCTTCCGTTACCATGACTGAGCCAACAAATCTTTTCCCAATGATACCAGTCAACAATATGAATAACTCCACCCCGCAGATGTTGACGTCGTAAATGTTGCTGAGGCTCATCTACGAAATAGACTCAACAATTTACCCAACCGTCATGTCGCCGTGGTGTCATCAGTGAACAGGACACAACCCATGTCCAACGTCATAGGCAGTATGAGGTTGGTTCTGTCAAAAACTACCGAATCTGAAATTACAAAAAATAAAGAGACGTTACACATAATAATGAAAACCTAACAATTGTTTTGCCATATTGTGAAAATCAGCTGGAAAAGTTCAGAGGAAAGCCGAGAAATCCGAAATTTCATTACCAAATTATTAGCGTTGTAATTGGTCTGTTATGACAAGTCGCCTAGAGTAATATGTATTTGAAGACACAAACCAGTTTCCACTAACCTGAAATTAATATTAAGTATATTTTAATGGAGACCCGTTAACTTGATGTCTTTCACGTCTAATCCTAGTGTGGGCATACTACATTTTATTGAAGGAATTATTATTATTATTATTATTATTATTCCCCCCCCCCTTTGGTATCTGGCGTTTACACATTTCTTTCCGGGTCCCGCCCAGGGACCTAAGGTTAGAAATGGCATCATGGCACTTTTCCACTGAAAAAAAATAAATAATTACATAGATAAAGCCCTTCGTAAAGTGTGGGCTGTACTTGTCAGAACAATTTTTTGTATCTCTTTGAGGCATGGACTTCCAGGGATCCCTTCAATCAGCCTACTGGAATCTTTTCCAACCAGTCCAAGGGCTCCAACTACAACAGGAATTGTTGATGTTCCCATGTGCCACATTTTTGAGATTTCGATTTCAAGGCCCTTGTATTTTGACAGTTTTTCGAATATCTTCAAAGACACATTGCAGTCTGCAGGGACTGCCATATCAATAAGGAGGCACTTATTTTGTTTGTGGTCTTTAATAACAATGTCTGGGCGGTTGGCTTTGATTGTTCTGTCAGTGTATATTGTGTAGTACCATAGAATTGTAACAGCTCCTATCTCCGTAACCGGGTCAGGGTGGTGTTCGTACCAATTTCTTCCAGTTTCCTTCCCATAGGAGTTGCAAATCTTCCAGTGCAGATATTGGCCCACTCTGTCATGCCGGTTTTTATATTCAGTGGATGCCAATATCGTGCAACCTGATATAAGATGATGAATGGTTTCTGGATATTTGTCACAGAATCTGCATCTTGGGCTAACACAGTATTTTAGTATATGTGCTTGATAATTCCTAGTTAACAAGCATTGGTCTTGTGCAGCAATTATAAAACCCTCAGTTTCACCTTTCAACCCTGCACTACGTAGCCACTGATGGGTGCGGTTTTTGTCTACGTCTGCTTGTTTGGTACGGGCAGAGTATTGGCCACGGAGCGGTTTATTTTGCCATTGTTTCTTTATCTGGTCGGTCGCATTTGTCTTTGCATTTTTTAAAAAGTTTTTTGCAGCTTCAGCCGGTGTACAGTGATGTATTTGAATTTCTGTGCCCATTTGAAGCTCTTTTTTGAATTTTTCGGCTTCCTTTACTACAGAGTAGAGACACTTCCTACTTTCATGTTCCTTGACACATACCATCATCCAGTCTTCTGTTTTTTCCAAGTATCTTTGGAGGCCAATTGTTGTACTTTTGTAGGATAGTTCTAGTTGAACTAGTCCTCTGCCTTCTTCGGATCTGGGCACATACAGGCGATCAATATCAGCTTCGGGATGATGCATGCGGTAGCAAGTGAGGAGCTTTCTCGTTTTGGCGTCCATTCGCTTAATTTCAGCTATGGTCCAGTTAAGTACATTAAAGCTGTATTGCACCACAGGAACAGCTAAGGTGTTTATAGCTGATATTCGGTTTTTTGAGTTTAGCTCAGTATTTAGTACCAGGCGTACACGCCTGTAGTACTCCTTTCTTACCTTCTCTTTCATTTGGGAGTGTTGTATGCCATCTCCCTCACTAATTCCTAGGTACTTATAAGCTTCATCATGCTCCAATTCTCTAATCTTCGTGGCAAAATCTAAATCTATTAAGGGTGCTTCTAAAATTCTACCTTTCTTAAATGTTACTTTAGCACATTTATCTAATCCGAAGCTCCTGCATATGTCGTCACTAAAGTATTTTACAATATTAAGTAGGCCCTTCAACTCATTGTCGTCTTTGGCAAAGAGTTTGAGATCATCCATGTATAGTAGGTGATTGAATATGTTGTTATTTATTTTGTAGCCATAGCTACTGTTGTTCAGTTCATGCGTAAGAGGGAGTAAGGACAAACAAAACAGAAGTGGAGACAAAGAGTCTCCTTGAAAGATTCCACGTCGGATATTTAGTCGGTTGGATATGACAGTGCCCCTGGTGTGACTAAGGTATAGTTTGGTATTCCACATTCCCATGCTGTGCTTAAGGAAATTTAATACCACAGGGGAGACTTTGTACATTTCCAAAGTCTTAAGGATCCAAGAATGTGGAACACTGCCAAAAGCTTTACGATAATCAATCCACGCTGCACTGAGATTTCAAAGTCTGCTCCTGAAATTTTCCAGAATCATTTTATTTATTAGTAATTGGTTTATTATTATTATTATTATTATTATTATTCCCTTTGATATCTGGCGTTTACACATTTCTTTCCGGGTCCCGCCCAGGGACCTATGGTTAGAAATGGCATCATGACACTTTCCACTGAAAAAAAAAAAAAAAATTACATAGATAAAGCCCTTCGTAAAGTGTGGGCTGTACTTGTCAGAACAATTTTTTGTATCTCTTTGAGGCATGGACTTCCAGGGATCCCTTCAATCAGCCTACTGGAATCTTTTCCAACCAGTCCAAGGGCTCCAACTACAACAGGAATTGTTGATGTTCCCATGTGCCACATTTTTGAGATTTCGATTTCAAGGTCCTTGTATTTTGACAGTTTTTCGAATATCTTCAAAGACATATTGCAGTCTGCAGGGACTGCCATATCAATAAGGAGGCACTTATTTTGTTTGTGGTCTTTAATAACAATGTCTGGGCGGTTGGCTTTGATTGTTCTGTCAGTGTATATTGTGTAGTCCCATAGAATTGTAACAGGTCCTATCTCCGTAACCGGGTCAGGGTGGTGTTCGTACCAATTTCTTCCAGTTTCCTTCCCATAGGAGTTGCAAATCTTCCAGTGCAGATATTGGCCCACTCTGTCATGCCGGTTTTTATATTCAGTGGATGCCAATATCGTGCAACCTGATATAAGATGATGAATGGTTTCTGGATATTTGTCACAGAATCTGCATCTTGGGCTAACACAGTATTTTAGTATATGTGCTTGATAATTCCTAGTTAACAAGCATTGGTCTTGTGCAGCAATTATAAAACCCTCAGTTTCACCTTTCAACCCTGCACTACGTAGCCACTGATGGGTGCGGTTTTTGTCTACGTCTGCTTGTTTGGTACGGGCAGAGTATTGGCCATGGAGCGGTTTATTTTGCCATTGTTTCTTTATCTGGTCGGTCGCATTTGTCTTTGCATTTTTTTTTAAGATTTTATTATTATTATTATTATTTTTTTTTTGTTGTTGTTGCTGTTGCTGTTGTTGTTGTTGCAATTTTCTAAGAATACTTTTCAAAGCCCAACAAAATTCTGCCGGCAATGGGTACGTCGGCACAAAAGATTCAGTTGTATCGAGACGACTGGCGCTCTATTGTTCATGACCGAAGCGGATCATGGTGGCTGGCCTGTAATTATCTCTAAACTGGTATTGAACAACGGCAAAAGGCGTCACCTAACGCCAATCTTTCGAGTTGCCGAACAGGGAATTATTATGTGTAAATATCACTGCTTTCTCGTATTTGACCGAAAGAACATTGGCTGTGTACTGAGTGGAAGCCAAAGGCCAAACCTGGACATCGAACAAAGAGAAAATTGCGTCTATGAATTTCTATTCGAATACTATTTACGATCGTCAATTTCGCTTCATCCAGTAGTGCGGAAACAAGAATGTTTCGATAACATGAGTTTGCCTCGCAGTTTTAGGAAACTCTTTAAACAGAACAAAATTTCAGGTTAACAGACTTCTAACAAAATTACAGTAAAGCTACACAAATTGTTGCCGTTTAAAATTGCTTTTCACGTGCACACAAGGCTTACTTACAGATAATGATAATTAACATAGTCCAACAGTAGAGAAGTTGAGTATAACAACTGCTTCAAACACAATATCAATTATAGTGACATAGCTTCAGAAAGGCAGATAGGCTGTAATTTCAGCAAATGAGTTAAATCTATTCGTAATGATGCCTGCCTACTTACAAACATCTTCGGGAGTCCGAGGATGCGCATATCCTTCATTGTATTTCCGACTGCAAATACATATTTAATCAAGGGACGTTGCTCTCAATTTCACTTTCCTTGTGTCCGAATTTGTACAACCGACCAAAGGATTGAGCGCACAATTACTATGCGATTGTATTTAAGAAGCAACATTTAATCCCCAGGACTTGATATTTAAAGTGGAATTTTAAAGTCAGAATAGAGTTGATAAAAACCAGGCAGCATAAAAAAGAACATGAGACATCCCTCGAAACAAACATAAAGACCTTAAGAATCTATCATGGTAAAGAATATTTCCATTCTAGATTCAGTTCCCGGATCGACAGGCATGTGAGTATCTCCCGTTGTAGAATGGGAAGCCTGAAAAGCACAATATCTGAAGTGTTCCTGTAATAATTACTAAGATGAAGTCATTAGACGGATTGTAAATAATGGATAGAAAATGAACAAAGAATGTTTGCATTCTTCCCACTGGATAACCTTTCCAAACTCTGTTTGCAGTTCATGTGTTCTCCTTTTAATTCCCTCAGTTATATAATGTATCATGTCTGAATCTTTGTTGTTATCTCTCTTTTCTATTAAAATTCTCCTCTTCTTTCTATTTCTTATCCATACTTTGCCTAAATAAGTAAAAGTAATGGATTCTACTGGAATTTGAACTCGGCTCTCTCAATCCGAGCCGCTATCCATTGCTCCTCTTACATTCACGCATTCATAATACCACAATTTGTGTGTATATGTATTTTAAAGCATTCTTTATAGACAACATGGCTAGATGGTTATTCTTTTATTGAGAGTGTATGTTATCTCATCTGATCAAATCTACATTATTATCTCACTCAGCTCAATCGACAATACTTCGTTTCTTATGTCGACTATATTTGGGATGGGTTCTCTGTGCACCCAATTTTATGTGTTCACATGCAGCCCATAATTTCTGATGCTTGTTCGATGCTAGAGTTGCTATTTTCCTCATTCTTTCATCCTTACTTGATTTTTAGCTTCTCCTCGTGGTTTTCTGGGAAATCAATTTTGCTATCTCAAGAGAACGTTTTTTCATTGTTCTTACGAAAAATAAAAATACATTATCTGAAATAGCTATGTAATAGCGAAAAAGTGATTATCTAGGAGGATCTCTAATCCCCTAGGTTTTTAGACTCCAGATTTATTCGCTTCCACTCTCCGAAGTCGCCTCGGCTAAAATTGTGTACCATTTTCATATAACGTATTAATAGAATACTCATTGCGAACGACAATATCAGTACATATATATTTCCAAAAATATTATTAAATAAATGTACACTCATTCTGTTTACTCAGTTTCGTGGGAAATTTGTATTTTTATATTAATATAAATTATTTCTAGATTAACGAAATGTGAAAGTGTATTTTAAAATAAAGCAGTTTTCAAAACTACTTTTTCATTTAGTTAAAAAAACAGTTATTGCAAAAAGGTAATACGTTTATTACTGGCCCTCAAACTTAATTAAGGCTAGCTCAGATTTTACACGCTTGCATATAAGTAGTTTTTTACACTTGTTAAATATTTAACTCGCTTTTTATTGATAGAAAACATCTGACAGAAAAGTAAATTTGAAATACAAAAATATCGCAAAGGTTTTCGACAACCCCAGGATATACAAATGTTTAAGCAATGAATATAGATAAATCTCCAAAATTACACAAATAGTCGTCAAGAATTCAATCCCAACATCAAAGTGTGATGTAAGTGTTCAAAAGAAAAGAAAAATAAGAGAAATCATGGGGTAAACGTAACAATGAACAATGCTAGGTCATCCAGTATAACCAAAGCAATGTACCCCTGATGATGACCAGGTGGTATTTGCTTGAAATGTCGTATCCCTTAATGAAATGTGTATCATGCAATTCGAGAAACGTAGTCCGAATTAATAAATGTAAATCTAACAACGTTTCTTAAACTTGAGAAATACTTATACCGATGAAAATAGGTACATGTGTAAGAAATAATAAAGAAAATGGAATGACATAGACAAAAACCAAACATTTCCAGTTACGATATTATAGAAAATCTAATACTTAAATGCAAAAGTGACTTAAACTGACCAAAGAATTTAGACAGAGTAAGGAAGCTTTTATAATCAAGATTGCTTCATATTTCTTAGAACATCCAACGGGAAATCCGATTTTATTCGGGCAGGAATTTCGATGACAGAATGTTTTTAACAAATATATCCTATGTTAGCCGTAGTCGAAGAGGTCTAGTATAAAGCGGTGGAATCAGTCGTTCTCATTTCTAAAAAAGACGTATGTTGTACAGGAAATCTCTAATATTTCGTCTGTGCTGTTCATATTCGGAAGGACCGTTTCTTATTTGCGGTTCGGAAGAGACGCAAGAATATACATCTGTCGTATGCGATTTTAAAAATTAGTTATGTTATCCAGACTAGATCAATACTTACCCCACAAGAAATTCGAGACCATGCACATTTTTCCCTCTCGGAGTTAGATGCGCGGATTGTCCATTCGAGAACGGTGCAGAAGGAGAAATCCGAGGACCGAGGTCGAATTTCTGTCAATTCGATTACCTTCATTGACACGCAAAATGACCTTGTGAATGGAATGAATTCCCCCGCCCCCAACTAAAAATTGAATAGAAAGTATCGTATCTGAAAAATATCATTGTTATCTTGAAATAACTTATGGAAAATAATTATTTTTAAAATTCAAAAGAATATCATTCGACTTAACATCAACCAGAAATGGCGGTTAAGCCGAAAAAGTCAGTCAGCGAATAGCTCTCAGTTGTGAAAGTGAAAACGCTGTTGGAAACATGTATAACAAAAAAATAAATAAATTAGGATAGTGTAACTCTGCATGAACATAATATTCAATACCGCTTTTTTAATTTTGGAGGTGAACGCAAGCAAAATAATAGCGTATCTCGTATGACATCTTGCATTCTTGTCGAATAACCTGCTTTTACTAAAGCAAATGAATAAAACAAAGATGGATGTGACCCACCCATAGGCAAGGAAATACATAGATAAAAACAGCACAATGTTGCTAAATTTAAATGATGTTCAATATTCCAGTAAACATAAAATTTTGATCGGTATATCTGAATGTTCGTCAGACATGTTTAGATTGTGTGTTTGTATATCAATTTTTATATATTAAAAATTACAACGAAGTTTATATTTCGTGTCTTGGAGAATAAAAGCAGCAAACATAGAATGTATTCAGCCAGCCGAATTCATATGAACAATATAAAACTGAGTAAATAAAAAGGAGTAAATATAAAGAAAATGCTATCAGTTGGTTTATATTGAGGTTGACAAACAGTGTGAGTATTTGTAGGGATCACGTAAGTTTCAATATTAAAACAAGAGTTTTTTTATCTTTCAGTATTTCTCTAATGTTATAATAAATATTGCGATAGCAACGTAGGCTTACTGCTGAATGGCAAATGAATTCAAAATTCTGTTAACTGCTTGCTACAATAGTGACTGATATATATCTGCAATATTCACGGATCCCAGGGAGTCATGTCTGGATCAGCTATAATAATAACAGGTTTATTTTTGCTACACAGGACCAGAGCCTGATTACACGCAACTGAAATAATTCGCATAATAGCACGGCCCCAAAATGTAGCTTCTGTGACCAATACATTTAAACTATTGATTGTGTTACGCACAGTCATGTCAGGGAAGGTTCAATATCTGCATTCAGAAATCTGACATCACTACTATGTTAAAACAGTTTCAAACTGGTAGAAAAATCCTGATTCTGTAATTGAGTAAGCAGATGGTCTCGTCTGGGGCTTTTCTAGCAACACAGATCGAACAATGCAAGCAAATTGCCCGTACATTATTATCAAAGATAGAAAAGTAAAGGTTTGCACACTAATTGACATGAACGTAGCATATGAGAAAAAACATATCCGCGAAGGTTTTTGTAAAAATAAGCAAATACAAACATGGGAAGATGGAAATTAAAAAATAGTTAGAGGTTGTAACGATTCCTGTTTTATTTGGATTTTTGGGTTTGACAAAGCAAGCAACTGAACAGGAAATCAAAAACATTATTGTACACCATCTCTCCAGGGAAACAAATGTATTTGTTTTTAAATAACAAAATAGTTTCACATCCTTCACTTGCCCTAGACCACTTGTTTTGACACGGTATGTGATTAGAAAAACAATGCTGCTCAAAGGAAATTTTAAAGGAGTAATGATAATATTCTTATTCATAAAAGTATACCTGTTCGTTGTCAGCCACACACTGACGATGATTCACTTTGTATTTGTCTGTTTAAAAGAATTTCAAATAAGATATTGGAATAATACATAAACCTTCCACGCAGACTTGACAAACTCTACCATGGGCTGAGCAATCAAATCCTAAATGTAGAGACAAGAAAAAAAGAAGGAAGAAAAAGATAACAGCTATATTTTCGTCAAAAATTCACTTAAAAATTAGATCGTCCGAGGGTTAGGGGGCTAATGTGACTTGGGGATTTGTTGTGAGACCGATTATTCCCTACATCATGGACTCTCCCAGTACTATATTATTATGTGAATCATGGGAGTAGCACCAGTAATGAGCAGCCGCGTGTTCTGCTGTCGAACTCTCTGTTTGGCAGAGAGGAACACGGACGAGGCTTTGCCGCAGGGCAAAGTTTTGTCCAGGGAGGTAAACAGTCCCTAAACTCGTATATACGGGTTGTAAATGGGGATATTTTAGGCCGAGCCTACGGGCTCGGTAAGCCCACGTTAAACCGGCATTGTTCCACATTCGCCCCGTGTGTGGTTTTTTTAAAAATATACCAGTAATGCGCAGCCGCGTGTTGACGAGTTAACGGTTGAACTCTCTGCATTTGAGCGGAGAGGAACCCAGACGAGGCTCCGCCGAAGGGCAGAGTCTCGTTCGGGGTGGTTGACCAACCCGATTCTGTTTTTGCAGTTTCTACGGGCTTTTTTTGGCCGAGCCTACGGGCTCGGGAATACCCCACTTTAAACCTGGCCTTGTGCCGCATCTATCCTTCGTGGGGGGGTGGCAGTAAATACAGTAATGCGCAGCCGCGTACGATACCAACATCGGACACCACTGGATAGTAAGCTCTGCTTACACTATTCTTTGTAACTTTTCTGTTTAATATATCTTTCTTACCTCTAACCCGTGTTCCCTGTTTTCCTTCCGTGGTCCTACTTCGGGGCCACATCAGGATTAAATCTAGAAACTTCGGAAGACTTTCACTAATAGTCTGTCTGAACAGACTGCGTTACCCAAACGGAATGTATTTGTAACTGGGCCCCACCTAAGTGGATTTAACAAGAAAAATCATTTATTGATATATGTCTTACTACTTAACCCATCGGATGTGAGAATAGGTGAATTCATACCTTTCCCAAAGGTTTTTGCGCCTAAGTGAATATAACGAACTGGGCTGGAATTGGGACGTAACTCTCAAATTTCGAATGCTGAACCGTTATCTATTAAACCAACCAAGTATAAATTACCTGATATTTCAAAATAGACACCCATTTAGGAACTGACGAAGCTCGACATTACTTAACTTCAGTGGTGATAGCACGATAACCAGCGTAACAACTTGATATGCTCGTAAACATATTTCTGTCTATAAACATTGTAAATTGAATTAATAGACATCATTTATTGTTTGCGGCCCTTGGCTGAGGATTTAGAACGTCCGCTTTCTGACCATGGTTGATTTGTGAGGAAGGTGACTTCTTGTTGTATTAGTCTGGGAGAGGCGATCCCAACCGCCATTGAAAACAATAACACGCGTTGACGCAAGCCTTGTTAGCGAAACTGGGTAGACGGAACTGTCTAGGACGATATAACAATCATCGTGACCGAGGCCTTGAGCTGTCGGTCTTGTTCTGACTGTTTATCACTCTAGATACGGCGCTCTCTGCAACATAGATTCGCCCAGAACAGTTGCCGTGTCAAATACTGATGGGCTTTGTGGGTGTTGAACAAACACTATGGGCCTGATCAGAATTCTCCAACAGGGATTGGTTAGCTGCCCTAGTAGTCGGGCATCCTCGGATTTGAATTTATTTATTTCTTGGAAGTAAAAGTGTTTGCATATAATTGAGTTCCGTAATTATTACCTAGTGAATAAATAGAAATGGCTATACAGACGCATATTCTATTCAGGAAGGATTCGGTGCACAGGAATTAATATGCGTGCGAATAAATTCTGTCAATTTGCCTGATATAACCAGATTAAAGATAAGATTTTAACGAAAATATTTGAGAAGATTGTAATTCCAATTAAGGCCTTATTACGTGGTCGTTTCTAGAAGGTGAAATATTTGAAAGCATAACATTAATATATTTGTCAGCATTTAATATTAAGGAATATTATCCATCTGGAAGCAACGGTTCATGCTGGCATCCTTTATCGGCTAAGAATGATTGATTATTGCCGAAATGATATGTGAAAATCACACATGCTTCCTAATTGATATATTTTCTTTGAGTATTAATTATTATGGAAAACATTTTTTGGTTGAATTTATTGAAACGATTTTCTCCCAAACCTAATAGTTTAAGACAAATTTTAATAATTAATAGTTATAGTAATTTTAATCAAAATTGCTTTTTTATATGTTGGGTTTAACTGGATTATCTTAAAAAATAATCAGAGGATATCATATAAATAACGCTCTACATGATCCTTTCATTGTTGTCCTTTTTAAGAATCTATGCTTGAATATCGATTTAAACAGCCAAAATGTAAATGACAAAGCTCAAGTCGAAATAAAGCAAAATAATTTGCGTAAAATATCAAGATGATGCGATTAAGACTTGTTAAAACGAATTGAACAGCTTTTGTAATTAAGAATGATTTAATTTGTCCTGATTGAACTATGCCGTTTATAGAGCCTTAATATTGCCCAATTCTTCCTCTTATTTCATTTGCACTTTTGTACGGTGTACTTCTTATGTTTCAAATTGTTAATTCATTATATTCCATGCTAATTTCCTTTTACTCTTTTTCTTTTCATTACCTTGCTCTGTATTACTTTTTTCTTATTAGCATTTCTGATGATTCACGCCTCCCCGTTTCTTCCGTTTTATTTTTCTATTTTATCGTAAGTAATACTGTCGATAAGTTTCTCTTTTATTACTTCGATTCGTATAAGTTTATTTAATTTTGTTTTATTTATTCTATATATTTCATATATTCTTCAGCGTTTTTTCGTTAGTCAGTCTTTTATAAAATTGTACATCTACTTTATCATTAAAATTATTGTCCCCCCACCAGTGTAATATTGGACGCTATTTAAATGAAATTATTTTAAAAGTATGTTTAAACTAATTGTTTAATCACCATTCTACCAATTTCTTTTCTTCCATATTTTCAAGCTATATAACTTCAGCGCTTTGCCGGATATTAGTTGGTTCCAAAATTTGAAGAAGTTACACGCATTATCTGTCAATATTTCTGAGATGAGATATTGTAATTATTTACATTGTTGGGACTGTTTTCTTCATCTTCGTTGCCATATTCACGATGTTTCGGTCGTTGTACTCTCCAGCCTTTTTCTGGTGATTGATATTTCGTTGAACCCTTTATTTCATTCACCGGTGTAGACTGCTCTAGTTTCAAGTGTAATCCCTATTCCGGATATCTACGTATCAGTTATTTCAGTTTAACTCAGTTCTGCTAGTTAACGTTCACCACTGCTTTAGCCAGATGTTGAACTCAAAACTCTTTGTGTCTAGCCACAACTAACTATTTTATTTACTGATATATGGGTCCTTGAGGCGCATGATATTTTGTGACTAATAAACCATACGTCTTAGCAATCATTTATTTTTACCAGAGCTCTCATTAATTTGTCGATATTATTGGTTTTCTCTAGCACTCCGTAGCATAGGTTTCCTTATTGAATTCATTTCTATACATAGCCGGTTAAGGAGATTTTTTAATGACCTATCATATGCGCTAAGTCCTTAAGTTTTCTCATTTTCCAGTGATGTTATCTATCTTTTATTTCAAGCTCTTCCCTCGGGGGTGGGTAGGCGGTAATCTCCTTTTCCCTTCCATATAGGGTCAGTCACGCTATTTCCCCTCGTCTTGCGGTTTTATATTGTTTCCGCACCAGTATCTTGAGGGTGCTACCTACTTCTCCTTTACATTTCTTAATACAGCTGCATAGGAGACCTTAATCATATACTCCCCTATAGAGGTCGTACTCGGAAAAAGTGTCTGCGAAGTGCGGAACCAATTTTAAAGATCTTCCTGATGTTATAAAGACAAAAGACACACACACACAAACACACGCGCGCACGCACACACACACACACACACACACACACACATATATATATATATAAAAATATAGGTAACTATACTCGTGTCGAAAAACCTTCGAACTCTTGATTTAACAATAGCCAAATCAATCACGAATGAAAAAAGGTTTTAAAAAAAGAAAGAGCCAGGAAAATGAAAGTCTGTCGAAAATAATCGCACAGATACAGGTTCAAGGCCCAAAGAAAAAACCCCGATACGAGTAAACAACTAACTAAAGAGCTCGATACAAGCGTTAAGCAAATCTAGTCAAACCTAATGAGCCAGACACACCTTCCAAGTTTTCACTTAGGACGATCTGCCTAAGTGAAACCTTGGTAGGTGTGTCTGGATCATTAGGTTTGACTATATATATATATATATATATATATATATATATGTTGTATTTTTGGTGGGTAGGCAGAACTAAGCCGTTTTCTGAGTGCTGCTATTCACTTTCACCCTCCTATTCCACTGTGTCGGAACTGCTACCATGTACCTAGTGTAATTTTTACGTTTTAGGGTACTGCTTATACTGATCATTTATTGTTCATATATATCTGGTCACCACTTATAACTTCTGTTCGATGTTGTATCCAGCGTATGATCCCTTTTTTTCCACTGTATGGTTGGTGACAGACGACGTTGAGATATTCTCCGGCGAATGTTGACTTGTTTTATACGGATGTCTTTAACCCGTGTTCTGTATGAAATAGTAGTACATCCAATTTACTGTTGTTTTCCTTCTCCAGTGTGAATTTTATCGCTAGCAGTATTGAGTTTACATGGTCCAGTAGTAGTGATTTAGTTATCTTGATTGTAATGCAATTTCTCCGAAGTATTCCATGTATATGTTAGCCATTGCTGGTGTTAATAGTGAGCCCATTGCAAAATCTTCACCCTGTCGATATAGGACTGATCCGATTTCAAATTGTGTATTTTTGTGTATAGGATGTTAGCAATTCCATCGGCTTAACTTTTAGTACAATGGTACTTTCTTCGAGGCCAGTCTGTCTCTGACTACCGATAGTTCCTCTTCCATGTGTACCTTACTGTACGAACTCATAATGTCCACGCTTATCATTTGGTTGGATTTTATGTGATCACCATTCATTTGTTTCGAAAATATAATTATAATTTTCCAATTAATGGGTTAATTATATTCAGAAGGTTGGCAAACAGAGCCTTAGCAGCACTTGGACTGAGCAAAATAATGTATTTTATTAATTTTGAGGCGACCGTACACGTGAAGTAGCCTGCTGTAATGTTGTGACAACTCCCCGCATGTATTAAGATGGAAAGTGGTCCTTGTTACGACAGTTATTCGATCTGTTTTCATTGTTAGATCTTTCTTTACCATAATATACCTACCACTTCTAATGGGGTCTACCAGTTTTTCTGTATATTTCCTTTTACTTATCACTACAATCGCGTTACCTATATTAGCTGTTAACTTGGTGATGATGTTATTCTTCTGTAGTGTTTTATTTCCAGATTCCCCTGATGTTTAATTTGGGCGGTTTGGCTTTCTCCTGTATCTGTGTCACTTTTCCGCCCAAAGCTGAGGAATTTTTAATTTTATTTCCTCGATTCGGGAAATGGTATCCGCCTGATGGTTGTTTTGATTTTTGAGGTCCTTGTTCAGTACTGGCGTCGATTACTTCATTCAACGGGGAATGATGTACCTTGTACGTCCCCTTCCCATTTTTCAATCAGTTCAGTTTCTCTGTTTGCTGGGTCTTGAGTGCATCAAATTCGTGAAGGATTGGCATTTACATTTCAGGATATCACTATTGAAAATACATGTCGTAACCATACGGTCAATAGTTTCTCCTCTCGCGCTTCTTGTCTGCAGATCTCTATTGCGACTTATGCTATCGTGTAAAGCAACCTATTTTAAAATGTAAATGTAAAGAATATAGTCATGTTCTGTCTCCGTTGAACCTCTTCTTTTATTGGTCTCTCTGTTTATTTCACTCCCAGTAATCTCTTGCACCCTAGTGACTTTGATGCCCTTGCTTGTTTTGTTAAGATGTTTAGAAGCGTCGTTTTCATAAAATTCTGTTCATAGGAAATTAATGATTTCGATCCTCACAAAGTGCGCAAATAATAACCTAATATAATGTTAGTCAATAGCCAATCATGCTTCGTAGCTGAAATATATGTGCACATCTCATCAATTGTAGGGATCGGTATTCAAACTATGTAAATGAAAAGCAAACATTTAAAAGACTATTTTCAAAGCTGATAGATTAACCATTAACTACAATTTAGATCCATGTTAGTTTAGATTTGTCTTCATATTTTTCCATCAGCAGATACTGAATGTTCTGAGCCCGGCACTTCACACATAGCCAAAATACCAAATGTATCTGTTTTGCGGTTAAACGTTTTGCACGATTTAAGACATTGTACTACACAGCAAATCATCTCCTTAACAGCCAAAATGGCAACTATAAAGCGTTTGAGAGAAAAAGTGCGTCGGTCGAGCTGAGAAATGTTTGATAACTCAATTCTCCTTCGCTTTTTGTTAATGAAGCGTAAAAATCAAATTTTGTCAAGACCTAGTGGTATTTTATTCCCCAACAAAGTTCTGATTTGGCACCTTAACCTACACTGAAAGAAAGAATGTCGTGGGATCTCTAAAATGTTCGGTCTCTTATCCTCTGTATGCACCGCACCCGCATTCTGTATAGGTTGAGCAAAAAAATGTCTCAATATTACTCATCTGTAATCAACTTCAGTATATGCCTGTCTGTGTCTCTCTTCACAAAACCTTCACATCAATATTTCTTAATCATGATACGTATGTTGTCCGCGTAGGTGTATGTATGCTGATCAATTCATTTGAAAGTATCATTCAATTTTCTTTTCCTCTCTCTCTCGCTCTCTCTTCTTTTTTCTCGCAATTTTCGTATATATATATATATATATATATTTATATGCATACATGATTGTTACGTCTGTTACAATCTCTAGTTCGGAAAATATTTCTGTCTATATTCCTCCATTTATTCTTACCAATGTGTGTGTGTGTGTGTGTTTAATTATAGTATTTGCTTCTTTTCTATCAAATATATTATTTTCATTTCTCTCTGCAGATATATCTACAGATATTTGTTTGTTCTAATCATACAATTATCTCATTGCTCGTGAGTATCACTTACTGCTGATTTTGATTGGCTGATAATACGACCATTATATAATCATATTTTTCTCTTCAGAACGTATTTATTACGAGGACGTAAACTCATTGACTTAAACGGTTGGGGATACGAAAGTATACATCGTCTTGCCAAATTACACTTTTCTTCATTCATAGGCGGTGTTCCTTCACGACAGAGGCAATCATGTCTTACTATAACTTTCTATACTGGCGCTAAACAATATTTGTTTCAATACTATTACTCCCAATTACATGTTCATTAGTCAGGTTATTATCTATTTTCCTTTTGCTTAGATTATGTCTTTTGTGTCAAATCCTACAATATATCTTCGTTCGTTATATGACACAAAATTCCTGTCGTCTATTTTTTATCTTATGTCGTGTTACTTTTTCATTATCATATTCCTCAAAGGTTTCCACGTTATTTACACACTCCTTCCATGGTCTTCTCGGCATTTTCAATGTAACCACAATGTTTCTGTCAGGAAATTGTCCAACTATATAGTAAGAATCATTTCACACAGCAATTCAGCACTCTTTCCTTTCTTAATAATGGGATTTCTCTTAATGATTCTTTTAGTTTTTGAGAAACACCTTGCGCTATTGACTTACACCTTGGGATGAATATGTCACATTCTGTAGAGTAATTGGTCATAGTTACATGTAATTGGTAGAAATTCTCAACAAACAGAATTCATAGATTTATTCAATAAACAATAAAAAATAAAGAACAGAGCAGTGTAAAAATAATACTAATCAAACAATATATGCAAACTCTAGGCAAAACAACATTCAAATGGTAAAAATCCACAAACTAAGATTGATATTAACATACAAATATAATAAAGACAAGTGATTGCAGCGATTTGAATTCAGGAAAGAAAAATATGGCTGATGACACCGTTTGTTTTATACGGATAGCTTAAAAATCGCAGCATGCATCAGTACAATTTTTCTATAAGTTTGGGAAAGGTGATTTTTTGCAGTAATTCCCACCCTATTTGACTGAAAAGTTCCTTCCATTCAAAGTTTTTTTTTTCTTTTTGATTGTTCGTATTAGCCTTGACGAAAATGGCGGGGTCTCCACGGCCAGTGTAAGAACGGGTGAAGCCAGCTTCACCAAGTAATTCATCTTACTCTTCCAAGGAAAAGGAAAATGTTAGAAACATTATACGGCAATGTCGGAGCATTACCGCCAGTAAATTAACGGGAATGAGCTCCTTACCACTCTGAAAGCTCTGGATGCAGTGACTACGAAGGCCATTTCTCTGCTAACAAAAGGCATGCAAATTAATTTGTCAGCATGAAAACTATGGAGCATGATGTGAAAAGGCTGTAAATAAACACCTAGTTCCTCGCCAAACGTTCGAATGCTATGTGGGATTTCCTGCTGGCAAGAGAGGAGGAATTTAGGCAGCTGGATGACAACATTTTGGCAACTACCTCGGTCCATCTCCAGACGGATTACATGGACACCAACAAGAGGATATAGTCGCTTTACAGGGTGTGCTCATGAATATCAAGCAGGATCAAGTGGTGCCGTCTTTATGTACAAGACGGGGGTGTATCCTCCGTTATGAGCAAAAAAGAGCATTGCCACTATGGATATTCTCTCCACGTAACAATGACACGCAAAAGTTTATGTATATCCCCGGAACATTCACTTGACGAAACTGGATGATTTCTTAAAATTGTAGAAGGCTGTAGGTCCAAATGCTTTATCCATCGTAGAAAATCCCAACATTTTTCCCAAAAGTGGACAAAATCCCAGTCTCATAAATAAATTGAAAATTCCAGGAATATTTACTTCCAGTTGTAATGTCAAATTCAGATTTTTTCGCACGAATCAGATCTTATATGATACAAAATCTCCCTAGCTATGAAATATATTGCATATTTGGCCGTAGCTTTATTAGAAACTTAATTTTATGGCTTAATCTCTCTTCGTATACGATGCATGTGGTTTGTTTACATTTGACACAGAGATTACAAAATAGCCTTCTTACGGCTATTTTGTAAATGCGAGTCTTGTGAAATAATTGGATTAATTAACTATTAATTATATCGAATATGTGATTGTAGCATTATTAGAAAACGTTTTTTAGAGGTTAACTCAATTGGCTATGAATTTATGATGCAAAAGAAGCTGACATATATACTCGTGAATTACATGACAGAAATAGATCATTTTATCACCAGCCACCATAAATTAATTGTGATTTTTCCAGCGACTTTCATGTATATAAATAAAATTATGTGTACACCATGCGCATGGACAAGCATTTGTAGAGTATACATTCTATTGTATACAGATATATAAATTGATTCAAAGAATAATAAATGTCCGAGTATGTATATTACAAGACTTAATTGCGTTGAACTTAAATGAATCGAACATTTATACTAAAGAATTCTGAAACAAGAAGTGGATACATTTAAATATATAGTGCTGCGCAAAAGTAAGGGAACCATTAACATAATATTCAAGTTTTTCCCAGTTTTCAACAAATCTTAATTAAAGTATATATTCATTAAGGAAAAGCTTTATTAGATCAATTACAATCACTTTCAAATATTTTTATCAAATTTGAATAATATTATAAATTTAAAATTAACATGTGCAAAAGTAAACCATTACATTTAATATTTAGTGACTGCTCGCCATGAGATTATGATTTTAAGCAGTCTTTTCTATAATGTTTAATAAGCTTCTGTCAAATTTTGACGTATTCACATGGAAAAAATCCCGCAATAGTTAGACTTCACCAGGGTTCCTGGTATGGGGTAACTTCTTCCACTTGAATCATATTTTCGGTTGGGTTTAGATCAGAACAGATTCAAGACTTGCAATTTCTCTTTACGAAGCCAATCTTTTGAGGATTTGCTTTGATTCTTCCGATCGTTGGCCTGTTGGAAATTCCACACCAGACCTAAATCATATTTCTGAAATAAGCACAAGACACTTTCGTTCAATATTAACTTGTAGAATCAATTGTGTTGTCAATGCGCACTATTTTGCCTGTTCCAGCTGCAGCAAAGCATGCCAAATCATAATGTTTAAATGCTGGTATCAACTCAACTTCTATATTATGAGCTCCCCAGATATGCCACCAATTGTTTCTCAAAATAACTCTAGTCTTGTCGCAAACGACCATAAAACTTTTTGCCAGAATGTTTGTAGCTTATTAATACGTGCTTTGGCATAGTTGACGAGAGCATGCTTCTGCTATTTCTTAAGCACTGTTCTTTTCTTAGCATTTTGCTATGATGATACAGATTTTCTGGCACTGTATGGACATGATTCCAACATTGGCCAATGATCATTAGAAAAACCCAAAATTCACAGAAGGATTTGCATGGGCTTACCGAATTAGTTGTCTACGTCTTTTTACTGTTATTTTTCGTGGATGACTGTATTTTGATTGTGCTGCCGTCATACTAAAGGTTTGCAATTTATAAATAACTTTTTGCACGATGGAGAATTAGACTCCATATAGTCTTAAAGGCTTTTTAGTGTCCTTCTTCATCATTATAGGTTGCAATTATATGATTTTTTAAGCATCAAGAAGGTATTTTGATCTTTGCATATATATTTTGAATGTAGTCTCTAACTGCAACGTTTTACATATACAATGAGTTATATTGTTTGACTACAGAATTCACAGCTTTCCAAAAACTGAACACGTATCATTTTGATTTTCCGCATGCACAACAAATTATTTACAATCACAACAATTTAAAATAAAAACACAGAGTATAAATGTAAGGGTCCACTTAAATTTACGCATCTTAATTTTTAATTTTTAATTACTGTTTTTATTCCAGCTTGATAAATATCTTTGAAACTGGATGTAAACTATTTAATAAAGTTTTTTTAACGAATATATACTTTAATTATGATTTGTTGATTATCTGGAAAAAATGAGACAATTATTTTGAATAAAATCTTAGATGGTCTCCAAACAATTGACCAATCAACCTAATGCAAAGTAAGCCATAGGTAAATCAAGTGGCCTCCAGAAAAATCTAACAACGAGGAACAGCAATTCGACGAAGACGTGAGCGGAATCGTTCTTACCAAATGAAAGGGAAACGCTGATAGATGGTTGCACGTCTTCTCTGATACTATAGTCAGTTATGCAACAAAACGTTTTGGCTAACGTGAAGGGATGAAACAGAATACTTACAACAAGAAACATAGAGCAGAGATGATACAGGGCCTAAAGTGGGAGTTAAAAGCACTCAAGTATCGGTATAAGAAGGCTAGTGACAACGCCATCCACTAATGGAGGTTCCAAAGAATAGAGTTTCGAAAGAGATCATCGTTCATAGCAGACCCCTTTAGCTTCATTACGAGTTTACTCAGTGACAAGCAGAGTGGTTAACTAGAATGCTCTGAGGATAATATCATTACCTATCTCCGGAATACATTGATTGATCGTGTAAAGTCAAGGATCTCGGAAACATAGAAGCCATGAATTTGACTTGAATGAACCAATCTGGAAAAAGTTTAGGGAGGTAGCAAAGGCAGCTAGATCAGTCTCATCTCCAGGCCCGAGGGGATTTCCTTACTGCCTCTATAAACGCTGTCCGAGTTTTATCTAGCTCCTTTGAATGATCGCAAAGGTGATATGATGCAGAGTTAGTGTTGCAGATCAATGGAGATTTACAGAAAGAGTACGATTGTTTTTTGGATGTTTTTAAGTGAATTATTGTTTCATGGTAATAAAACATTTTTCCACGACATGTAGAAATATCTTGTCTGTAATTTCATATAGTGTTCGTTCTGAGTGTGCATCCATCCATATTTTGGACCTAACAGGGAAAAGACAAGCAATCAGTTTGTCCTTTTATCTCCTCTTCATTGAAAGGGAAGTGACCTATATCGTTTCTGGTCACTGTCTATTTCAAACTTCGGAGTTACAGTTGTTTATATGAGTTGTTCATTACTGAGTACTTAGTGGGCATTTGCTTTCACCCAAAATCGCTGTATGTGTTATCTTTCCTGAACTGACTTCCATTGTTTCTGCGAGAAAGATTTGTTTCGATTCTGACATTTCTTCGTGCTTTTGGCTTGTGAATACATTTTCTTATTGATATTAATTTTTCTTTCATGTTATTTATTTTTTTTCAATTTTTTGAATCTCTAGCCTTTTATTTCGTATTTATGTTCGACTGCGGTCGCCATTTTTATTTTCTTCTGGTCGGGCGTAAGTCTCAGAAGACAACTGATTTTGTTTTACACCGTTTTTTTATTTTTTATTTGAGATTTTTGACGTTTAAATTAAGCAACAATTATTGTTTCTTTAGGTTAATACTATTTTTTAGATATATGCGAGCATTTATTTTTTCATTTTTCTTTTTCAATAGCCATTTACATTTTTTCTACCTGGACGGATTTAACTCTTACCTGATACAGTTTGTTTTACCTTTGTTTCTTGTATACTTTATTTTATTTTAATTTATTAGAAGTAACTTTTAAAGAAAGCATATTTATTACATTTAATTTTTCCAAGCTTGTCTGGTTTATTTTGCCTATGGGAGAACTTTTTCTTTCCAGTTTTATTTTTTGGATTCGGCCGTCTACCTTTTTCCTTCCACTTCAGGTTAGACATAAGTCTAACCAGACAACTGTTTTTATTTGATTTATAGTTTATTCTATTTATTATTCCATTTTTAAGTGTGAATTTTAATAGTATTTGTTGACCTTTTGTTAATTTTACTTTAGTTAATTTTAGTTTAAAAAATAACTTTTTTTACATGTCATTTTTTTATTTTTCGCCTGTTTTTTTTCTAAGTTTCTTTATCTGTTTTATATTCTTTTTCTTTTATCCCTCCTTCCCCTTCCCTAACTTGTATAATTACAAAAGTAAAAAAAAAACACAGAAAAAAATGGGCCACTTGAACTAGTTTTCCTGTAACCAAAAAAGTATTCCTAAATGGCCGACTTAATGCAGTCGGTCAAGAAACATCGAGGAGTAACCAATATTACAAGGTATAATGGCCAAGATATGTATGGTACCAAATTTAAGGAGTCCAATTAAGGGGAAAATGTATGAAAGGAAAAAGACAAGAATAAGACAAAATAAGTGACAATGTGGAGGTTGAGAAATCACTCTGTTGTTGGAAGTCCCCACCGAAATGCATTATTAATATAGCGGAGTTTTTGGAGCGTGCCAAGAGTTACGTTCACATTGTGGTAACTGGACTCTTGGAAGACCCCCAAGAAACAAGTATAGTTTCAGTCTTCGTATTGGACAAGAACTCTCGAAAATTTTGTCGCTTCACAAAATACACAGAAGTAAAATCACGGGAGCCACTGGGGCTTAGGCCACAAAGAATTGTAAAGGTTAAAGGCTTCTTTACGTGGAACATATTGTTCCCAAGCCAAGAAATTGCGTGAAAGCTTAGGTCGGGATCATATCACAAAAGACCTAATCGTTAGAACGGAATATGAAAGCAGTTAACCAACGTGTTGCAAGTGAGAAGAGGCTGGTCACCCTGCCCAGAGAACAAGGCCTCTGCAAGTCAGGCTCCGGTTGACCAAAATCATCCTATGACCACGTCTTTAATTTGCACCACGCCTTTAATTGGTATAGCAGCATCCGGGACTGGTGCTTTTAAAAAGCTGGTTGGGTCAAGCTCTCATCCCCGATTCCCCGAAAAGCGTTCTCCCACTGCTAGTACAGTTGTTAAGAAGGAGAAGAGGGAATTTGTTCTGTTTGTCATTTGTATGGGGAAGAGAACCTGGAAGAAATAGGGTATGGTTAGGGGGCATTAAATAGTATAGCATATAGTCCTGTATAGAATAGACATCGTTGATAATGATGCCATAAAAATGTTGTTATGGTAATGTAACCCCGCTGGACTCCGCCAACTATAAATAGGAGCAGGTACTGCCTTTTGGAGGGGGAAGTTTCCAACAGTCAGCTCTGACATTCTTGTTGTAACACTCACTTTTGGATATGTTCGTATTGCTGTTTCTGTTAATATATTTGTTTAACTCTATTCCTCTCTTTGTGTCTTTATTTCTGGTCCTAACATGCCCACAACAAAAGGTAAAACAGATCTTCCCGACCCGAATCGAACTAATAATGGCACTCTTGTTAGCAAGTTTGAATGACCGCAGGGTTAGGCCCGCTTGTGAAGAAGGGAGGTCATTTTTATTTTGTTATGGAGAAGACAATTTTAAAATCAACGGGGTAACTCTATTGTTCATGAAAAGTATGAAATCTCTGATTTGTCCAATCAATGTAAGATATGTAGTAGAAGCCTGGTCGCCTAATGTGGTTCCTTTTTTATGGCCTTTGCCAGAACACCAAACTCCCAAGTACAAGCATACTCTTTTAGGATATCGACGGTTCTCGACAAGATTAGCAAACGTAGAGAATGGACACACACGAATGGTGTATGAAAGGTATAACAAATATAAGTTTATTTAATAATATACTGACAGGATGAAAGAGGAAAAAATGCGATGTTGATTTCCTGGTTTCTGGAATCTGCGGACCGTGCGGTTGATGATGAGGTTGAACGTTATTGCGCGCTAAATTGTAATGTATGGCGCCAAATGTTCCTGAAGACGAAAGGAACCAGAGACGTGGGAATGATTAATTGTAAGAATCTCCGATTTTTGAATAAATATTAAAATGGAGGCTACTTGTCTATGAATGTTTTTATAGGACAAATTTGTACGGAATTGCACTTGCTAGCTTAGGAGCGGGGAATCGAAGAAGTTTCAATAGAGACTTCGAAACAGATTAACACGGTAGGTTATGAAATTCCGGCATGGTTTCGACAAGGATAGATTCACAAACTTTATACGTTGCAAGAGAAATGTTTGTCAACGTAGAATGAAATATAGACCAAGGAAAAGATCAAGAAAATACAATTAATACAGGTCTGGAGGCCCGTGGATTCTTTGCTTACCTATTGCATTGGATAAGGGGTAAAGTTCGCTTGATGCTGTCGCAAGAGTTGTTTAAAAGATGCTAAATTGCCTGTCGTCGATGGGTTAACGCTGAGAGCACAGTTAATTGTTGATAGAAAAATGAATTCTCTTAAGTGCGACGATCCTTCTTGGGTCAAACCGTTGAGGGAAAGAAGCGTGCGCCGATAGGTATTATGTATATTTCTTAATCTATATTAAATAGCTCTGTTATTTAATATTGGACACTGTTTTACACTATAGCGTATTTATAAGTATTTGTTTACGACGCTCGCTCGCATATCTACCTATCTGGTTATATATATATATATCTATATATATATATCTATATATATATATATATATATATATATATATATATATATATATATATGGCATGCATGGTATGCAGGGTGTGTCAAATGATTTTACAAGCATTTGAGTTGGTTCCTCACGATAAAAAATGGTCAAAATTCCATATAATTATATGTCCGGAAACACTTCATCATAAACCGTAAACCTTCTGTAAACATAATTTATAAATAAAGTTTACAGTTGATGAAGCTTTGTTTCCATGTAAACAAGATTAGATTTGTCACTCTTGTAAATTTGTGGAGAGTCTCTCTTCAACCTTTATCGTGTGTAGTAATGATTTAACTGAAAAGTATTCCGTCTAACAATGGCAGTATACAGTTGCGGCCACAATATTCAGAACGGCATTGTTTTCGTCGGAAAAGTAGGTATAAGTTTTTACCAAAATTGTTTTATATTCTATAATTTTCACAGACAATAAATACGATATTATTATTCGTTATTGTCTGAGATTTTGGTGTAATTTAAGAGGATAATACAAAAGTTATGGATGGTTTAGTGATTTACTGCAAAACCAATGGCAGCCAAGATGATCAGAACGGTTGCTTTTACTCCTCGTTTTAGTATATTTAACAGACTAACTTAATTCAATGCCACTTCCTCCGTTACCAACTCGTCAGCAGATTATTAAGCATCGAAAGAAGGATAATTTAAGTATTGGGTCTCTTGCAAAGATTGTTAACAAGTCAAAAAGTGTTGTTCACGGTATTCTTAAGGTCTACGATGATTGTGGTTCGTGTGAAGCAAGAAAGTCTACAGGGAGGCCAAGAAAAACGACCAAGACAGAAGTTCGTGCTATGGTAAAGTTGGTTAAAAAGGACAGATTTTAAACTACTGCTGTTGTTTCTCGGGAAATGAGCATTCTACTGAAGAAAAACTGTCTCATCGGTTAGTTTGTTGCGGGCCCGATAGCGGTGCAGCGCTGGTTTACGAAAATAAGGCCTTGTGCCAGACGCTGCACACACCACTACCGAATCCACAATCAAAGTAAGAATAAAGAAAATATAAAGACGTGCTCTTTCCACCGTACAAACGTACAAAGTGAAAAGAAGTAGACAGGCAAAACAACAAAATGTTAAGAACAAACATAGATTTTATTTAGAGTTTAACAAGTAGTGTCTTCCGTGAAGGCCTTCAGTAAATGTACTGGAAATGTAGTTGAAGAAGAGGCCAAGCAGATTAGTAAATTGTCTTCTGTGAAGACCTTCAGTAAATGTACTGGAAATATAGTTGAATGAGAATAGATCCCGCGCCAAAATTCAAATCTAAGATGACTATGGCGGGAAGGAGTTCTTCGAGAAGAAATGTTCAGAAAGTCAGTTGTAATGCAAGGTAACATAGGGCAAGGAAAAATACTCACTGCGAGAGTTTATGATTGTGAGTGTATGTAGTTCTTTTTAAAGTAACCGGTTCTGAGAGTATGAGTTCGAAGAATGTGAAAAATGCTCGTTCATCAGGTTGGAAGTTCCTGGGATTGAGATCTCGGTAGACGTTAGCTTCTGTCATGAAGGTGACACGACCGTGTCGTATGTATTAAGATACCGAGACGAGCCATGAGGTCTAGGCAAGGTTTTTTTGCCGAATAAAATTCTCTGCCAGTATCTATGGGTTCACCGGCGAGGGGAAAGTGAGCCGACCCGGTCAGGTCAAGCGACCTGGGGCGACTAATTTTGAAACGCCAAATTTGCCGTGACGTCAGCGCAAAAGCGCGCGAAAAATAAATTCTTCCTCATCTTAGGCTAAGACGACGGTTTACTACTATGACTGACCGAACGTGAGAGGAAGGGGTGAAAATGTCGTGCGTGCGTCGCAATGAAGGTGGGGGTAGCGTGAATCCCACAAGTTGAACATGACCTACAAGCAAGATCTCCTACAGTGAAACCACTGATCAGCTCCAAGAATAAACAGTGTCCTCTTACCTTTGCAACCAAACATGTGTTGTGGTCTCAAGAAAAAGGGCAAACGGTGCATTTCAGTGATGAATCTAAGTTTATGTTATTTGGCTCAGATGGGAAAAAATACTTTCGTGAAAAATTAGGTGAAACATTGTTCCCTAAATGCCTTAAGACTAGTGTTAAATTCGGTGGAGTAAGTGCCATGGTTTGGGGGATGATATCTGGAGATTGTGTGGACCCTTTGGTGCGATTACATGGAAAGGTAAATGCAGGATTTTATAAACAACTTGTAAAAGATCATGTCTTGCCTGTGCTGAGAAATTCAACTAAGAGGCCACACATATTCATGCAGGACAATGCCCCATGTCACAAGGCTAAGGTGGTCATGAACTTCCTCAAGGCTGAAAAGGTTATTGTTATGGATTGGCCTGCTCAAAGCCCAGATCCCATTCCTACTGAAAATGTGTGGAATATTCTAGGAGAACGTTCGAAAGCCAGAAATCCTAAAACAACCGAGCAATTATGGAATGCCCTTCAGAAAGAATGGAATAAGATCACCCAGCAAGAAATTGAAAATTTAATTTCCTCATGCAGTCGAAAATGTCAAAGTGTGATTGAAGCTGAAGGGCTTCACACTAAATTTTAAATAATTCCAGTATTCCCTGTCATTGTTGATTATTTTGCTATTATTGGAACCGTTCTGATCATTTTTGCCGCTATGGGTTTTGCAGTAAATCACTAAATCATCCATAACTTTTGTATTATCCTCTCAAATTACACTAAAATCTCAGACCATAACAATTAATATCGTATTTATTGTCTGTGAAAATTATACAATTTAAAACAACTCTGATAAAAAAACTTATACCTACTTTTCTGACGAAAACAATGCCGTTCTGAACATTTTGGCCGCAACTGTATTTATATGCACGCTGATATGATTTTACATACATTCGCACGACTGCACGGTTGTATCAGATTACCTTTCCAGACGGAAGGCAGCCGAGTCATTCAACATTTGTTGCTGCTTATCATCAGGTTGCTGAGACAGGATCCGTTGAGACAGGAATATTGAGATCCGCTTGCACGCATGACCACTAAAACACATGTTACAGCCTGCCGGAGACGATCCACTAATCAGCATACGCCGAGTGACCCTAGCATTTTCTATATCACATATAATCATATGGAGGGTACTTGAAGAGCAGCTACTGTATGCATATTATTTGTAACGTGTGAACTGTTTTTGGCCCCCTATAACTCACCATCAAAGAACTTACCCGATGGTTCCTTGCACAGATTGCTGATCCGTTGTTTGTCTCTTCAGTCATATTTACGGATGAGGCAACATCTAGAAGTTATGGAATACCAATTTTACACAACCAACATTTGTTTGCAGATCGGATTCTCCATAGTACATAAACATCAATTCATGTTTAATGTTTGGGTTTATTGTAGGTGGATTCTGGTATGTTCTCCTAGAACGTCTTAAATGAGCTGCCGACAGGTCCTCCTCAGCAGTCAGGTGGGTGACTATTTCAAGACTACAGTTGAGGTTCTTCATGGCTGTTTGCTTTCCCCAACATTGCTCAAGCTCATTGAGAACATCATACAAGAAACCCTTCAAATCTTCAAATCCACTATATCCATAGGAGGAAGAATCAGTAAAAAGATAAGTTTCGCTGATGGCTAGCAGCAAATCAGAATTGCAGAGTCTCACTAACAGATTGACAGACTGCAGGAGCGTATGGACTAGGAGTGAGCCCTAAGAAGAGGAAAGACCTGGTCAACTGTACAAACAACATCAGGACCCAAATCATCAAAAATGGAGAACAACTGGAAGAAGTGGACGCCTTTAATTACCTTGGAGTTAAATTTACGAAAGCTCGACACCTATATATCAAGATCAGACTGGCTATGGCAACAATGGCAAAACTCAGTAAGATTTGAAAGAGCAAAAACATCAGCTTTCCAAACATGATGAAACTCTACAAGTCATACTGTCCATACTGCTCTGTGGATACTAAAGCTGGCCTATGATAGCAGAAACCAGCAAGAGTTTTCAAACATTTGAAACGAAATACTTCAGAAGCCTTCTCAGGATCTCTTGGAATAAACAAAAGACAGATGACATTGTACAGGTCAAATTAACACTCCCCCACCCACCCCCGGGAGCCCGTGTTGGTAACAGTAAGGAGGAGAAAACTATTGTGGCTTGGACATGTGATACGCCACAAAACTCTACCCAAGGTGGCCCAGAATCATATATATTCTTTACAGTTACTTTTAATTTGATTTCATTTACTGTTATTTGTCACAGTGACATTTGTTTAACATTGGTCAATTTTGTAAATACTCGAAATCTACTCTTTCAACCTTACAATATTCCTCGAATCTCTAGCGAACCCTGTGATACTCAGTACGCCACAAATTTCACTGCGCCAATGTCAATAAATTCTTTTAATTCGTATATTATGTGAGTATTTTTTCTCATCAACTTTAACCTTTTCTATGCCCCTCAAAATGAAGTCGATTTGTTTGAATTCGGATGAAGCTGATTGCCGTTCATCGCTGTCACATCGTCCGTACCAGCGTCGCGTGAAGTTTTGATCAAGGTAGTTACTCTTTGCCAAAGCTCAATATGAAGATGCACAATCTTGTTGGAAAAACATTTCGGCGAAATTAGCCCTCTTTCTGAACTGTTGGACTACAACATCGCATAGCATGTTTCAGTGACTGTTATTGTAACATGTCACGTCAGTATAGAAATAAGTAAACTACTCTATACCAACTTTTGGGTCACCCTTTATTTCCTACAAAACGATGTGATAATTTAACCTTGACTCAAATACTGTCTCGTGCCGCCTGCAGCAATACCGGTTTTGTTTCCTGGTAATGTGCGTGTCGAACTTTCTTGTACACACATGCCAACACATACACAAACAGTATATGCGTATACACGTTTTCGTCAACAGGAAAAACTTTGCTGTTCTGAGTTTTCATCACAAATATAATTTTCATCCTTGTATATGTATGTACACTTTTCACGCTCCCTCGCAGCAAATTTAATATTTCAAAATGTAACAGCCACACTGGCTCGTATATTACTTGACTTTTAATAAATTTACTCATCGGAGATTCTTTTTAGCATAAATTTTGAATATGAATTTTGAATTCTTCATTTAAAGTACGCACTCTATGCCTTCCCTTTGAAATGTATATAAATGTATATTTCAATTCCCATATTCGTTAGTGGTATTATTAATAAAATTAGTCCTATTATGTTCACGGCAATCGCCATCAATGCTATGAGGCGACCGATATTTCTAAGCAAGCGTTGTTTTACGTTACACCGGAAGCTCATTTGATGAAAACGTACACACAGATGTCTTTGCAATAAATTTATTTAAGCGGACAAACAATTTTAAAAAAAGTTAAATTTCTGTATTTAGTTGATTCTTCCATGTTAGGTTCGTAGCAAACGTCTTGCTTTGTACCTCTTGATAAAGATGATATAATTTTTCTATCTTGCATTTACGTTTTTCTTCAGGTTCCCCTCTTTTATTTTGTCTGTAGTTTTTCTTTATCTGTCATTGATATTCTGACATCTTCCGAATTCATGTTAAAATCATCTCAACCAGTTATGATTAATGGAAAGATTTTCAGTTCTCTAAGGATTGCTTCCCTGCATAGATTAAATTGAACCTTTTTACAATAAAGTTTTTTTTATAATTATCAAATACTATTATTCAGTTGGAATATTATCCATTAAATTTAATACATGGATGCTTGGCTGAGTGATTTCGCTTTCCAATCATGAGGAACGGCAACTGAAACTCACAATGATCGATTTGTCGGGGAAGTTATTTTTTGATATTATCGAATTGGGTAACCGATTCCAACGTGTAGTACTATACCAGTGAACAGAACCGTTTGGAACCCGTCAACTGTTAACACAAGTTTGAAAGCTACGTTAAAGGATTACTGGCCTTATTGAACTTCTTCAAAAAGTTGATAATGGTCTGATGAAGCACTCTGACCAAGGTAATTAAGCTCTGCTTATCATGGTTGCACGACAAACCACAGTTTTCGTATGTGGTTGTTGAATTACTGTGTCTGATCAGGTGTACTCAACAGGGTTTTGATAGTAGCTCAAGAAGAAGGACGTGGAGGAAAATGAGTATATTTATGCGTGTACGCGAAGCCTCGAAAACATAAGGAAATAATTTAAATAAATCGAAAAAAATCAGATTTCTTCAAACCCCACGTAAATTCATCATCAACGAAAAAAATGGGCATACAAAAGCAACAAATCCGAAATATTAGACAGTGCCGATAATAATTATAACAACAGAACAATATTTCTACTCCTAAATTCAACACTCTATGTACAAAGCTTGAAAATAAATTAGTTATCCCCAATAAAATGATTTTTATCACCTTATCAAAAACAATCGGAGATAGAATTATGTCGAAATGAAGATAGAACATTACTTCAGATGCCGGGATTTGTCATATAAACAGCTTGCTAGACAAATACACCTATATTATAAGTGTATTTGGGTAGAAGTTTCGATATCTAAAAACTGACACAGCTTTACACGAGCGCATTTAAAGACATTTAAACTCACTTGAAATATGCAAGAACATTTTGATTTTACAAATGCAACCCCAATTTAAAAAGAACATAATTCTTTACGCCGAAAATACATCGAGGGAAACCTGATAAAAAAAAATTTACCAACTATAGAAACGTCAAAAACTACTTAACTTCTTCGTCCTGTTTTGACGTAAACATGACAACAAGTAGACATGCGAACTACCGCCATATATAAATAATGCAAACTCAACACACACACACACCCACACACACACACACACACACACACACACACACACTAACATTATCACACACATACACTAACATTATCATACGAATCTATCAAAGACAAGCTGAAATTATGATACATATACACACATGAGAACGACGCTTAACTACACAAATGCACGTGATGTCTGGCTATCCAATGCCAATCAAACAACACAAAAATAAAATAATATATTTTCCATAACACATTATGTGGTGTAACTATAATAAAGCACGTTAGATTTATAAATGTTATATTTTTTATGTATTTGTCATATATATATATAGATATATATATATGTGTGTGTGTGTGTGTGTGTGTGTGTGTGTGTGTGTGTGTGTGTGTGTGTGTGTGTGTGTATGTAACGAATTCTTAACAACAATTTCCATTTTGTCCAATACACGTTTGAATTAACCGAAATTTTCACAGAAAGATGGCAGGATTTATATAAAAAACTGTAAGGTTATGCGCAGGTGTAAACAAACCGCAGGCATCTGCCAGAGTAACACGATACTTCAGTGTTAAAAATTATTAATGAGTGACTTCGTAATCGTTCAATTATCGATCGCAATTGTGACTTAACCGCTTCTGCGAAGTCTGTTATAACATCTGAACTTGCAAAAGGTAAATCAACTTTGGAAATAATTGGAAGATATCACCAAACTGTAAAAAAGGTTTCTTGCAGCTTCTACGAATGCACGTATGCCTATAAGCGTCACTCGAAAGGTTTTTCCCCAACTTTCTCTGTCGCAAATTAAACGGGAAGCTGTAAATAAACCAGGCCTGACCAGCGGATAACTTTTCATGGGCACTGGAGAAGCAACTGTGTCCAGAACTAGTGGCAGTCATCTTTTGAAAAAGGTTGTGAAATCGAGTCATGACAACAACACTTTCATAATAACACAGCCAACATTTCTAAATAGCATACCTTTCTACATTTGCAATTCAGGAAGATCACAGTTGGAAACATCGTTATTCATTTCCAAGAAAAGAAAAAGACACAAAGTAAAATCTTTGAAGATATTTAAATTAAAAAATTCAAGTCAAACCTTAATAAAATGGCTAAACATTATAAAATGTATACAATATATAATCGCTAAATTTTTGTGTTCGAAATAATACTTCTTTCCTCTCTTTTTTGGCTACTCAATTCGGACAATCTGCCATAAAAATACCTAGTTACCCAACCTTAATCGGTGCTCGTTAGCCACAGTATTGCGCAACTAATTTTGTCTTCCACAACCAAGAACACTAGAATACTTCTCATATAATTAACAATGCACTGATGATGACTATATTCTATATCGAAAGTACTCGGAATAAGTACAATACGAAACTAAACGGCGTTTCCATCTCGTCTTTTAATAACCACAGAAAGAGATCATTCGTAAGTATGAAAGAATACTATCGAGAATAAGTAGATAAAACTTTTCTAAATTATTTAACGAAAATCTGATATTCATTACTAATATTCTACTTCTTTGTACATATTTCTGTTTGTAATATATCTGTCTTATTCCATATCTGTGTTATTCTTCATTGGTTCTACCTTGGATCATCACCGTGGTAAAAGGAATTTGGACCATAACAATATGAAAGCTCTAGAGAGAGGTGTAACAGAAGAAAGAAGAACAGGAAGGCATAAAGGTGAAGGTGAGTATTAAAATGTAGCAGAGAGAAGTTTTAAAGAGAGGTGTTTAATAACGGTTTAAATGAGTGAGATGCAGATAAATATGAATTATTTTTCGATGTCTTATTCGCTAATGATTCGCATTAATGTAAATAACAGACACCGGAAAGGGGTGTATATATTTGTGTTGACACAACGCACAATAAATAACGATATGATCTAAACTTAAAAGCCAGAAGATGAGAGGTGGGAAAAAAGGTGGGGATGGACAATTTATAAACGAAGAGCATTCACAAGAAAACCGATGTGTAATCAAGAAAATTTGACAAAGCAATTAATAACACCAACAGGTTACACATTTAACATAAACGTATAAAAATTAACGAATATTTAATCTAGTAAGGGACTACTATTTATAAGCTCCAAAACACATACGTAGATACACACATACACAACAACATATCTATATCTACTCGGACATACGTACATATACGTGCGCGCGCGCACGCACACACACACACACACACACACACATATATATATATATATATATATATATATATATATATATATATATATATATATATATGCATGTATATATATGCATGTGTGTGTGTATTGATCACAAATATTATCAATATATTGATCTTTATTATAATACGTTGAGCTCTCTTTGGTATACTTACAGTTGAACTACTTTTATTCCAACCTATTCACATGGAGATGGAAAAATTTACCCCGGATTATTCTTTGAAAAACATTCCTTACTCTTCATTGTATCTTTTCTGTGTATACCTTACAGATAAAATTATTGACCTTGTTAAATGAATGAGGTAGAAAACATTTTTCTCCATAAATCCCAAAAATGACCAAACGCTTAATCATGAAACATATAATCTGAAATTCCAGAAACACCACCGTGCAACAAGCTGCTTGAACCATTCCAAGGTGATTTGCTTGATTTAATTAAAAAGATTAAGTTCATAAATTCTTCAAACTACTTCCAAACTAAAATTTTAAAGACAATAAATACATAAAAAAACTCCAGTAAATTTTGGATTAAAGCCGACAAATTCAAACATATCTATATAATTAAACCCTCTAAATATGACAAACTCATCACTGACAAAATTACCAGCTCTTATAAGAAAGACAAAGACAATAGCACCGTATACTCTATCAATGAAAACATCTGCAAACTTGCTAACAAATGTGAAGTTGCTGACAGAATGGGCTAATTTAATATCAAAGATGCATACATTAATTCAAAGATCATAAACCGAACTTTACCAATAGCGTGCATTCCCGTTTAATTAATCCCTCTAAACCTGAGTTGGGATTAATCTCTAAGAGCATTCTTAAGAAAATAACATCATATGTCCTGGAAAAATATTCACTGAATCTTTGGAAGGACTCGGCTGAGACGATTAAATGGATCCTAGAGATCCCCAATAAAAGGAAAGCTACTTTCATCCAATTTAACATCTTCAATTTTTACCCTTCTATTTTGGAGGAACTATTAATTAACAGCCTTAATTTGGCTAAAAGATATTTCCCGAAAAAACGGAAAATGATCTGGACTTTGTTTTAACGTCAAGAAGATCAATACTTACATATAATGACGCTGTTTGTTATGAAGAAGAATAATGAAAGGTTCGATGTACCTATGGGGGCATCAGACCCTGCCTAAAGTGCAAATTTAGTGGGCATATATATTTTAGACACCTTGAGTAGAGTAGTTAACATTAACCAAGTTGTAATTCATAGAGATGACGGCTTAATCATTGTCCCTAATAGCAATGGTCTCTTGACTTCCAGTTTACATAAGAGGATCATTAGGGCCTTCAAATACCTAGGCCTTAAAACTGAAATATCTTACAACCTTAAAATAGCCAACTTTTTAGATATCACCATCAACCTCACTAATGGAACTCATAAGCCTTTCCATAAAGTTAATCAGACACCCCTATACATCAATGCCCATTCTATCTACACGAAATCTGTAATAGATCACATCCCAAACACAGTTAATACGAGAACAAAGAGGCTACCTTCTAGCCACAAAATTTAATGAAAATAAATCTATATACAACCAAACTCTCAAAAATAGTGCTTTTAAACAGGAATTAAACTATAACGAAGAGCTAGAAAATCATAGTAATAATAGATCTAAAAACAGAAAGAGGAAAATAATATGGTCTAACCCACCGTATTGCAGGCATTCCAACATTGACAGAAATTTTCTGCCTAAGGTTAATAGACAAACTCTTTCATATTAAACATACAGTATATAAAATTTTCAATAGGAAGACACTGAAAATTAGTTATTCATGTGTAAGAAATATAGAGAAAATTATATCTTCACATTATTGTAAAATACTTAAGAACTACCATAGTAGTGAGACTCGATCTAGGAGCCCCACCTGCAATTGTAGAAGTAGAGCTAATTGTCCAATCGGGAGTAAATGTATGTATGAGAATGTAATATATGAAGCAACAATCTTCCCCGGAGAAAATATCAAACAGAAAAAAGTTATATATATATATCCGCTGGTAAATGGAAGTAGCGTCTATGCAATCATAGACGCTCTTTTAAATATCGATACTTCCTTATCCAAACACTACTGGGATCTGGTGGATGAGGAACTAACCCCGCATTTCGAATGGAAATGCTTATCAAGAGTGATAACCCGTAATTACTTCCGCGATCAGTGTAATCTATGCATTGAGGAAAAATATTATTAAAGACAAAAAACAAGATGATTTGCTGAATCTTCGTAGTGAGATCATTTCAAAATGTAGATATAAGAAACGCTTTAAAACATAAACACGCTCTCATAACGTGTTGTTCCCTGTGACAGTTCCATCTTGGAACACTATCATCGGACATGACATTTAAATGGCATGAAACTTAAGATTATCTATATACATCATTGTCTGTGTTTATGTGGTGCTCTCTATATATTTTGATCATTTATTTTGTATTAGCAAATTTTACTCATGTGTTGGTATATGTTTAGGTGGGTATGTAGGCAAAAAGTTTTCCTAAATAACTGATATGAAAAATCTGATAGTTTTCTGATATTTTTAAATACCTAGGTATATATGTACACTTAAGAGATATATAGGCGTTAAACAATCCGTGGGTTTTTAAAATTGTTAAGTGGAAGTACAGATAAGTTTAATTCTACACATTTATTTTTATATGTTAAATAGATGTATGGATGGATGAGAGTTTTTTATATTTTACCTTCTAATTTATATATATATATATATATATATATATATATATATATGTGTGTGTGTGTGTGTGTGTGTGTGTGTGTGTGTGCATATATATGTATGAGTATATGTAGTATATATAGATAGATAAATAAATACGTTTTATAATTTTTTAGATGAGTATGCTTATGTACATATATGGATGTGTGTAAGGTTTCATGTTTATATGCACATATGTTTATGTCTATGCGTATATGTGTGTATGTGAATATGTATGCATGAGTGTATGTGTATTGATATATATATATATATATATATATATATATATATATATATATATATGCTTAGGTATGTGTATGTATGCGTGAGTAGATATGTCGTTGTGTAACTGTGTATCTGCGTTTGTTTTGGGGGCATATAAATAGTAGGTCCTTACTAGATTAAA
>OZ038478.1:150819682-150824682 GCA_964036315.1 Acanthosepion esculentum | reverse complement strand
ATAGATCAGTTTCGCTTTCTTGGGGTGCCCTTCTCTCACTCAGTAAGAAAAATATAAATGTTTGTTTAAATAATATTATTATGGAAACAGGCGATGGAGAAGATTTTACATACAATTATATTTTATGCCTCTCAACGTTGTGATTGAGTAACATTAGTCCTGTTCTCAAATTTACACATGAGGTGCATGAAGGGCACTACGACGTGATTTAATGCTTAGAATACTTGTCTCATTAGAGCAGTTACAACTGAGAAGTGACTTCGATTCTGTCTAGATGCTCTACATTTTCGGCCTTGTGCCACATCTAATTTCGACATCGGAAATCCTTTGCGGCACTTCGATGCGTTGTAATGTTTAGCAAACTTTCCTCGCTACATCAATTACGACTAAATGTAATCCTCATTGGGTGCTCGATATTTTCGTCCTTGTGTCACATCTAAGCTATGCTTAATAAATCGCTATAAGACGCATGGAACATTTCGCCACTATATTATATCAAATAGAGTGAACGTCCATTCGTATGATTGTTGTGTTATTTCTAAACAGATTAACGTTGAAATAGTACATTTATTGACATTAAATTTCGCTAATTATTTAATATTCATCGATATGTTCGCTTTTTTTCTTCTTTTGTAGGGACATATGTCCCTCAATCAGTTGATATTTTTAGTCTTGGTTTATTATTCGTATAGCAAAAAATTTTACGAGGTTAAATATCCAGATTCCTTATTACATAACTTTGGCTCACATAACTTATTAAGACAACCACCAAATATTTTTCTTCTGCCATCTTCGTGTGCCGAGAATACTTAGTTAAATGAAGCATGTACCACAACAGGTTAAAGCGCACATTTGTCGTTTACAGAGTGTCTCGATTCCTTAATGTTTTAACGATTTTCAGATTAGATTTATCGATCTCAAGATGTCAGGAACAAGACCAACTTTCTTTTATTACTTCAGTCTTCGAAGGCAAACTAGAAAGCATTCACTGGACATCAATCACACATTCAGCAAACAGTCGGTGCCAAATGCAGATTTCTGCATTTGTTCCAAGAGATTCATCAGGGTGAGTGTATTGCATACTCAGATGAGATAGCAAGCAACTGAAGCAGACACTTGCACAGTAGTACGCAAACTTGTTAAGAAAATGGCACTGATAATCAAACATTGTTTTTTCTAAATCTGTAGCATAAGTAAAACTTAAAAAATGGAGAAACTCGTTTCCCTGAAGGCCAACAAAATTAACTTTACGAAGAATCCAAATATGGAAGTATCAAATATTGTAATTCATCTTCAAGTTTCCTCCGCAAACATAGGACAATGGGTATTACACGAGGATGGGTGGGTGTAACTACGTAGAACATCTACGGGTACTTTTTCTATAATTACGAACGAACCAGCCATCTCAACACAGTCTTTAAATGTTAATAGGCATTTAAGGGAATGGTTGCAATATCCCCGCAAACTATTCAATGATGATACACCAACTACCACAAGTATCGTCATCAACAACTCATTCAATACCAATGACAGCATAAAACTCACTTTCTAGATTCCACCGCACTCACTAATACCAATAATAGTTAAACTATTTCCCCCTTCCTTGCTATACCGGCCACATTATCTGTTCCACTCTTTCTCTTAACTTAGCGTCTACAATAATATCAATTTCCCCTCTTTGATCACGAGGCTACGTGACTTTGCTGATTTATCGGTACTTTTTGATTCGTCCGCGCAAAAGCTAAAACGGCACATTGTCCTCTTCAGACCAAACATTGTTTCCAGCTCTAATGGTCGACATTTCGGATAGATCTGTATTAATAACCTATTGATTTCTCTTCGATTCTGCACCGCGGTGCAGACAAGAACCGGACCGCTTCAGAAAAAGCGAGAGAATGAATAGATTTTTTTTTTTTTTTACCCGGACTTGTTATTTTTATGCTATCTATTTTTCTGTTCCTACTTAAAGTCGATTCGGACTAATATATCTTCCAATACGCCTAACCATGAAACTAGCAATTCAATCAGATCCCTCTCTAAACATATGTCTTCTCATTTCAGGTTTTTCTTTTGACATTTACGTTACACGATTCTTTAACACTCATCTTCTTTAGATATGTCACTTATTCTCCTCAAAACTTTTTAGTTCATATTAAGATTATTTCCGTCCATTTTATTCACACTCTGTTTCTCTCTCTCTCTCTCTCTCTCTTTCTCTTTTATCTCTCAAAGTTATTTATTTCTATATAATATATATATACATATATAATATATTTAATTTTATCTATGTATATTCTTTGCTCTCTCTATCTCTCATACATACACACGCATATTATATATATATATATATATATATATATATATGCATTCGGCATTACGTTGTTGAATGAAGCATTGCCACATGGATTCTGGTATTGCAAATTTTAAAGTTAGCATGACTATATATGTATATATATATATATATATATATATATATATATATATATATATATATATATATTATAATTAATTTTATCTATGTATATCCTTTGCTCTCTCTATCTCTCATGCACACACACGCATATATATATATATTTATATATATATATATATATATATATATATATATATATATATATATATATATATATATATATATATATATATATATATATCCATTCGGCATTACTTTGTTGAATGAAGCATTGCCACATGGATTCTGGTATTGCAAATTTTAAAGTTAGCATGACTATGAAGATACAAAAAAAAACTACCAAACCTCCCCCCCCAAAATAATAACCAAATGCGTGTCACTTTCTGACATTATATTTCGTGATTTTCACGAGGTTTCGTGCTTCCATCCTCCCAGATATTGGCATCTTAATGTAATGAATTGTTTTAAGTGGTTTGTATAGGATTCCAGTGAATCCAATTTCTTCCCTGTAATAGTATTTTGTCCTATTAACTATAGTACTATATTTAAAATTTGGTATAATTGTAACTTCATTTAGTTTTCTGAACTCCATCGGCAAAATCAAATCTTTAACTCAGACAATTAAACACATGTAATGTCTTAAATCAATGAAGTAAATCTTTGCAAGAAATGCGCGTTACAATGTTACGTTTACAATGTAATCTCCTCCACGTTCACACACATACGTACACATGTATAGATATAAATGTTGTTGCATATTTGCTGTATATATATATATAGAAAGAGTGCTTTTGGGGATAGAGATAATTACTGAGTATACATAGAATTAAACACAGCATGATGTGTCCACGTCACAATCTAATAATTCAAGTGTCACTACTGCTTGACCGGGCACAGATATATTTACCTTGGTGGTTGTGGGAGGAGGACACAACCGAGCATCCTTTTTGCTGTTGTTGTTGTAATATGCAAGAAAAAAGCATGAAGTTAACACAGAACTTCTAATCTACTAACATTTACATAGAAGAAAATATATTAGTAATCAGCTTTTCAACACAACTTAAACTCCTGCAAAGATATTTTGAGAAAATTTCTAAATGTAGGCAGGAATATAAATTTTTACGATAACAACATCAATTTAACGACGAAAAACATCCCAGTCATAAATCTCAAATATGTAAAAAGTAAAATATAGGAATAAAATAAATATATAATTAATTAAATAAATAAATAATACAAAAGTAATAAATAAATAAATACAATATTATATATGAGACGAAATAAATAAAATATATAAACATAGACAGTAATTAAATAAACGAAATCTCAGGAGAATATATAACCTGAAATATTTTGGTCTGAATGTTTGAGATGTGGTGTTATCATTAGTTACCCTATTTATATTAGGACTATTGTACTGATATCTGTTGTTTTTATCACAACGTTTCGGTCGTTATATCCTCTGGCCATCCCCAGGGATATATATATACCCTGATGATCTGCCTAAGTGAAACCTTGGTCGGTTTGTCTGGCTCATTAGGTTTGACTAGGTTTGCTCTACGTTTGTATCGAGCTCTTTAGTTAGTTGTTTACTCGTATCGGGGTTTTTTCTTTGGGCCTTGAACCTGTATCTGTGCGATTATTTTCGACAGACTTTCATTTTCCTGGCTCTTTCTTTTTTTAAAACCTTTTTTCCCTTCGATATTGATTTGGCTATTGTTAAGTCAAGATTCGAAGGTTTTTCGACACGAGTATAGTTACCTATATATATATATATATATATATATATATATATATATATATATATATATATATTAGCTCCTGAAAAATTAATTTCGGTTGAGCCCTCTGGTTTGAGGTGTGAATTTGTAAACAGTGACTATTTAAGCTAATACTGCACGACTCTTCGACAGAATTGAGTCACTCTCAGTCACTGTGTGTTTATCTGAATCTAAAAATAAACACGCTAACATTCACCCTCATCCCGTACCGTACGCTGACGGCTTAGTGGGAGAAGTTCGGACTGACGCAAATTCAGTCGGGTTTCGATCCTAGCTAGAGGCAACCGGACGTCTTGCCACACTGATGAGCTGTGAAACAGCGAAACAGTCTGTCTGTGGATGACAAAATATATATATATATATATATATATATATATATATATATAACACAACACAATTATACTTAAACATGAAAACAATAAACAAAAATTAAAAATCCTTGAAGCTATATACGTAAAACAGTTGAAACCTAACCTGAAAAAATAAACTATGAAATCTCCACAAACTTTCTTAAATGCCTATAATTTATAACTGAAGCCATTGGTTTATACCAAAGGCTTCCCATACTTAATACTTCTCGTTTTTCACTTTCGCGTGGCCATGTGTGACGTCACGAGCTGCGACGCGATTTTGGCTTCCTTTGTCTCGTAAATACGAATTTGTCGTTACTTTGAGATTATTCAACCAGCAAGGGAGGACTATTATTGTAGTTTCGTCTGTGTGTTTGATTTATTGAAATTGTCATCTTTGATAATGGTTTATGTAAGCCGAAAGTTTAAATTGGATTTAAACATGTATCAATATGG